>CM052799.1:154611837-154627972 GCA_028533885.1 Nasua narica
CTCTTTTCTTTTCTTTTTTATTTATTCACTTGACAGAGAGAGACAGAAAGAGAGCAAGTGAGCACAAGCAGGGGGAGCAGCAGGCAGAGGGAGAAATAGGCTCTCCACTGAACAGGGAGCTCATCCAGGGCTCAACCCCAGGACCCTGGGATCATGACCTGAGCTGAAGGCAGACGCTTAACTGACTGAGCCACCCAGGCACCCCTATCTTTTATTTTTTACTCATGTACTCCATTTAACTGCTGACACCTATGGATACCATATGGCCTTCTTAATATCTTTAGAAAAAAAGGCTGTTCCTTGTTTGAGGATATAGACAAAGTGTATTGTAGGAAATACCATAAAAATATATGATTTATAGAATGTTCTGTTGGCTAATGGAATTTATTTTGGCCTATGAGATTTAATTCAGGAGATTTTTCTTGTTGGTGCTTTGAGGAGCTGAACTTGATCTAACCTTCCCAAGGAATGTTAAAGAACATGATTAATTAATTTTATGTGTTAGTTACACTGTCAGGGGCAACCATAGGGCAGAACGGATGAATAATTAGGAAGAACAAAGCATGACAATAAGCCTGATCAAGATTTATGAAAAACAAGGTGTCACAGCTGGCTTGATGTAACTACTGATGCAAAATGAATAAGGACTGATGCTTCACTAAAAGTAAGATGATGAATTGTAGCTTCACGTGCATGTGAATAGAGCTCCATTTCCATTAGAGCTTTGTAGCCACTTGCTGGCTGTCTGCAGCAATTCAGGTTTTTGTTTGGTTTCGTTTGGTTGGTTTTGCTCAAGAGAAAACTTACCTAATTTATATTTGTGAATTGGCCCCCTCATCTGGGCTTTAATTTCTTTTTTGCCCCCAACAATAGTGTTGAATAAATATCATTGTCTTAGCTGGTTTGGGAATCCCATGGGCCTGAGCTCAAGTTCCCTGATCTGCAGTTGACCAGCAGGAATATCAGTAAGCTTTAACTTCTCTGAGTTCCAGTGTCCTCATTTGTAAATGTGGAATGATAATAGCTACCTTGCTGGAATGTTGTAAAGATTAGAGGCCCTGGTGTAAAGCCTCTGGTATACAGTACTTACTACCCAGTAAGTATTGTGTAAATGAAAGGAATGCTGCTTAGGACAAGTTAAGTAAATTAGGATATGTTTCTTGGCATGGAATGTTATGTCACCATTTATAATAAAATTTCCAAAGACTATTACTGTGGGACATGCGTATGATAAAATATGAAGTACAAAGGCAGGTTACAAAACCTGATATGGAGTATGATTTAAGCAGTGCAGATAAAAACTCTACAAGGAAGAAAGATTTGGAAGGACACAGACCAACACGTAAAAGTGGGCATGTTGGCTGTGTACCCCCTTTTCCATGGTGGCAAAGCATGGCTTTTATGAAATGGAAATGGCGGGCATTGCTTTGCTAGACCCTGTGGGTGCCCTTTGTGGCATGGGCGCTAGTTCTGGGCAGTGGAAAATAAGGAGTCTGGGAAAGGGTTTCCTCTCTAACAAAAAGTGACACATGGGACTCCATTTTGGGGCTCCAAATATTGTCATATTTACACATGTCCCTGGAACAGGGGGAATATCTTGCAAGCATGAAGGTTATCGAGTCAATGTACCGTGTATGGCAGATGGGGAGTCCTGCCACCTGATGAAATCATGGGACTGCTCTAACAAACCTGGAAATAGTTTCCTCCAGATTTCTGGGTTGTAAAGTAACAAAACCCTGTTTTTTAAGCCACTTTCAGCGGTGTCTTCCCTTGCTTGAAGGTAAATATTCACTCACTGATTTGAGAAATATAGCTGTTTAAAAACTTAATTAAAATGTTCTTTTTTCTTGGGGCGCCTGGATGGTTCAGTTAGTTAAGCGTCTGCCTTCAGCTCAGGTCGTGATCTCAGGGTCTTGGGATCAAGCCCCACTTCATGCTGTCTGCTTAGCAAGGAGTCTGCTTCTCCCCCTCCTTCTCCCTCTCCCTTTGTGTGCTCTCCCTCTCTCTCTCTCAAATAAATAAATAACTTCTTTTCTCGAAAAATTTTTTCTCAAGTTTTGCACTTTTCATGATTTCCAAATCTTTTTTTTCTAAAAAAAAAAAGATTTATGTATTTATTTGTGTGCGTGAGAGAGAGAGCACATGAGTGGAGGAGGAACAGAGGGAAAGGGAGGGAAGCAAACTCCCTGCTGAGCAGGGAGCCCAAAGAAAGGCTCCATCTCAAGACCCTGAGATCATGACCTGGGCCAAAACCAAGAGCCCACTGGTCAACCAACTGAGCCACCCAGTCACCTCAAGTTTTCCAAATCTTTAAATTGGGAACAATTATCTTAAGTATCAAGTTATTGGATCTTAACGTAGTAATGTATTGGTGCTATTTGACTTAACTGAAGGATGGTTTCTAAGAACTATTGAGTAATTATTTCTTCTCTTTCCTCCTCACTCTCCTGACCTCCCAAAATACTTTAACTGTGTGTCACCCCAGTGATTGCTACCATGCAAATCAGTAAAAATGCATGAAACTCTCTTTGGATTATTTCAGTTTGACCAAGATGTTGGCTGTTGCATATCTTATACAAAATATTACAAAATAATGAAGATGAATAGCATTTACTAACTCGCCACTTATGGATGACTTTTTTCTTTTTTAAGTAAGCTCTATGCCCAGCATGTGATTTGAACTCATGATCCTGAGCTCAGGAGTCACATGCTCTACAAACTGAGCCACTCAGGTGCCCCTATTTTGTGTCTTTTATTCAGTATAATCACCTACCATCACTATGTCTCCTATCACTTATGGCATCAAGTAAAAGTCAACAATCATCATGTAACGTGTGACTTTTTTTTTTTTCCAGCAAAGTGTTACCAGAAACCTTAAAATATTTATTTTAAAGTTCCTTATGACATACTTCTCATCACAGGAGAATTCCTTCTCTTGTGTTTTATAGGCTATACCATCCTAGGATCTTTGCACACATATTATCTAAACTTTCATTTCACACATCAGGAAACTAAGACTCAGAGAAGTTAAGGGCTGGGGCAAAGATTGCACAGTTGACAGAGTGGGAGCTTAATAACCCAGACCCTGTGACTACCAACCCAGAACTCTTTTAACCAAAGATTGCAAAAAGCATAAAACCTCACAGGGGCTATTTTTTTTCTCTTTAGCTTTTTTTAAACAAACAAACAAACAAACAAACAAACATTTTCTTACTGAGGGGTGACATAGATGTCAGGTATTATGGTAACAATATTAAAATTCTGGGGACAAATACTTTTTTTTAATTTGATGCTTTTCAAAAAGTGGTTTGTGATTTTCTCTTTATACCTTACTAAAATTTCATACATAATAAATTTGCAAATATAATGTCTTAAAATTAATTTAATTTTTAATTTAGAAAATATGGACATAGTACTAAAGTTAGGCCTCACATTTCTCTTCATATTAAGTTGTTCTGAACCTTAATAAAACTGCTTGCTTCACAGGTTGATAGAAAATAATGACTAGAGAGAGGATATCAGGCAAGGGGAAGATATTTTGTTTTTTTTTATTTTATAATCTGGAAAGATCTGACATCATACCCCCAAAAAGACAAATCAGACCAAAGGAGGCTCAAAGAGAATTGGGGTTTTGGGACGTAAACTTATTAAAGAGATGATATCCATGATCTGGGGAAAAATCACTTAAATCCTGAAAACCTGTTTTCTCCTCTAATAAAATGCTAATTTCAGAAGATTGTTCTAATAATCAAATGAGTCATTTCTTATAAAACACTTAGTAGAATACCTGGCAAATGTAAGTAACACTGATTGGTCTTTGTAGATGCCCCTCTTTCATTTGTCACTCTCATTTTATCTTCCCCTTTTTTCTTTCTCCAATTAGTTTTTACATTCTTTCCAACTTTTCCTTTCTTTTCTATTTCTGCCATCTCTTCCCTCTTCCACTCTTCCTTTGCTCATCACTTTCCTCTCCAGATATTTTTTCATTCTTTTCTGCCCAGATTATAACCTTACCTAACCAGAGACAGCATTCACAGAGTTGCTGACTTCCAATCTCTTATATTCCTTTGCCTACTGGTTATCATAGATCTTTTTTCTTTGTTTCAATTATACTTCACTTAAAAAAAATAAGGAGGCAAACATCTTTATTAGATCATTTGGTGCCTTTGTAGATCTGTATGTTCTTTAAGACCCTAAATATAGGGGTGCCTGGGTGGCTTAGTTGGTTAAGCAAATGCCTTCTGCTCAGGTCATGATCCTGGAGTCCCAGGATATTGTCCCATATCGGCTTCCTGCTCTGCAGGGAGTCTGCTTTTCCCTCTGCCTCTCCCCTCTCATGTTCTCCTTCTTTCATTCTCTCTCTCTCAAATAAATAAATAAATAAATAAATATCTTTTAAAAAAGACCCTAAATATAGATATTTAAAATTTGCAGTTTGTGAAAAAGATGAGTTTAATTTCCTATACCGCACACACAATAGTTAACATTTATTTAGAACAGACTATGTGTCAGGTCCTGTTCTATACATTTCATGTTTATTACCTGATCTAATTGCTTAGAGGAATATAACCACATATTGTACCTAGAAGAGCCCAACATCTGACAAGCAGTTTTTTAAAAAGGTTTTTGGAAAAAAAAAACAAAACAGCACATGCCCAGTAAGTAAAATGATGACTGACAGTATAATTAGTGCATAGAAATTAAATTGTTCCCATAATTTCCATCCTGATATAATATTTAACATTTTAGCGTATATCCTCATACATGCATATAAGTTTTATAGACATACATATAGACATACAAATAAATGAGATCATACTACACACTGCACATATAGTTTTTAAACTCCATACACAATTTTGTGATAAAGTATTTCTTGATGTTGAGATGGGGGCTGTAGATTAGTTTCTAGAAGAAACCACAGCCATACATACTCCCTTTACTGAAGAAAGTTCCTTTTCCCTTTGAAAAGGTCAACATTTCCCACTGACCACACATTCAAATTACAATAGCGAGGATGACCCATGGCGGTGACAAATGACAGATTGGGAAGAAGTAAAGAAGGGTTACTACCCTAAAATCTCTTTAGTGAACTTATTGTTATTTTGTAGAAAGCTAGTGAAATATCTCTGGATTTCCATGGTCTTTATCAATAAGCGTGCATCTATTACCATTCTCTAAAGGGTGATCTTTCCATTAAGAAAGGCAGTGTCTTTCGCCAGTGTCCTGAGAAGGTAACAAGTAGGAAAGAAGACTCTTATTTAGACCTCCTAATAGAGTTCCTTCCATTGGTACATTCTGTTTCATATTACATAAAAATACAGAACTGATACCTTAGTAAACTTTTATAAGGTGGTTTCATTAAGAACTTATATCTTTGGCCTAAAACTGCAGGGTTCATATAGTCAGTGATGTTTTAGAGGAACAGGTGAGGAGATTCCGAATTCTTAAGAGTATGTCACAAGGAGTTGATCACAGGTTAGGTTAGACCAGAAGTAGGTTTATAGCTGGGAAGAGAAAGGAGAGATATTCATCAGTCTCAATTGAATTTTTGAAGCAATCAAGATTAAGCCAGTTGTGAATCCCCTGACTTGGGGATGATGTAATTGGTAAATTTTGTGCCCTTCTTTTATGACACCACCCATGATTAGTGCTTAAGTCAGGGTGGGAATTTCCACTAGATGAGAAATACAGTCAGTGGTTTAATCTGAGAAAAACAAGGGCAACTTGACATTGACTGAAAAATACTGACTGAACTTATCTGAGGAGTCAGTATGTAAGTCAGGGGTGATTTATATCTACAAGTGAGAACCTGACATCTTGATTTTTCACTAATTTTACTGTAAGTCTAATGTCAACTAGTTTTTAACTATGTTTGGGTGTCAGTGCATAGGGTAAACATTTTGTATTACTATAATAAGATCTTGAAAAGATCTTTTTTTTCTCCCCCAGTAACAGGGAGTAGTTGGTTATAGGCCAAACTTTCTATTGAGAATTTGAAATGTTGGACAATATATAAAACCATCAGTTTGATGACATTGGAGAATTCTGAAGCCACGAGGTCAAGATTCCTGGGAGAAAGCACATTGGACAAATTGGGGAAACTTCTCAAATCTCCTAGGCCCTCTCAGCGTCCAGGTACTAAAGCTTTCTATAGACTTAAGGTCACCACTGCTTCATCAATAGCTCCACAACCTGCCTCAGCCCTTCCCCCCAAGATGAGTGCCAGTCACCAGAGTGGCCTCCTTTATGCCTCATGCAGGTGGAGCTGTGGCAGCTATAGCCGCAGGCCTGACTGTACCCAGCAAGTATCTGATTTCTCTCCCCAGTTCTGGAGTTGGATGAAGCAATATGCTGCAGGGCATAGAATTTCATCTCTCCAGTGGGTCTGAAGAGGCCAGTTGAAAAGCCTAGAAATGCATAGATGTCAGGGCCTTGTGGGGTAAATATTGACCAGTGAAAGATAAGTCATTCAATGGAGGAAACCACTGAATAAATTCCTCTCCCTTTCTCCTTCTGACAGACTGTTCCAAGACAAGGCTGTCCCTAGGCAGTGAGCTCTGTCTCTTCATGAAGCTGTGGTCATCTGAAATAAGACACTAGTTTGTATTCACTTTTTCTTCCTTTCTGCCCAACTTTCATTTCCCTTTACTTTCACTCTCAGGGGTACACCTCCCAGTAAACAATTCTTTTCTAGGGAACTCAGGCCAAGACAGAATGAAAGTACAGAGAAGGGAGCCCAATTTGGTGATTTGTCTGTTTGTAAGCAGAAGGCAAGAGGCTGAGGAGCTGAACAGAGTAGTCAACAGTCTTAACGGTATTAGTGGGCAAAAATTGGACTTGAGGCCCATCAAGCAAGAGAGGCCCAGGCAAATACTCCAGTTTTAACTTGAAACTCCAGAAGGGCTAGATGTGCCCTCAAATATAATGAAGGCTGGCATCCAATCAATTAAATCTTTGATGGAATTACAATTAACCTTTCTCTTATCCAATTGCCAAACAAAAATAGATTCTCTCTGGAAGATGGTATTGTCTAGAGTCTTAAATTATCTCTATATTTTATCATATATATTGTTTGGCTATAAATCAAAAATTACTGTGTGTACTAGATAAGACCACATAACAGAAAAATAAGAGAAAAACATATTATAAGAAATATAGTCACTGGAAATCCAAATATTGGAATTATTATACATGACCCTTATATAATGTATTAATATGTTCAGTAAATTAGATGATAAAATAAAATCTCAGCATAAATCTGAAAAATATAAAAATTCTTCAAAAAATTAAATTATAGAACTGAAAAAACATAATAACTAAAATCTATAAGTTAATTAAAGCAGACAAGGAGCTATTAAAGAGGGCATTAGTCAGTTAGAACATAGATTGGGAGAAAATATCTACTGCAAAGAACAGAGAGAAAAGAAAATGGAAAAATACACACACAGAGAAAAAGAGGAAATATAAGATATATATGGGAAATGGTGAAATATTTAATTGAAATGTACCAAAAAAGGAAAAAAAAACAGATGAGACAAATGAAGCAGAAACAAAATTTGAAGGTCAAATGACAGAATTTTATAAAATGTCAAGTTACAAATTCAGGGGGTTATAAACTTTATTCAAAATACAGATAAAATGAATATAGGTGCATCATAGTAAAACTGGTCAAAAAACACAAAGACAATAAAAATATTAATACAATCTAGAGGGAAAAGATATATGACCTTCAAAATAGCATCGATAAGACAGATTTTGAATTCTTAACAAAAGAAGGTAGGCCACAAACATAAAATGACATCTAACACAGAGGGGGAGGAAAAGAACTGTACTGGAATTTGACACTCACTGAAAATGTCTCTTCTTCTTCTTCTTTTTTTTTAAGATTTTTATTTATTTATTAGAGAGAGAGAGCACAGAGGTAGAGTGACAGGAAGACTCAGACTCCTCACTGAGTAGGGAGCCCAATGTGGGACTCGATCCCAGGACCCTGAAACATGACCTGAACCGAAGGCAGATGTTTAACTGACTGAGCCATCCAGGCACCCTGAAAATGTCTAAAGTGGAAACAATATAAGGATATTTCCAAATAAAAAAAATGAATTATTCACCAATTCATACTAAAGGAATACTAATGGCAGTTCTTTAGTCGGAAGGTAAATTGTTTCAGGGGCATCTGGGAAGATCCCTTGGTTAAGTGTTGGATTCTTGATTTCCTCTTAGATCATAATGTTGGTTGTGAAAAGTGAGCCTCAAGATGGCCTCTGTGCGGGCATGGAAACTGCTGATCTCCCTCTTCCTCTGCCCCTCCTCCTACTCATACGAGCACATGCTCTTTCTTAAAAAAAAAAAAAAAAGATGAAGGTAAATTGTTCCAGATAGAAAGTGCAATGTAACAGGAAGAAATGAAGAACAACAGAAAAGATAAATAAATGGGTAAATCTAAATGAATGTGTAATGTATAAAATAACAATAATATCTGGAACGGTTTAAGTTATATACAGAACTAAAATCCGTGACAACAATAGCACAAAAGGGAGGAAAAGGGTAAATGGTGTTAAACTATTCTACGAACCTTGCATTGTTTGGAAAGTAATTAAAATACTACTTTTTTCAGACTTTAACAAGTCAAGCATTCATGTAGTAGTTTCTAGAGTAAGAGCTAAAATAGTGAAAATATATGATTAGCAAGCTAATACAGGTGAAATATAGAATAATAAACAGCCTAATTCAAAACACTGCAGAACGGAGGGAGAAAGGAGGAGGAAGGAGGGAGGGAAAGAATGGCAGAGGGACAGCAAGAAAATCAAACATTAAATTTAAACCTCTAAGTATAAGTAATTGCGTGAAATGTAAACAGGCTTAAATATTCTTTTTTTTTTTTTTAAAGATTTTATTTATTTATTTTAACAGAGAGAGAACACAAGCAGGCAGAGAGGCAGGCAGAGGCAGAGAGAGGAGCAGGCTCCCTGCCGAGCAAGGAGCTCGATGCGGGACTCGATCCCAGGACGCTGGGATCATGACCTGAGCCGAAGGCAGCCGCCCAACCAACTGAGCCACGCAGACGTCCCGGGGCTTAAATATTCTAATTAAAAAGGCAATACTTGTCAGACTTGATAATAAAAACATTATGTGCTACTTGCAAGAGATACATCTTAAATATAAGAATGCATGAAGATTAGTTGAAAGGATGGAAATGTGTAAAACATGAAGATGCTGAACAATATGGACTGATATACTAATATCAGATAATGTAGGTAAAAACATTTACTTAGAGATTAAAAGGACATTTCAAATGATAAAAAGTTTAATTCCTCAGGAAGATATAATATTCTAAAATCAAATGACCTAACAAGACACTTTTGAAATACTTAAAGCAAAGCCATACATACAAAACCATAAAAGAAGAAATGGGCGTATTCACAATAATGATGGGAAATTTTAACACAGATTTCTCAATAACTGATGGAGCAAGTCAAAAGAGGAAGGAGGAAAGAAGGAGGAGGAGGAAAAAGATCGGTAGACCTTCAGAAGATCTGAATAGCACAATTAACAAAATTTACCTAATTGACATATATGTAAGTCACTATAATCAGCAACTGTTGGATACACATTCTTCCCACGTAGATCGTTTGCCAAAATGATCCACAACGAGCCACAAATGAAGTTTTTTTTTTAATATTTAATTAATTTATTTATTTGACAGAGAGAGAGATCACAAGTAGGCAGAGAGGCAGACGGGGGCGGAGGGGAAGCAGGCTCCCTGTTGAGTAGAGAGCCCGATATGGGGCTCAATCCCAGGACCCTGAGATCATGACCTGAGCCGAAGGCAGAGGCTTTAACCCAGTGAGCCGCCCAGGCGCCCCACAAATGAAGTTTTAATAAGTTCCAAAACACTGAAATTGTGTCATTCTCTAATGATAATTCAAGTAATTAAGAAATCAGTAACCAAAAGATAATTAGGGTTAAAAAAAAAGTTTCAACACTTACCTCACTCCACAGACAAAAGTTAGCTCAGCATGGACTATATACCTAAGTATAAAGGAAAAAAATCTTTAAATTTTCCATAAAACATATACATTCTTTGTGACCATTGGTAGGCAAAAGCACCTGAAATAGGACACAAAAAGCTAAAAAGCACTAGTCATAAATAAACAAACAAACAAATAGGACTTCATCAATATTAAAAACTTCTGCTCTTTTAAAGATCCCATTAAAAAAGCAAGACAACATAAAAAAGTATATTTACTGAATATCCTGAATAGTAAAGAGGGCAAACAACCCGATTTTAAAATATAAGCACAAAATTTGGACAAACACTTCACAGAAAAAGATACAGAAAAGACAAATACCTGCAAACCGCTCACCATCATTAGTCACCAGAAGCCACATACATTAAAAACATAATGAGATGCCACCACCAACCACTCTAATGACTAAAATTAAAAGGGTCAAAAATACCAAGAATTGGTGAGGATGGGAAGCAACTACTACTCACAAAGCAGGAATATAAAATATCCAACCAGTTTGGAAAATGGTTCGGTAATTACTTATCAAGTACATTTTTCCCCAGCAATTTCACATGGGGAAAGACAGGAAGGCATGTGTGCATATGTGTTGCCAAATATTTGTATCAGCTTTATTCAAAATAATCCCAAACCAGAAAAATGCAAATACCGTGAACAGATCAATGGATTAATAAAGTGTGGTATATCCATACAATGAAATATTCCTCAGCAGTAAGAGGGAACAAACCACGTATGCATGCCACAAAAACAGATGAATCTCAAAAACACTATGTTGATAAAATAAACCAGATGATAAAAGATTACATTCTGTATAGGATTCCATTTATATGAAGTTCTGCAATAGGAAAATCTTAATCTATAGTAACAGAAAGCACAATAGTGGTATCCTAGGTCAGGGATGTGGGAAAATTGGTAACTGAAGAGCATGAGGGAACTTCATGAGAGGGAATGGCAGTGTCTAACATCCTGAATTTGTTGGAGATTACACAGGTGCATACATTGGTCAAAATTTATTGAACTAACCGATTAAAATAAGTATAATTTAATAGTACTTACATTATAATTCAATAATGTTAATTTAGAAAAAAAAAGACTTAAAAGATATAAATAAAGTAGAAAATTTCCAGATGTTTGGAAGTTGAGGAGCAAAGTTCTAAACAAGGCATGTGTTAAAAAAGTCACAGTAAAAAATAGCATATATTTAAACTGAATTGATAGTGAATACACAGAGAATCCAGACTTGTTAACTGGACAAAAGTAATGCTTAAGAGGAAATTTATAGCCTTATGTGCAAATATTAAAAATGTCTATAAATTAACTATTTAAATACCCAAATAACTAAATTTCTAATCCAAGGGGTTACTAAAAGAACTGCAAATTCAACCCACTGAAACAAGAAGGAAGAAAATAACAAAGGTAAAACCAGAAATTTTTGAAATATAAAGCAAATATATAATAGAAGGGATCAATTAACTCAAAAGTTGGTTCTTTGAAAGGAATTAATAACATTGATAAAGTCCTGGTAAGATTGATCCGAAAAAAAGAAGTTATAGATAATATCAGTAATGAAAAGGAAGATATCGCTACAGATTCTATGAGTACCAGAAACATTTTAAAAGGTTATTTTAAGCAACTTTATGCCAATAAGTTTGAAAATCTGAACAAAAGAGATTAATTTCTAGAAAATCAAAACTGATTACAATGAATACAATAAGATACAGAGAATCCTGAGAAGCTTAAACTTCCGGGCTGCTCACCATCCTCCTAATAAGAGGCTTTCATCCCTAGGTAAGTCGGGATATTAGAACAATTTTGTGATTTTCCTGTTTGTTTTTAAGTTTTTATTTCTAGTATAATAGGGTAATATTAGTTTCAGGTGTACACTTTAGTGATTCAACACGTCCATACCACACCCAGTGCTCATTACAAATGTACTCTTTTTTTTCCCCAAATATGTTTATTTTATTTTTCAGTGTTACAAGATTGATTGTTCATGCACCACACCCAGTGCTCCATGCAATACGTGCCCTCCTCAATACCCACAACCATGCTCGCCCAACCCCCCACCCCCTCCCCTCCAAACCCTCAGTTTGTTGCTCAGAGTCCACAGTCTCTCATGGTTCATTGCTCCCTCCGATTTCCTGCCATTCATCCTTCCCTTCCTTTTCACAATGCCCTCCAGGTTTTTCCTTATGCTCCACACATAAGTGAAACCATATGATAACTGACTGTCTCTGCTTGACTTACTTCACTCTGCATGATCTCTTCCAGTCCCGTCCATGATACAAAAGTTAGGTATTCCTCCTTTCTGTTAGAGGGATAATATTCCATTGTATAGATGTACCACATCTACCTTATCCATTCATCTGTTGAAGGGCATCTTGGTTCTTTCCACAGTTTGGCGATTGTGGCTATTGTTGCTATGAACATTGGGGTACATGTGGCCCTTCTTTGTACTGCATCTGCTTCTTTGGTAAATACCCAGTAATACAATTGCAGGGTCATAGGGTAGCTCTATTTTTAATTTCTTGAGGAATCTCCACACTGTTTTCCAAAGTGGCTGCACCAACTTGCATTCCCACCAATAGTGGAGGAGGGTTCCCCTTTCTCTACATCCTTTTCAGCATTTGTTGTTTACTGTCTTGTTGATTTTGGCCATTCTAACTGGTGTAAGGTGGTATCTCAGTGTGGTTTTGATTTGAATCTCTCTGATGGCTAATGATGATGAACATTTTTTCATGTGTCTGTTAGCCATTTGTTTGTCTTCTTTAGAGAAGTGTCTGTTCATGTCTTCTGCCCATTTTTGGATGTGATTATCTGTTTTGTGAGTGTTGAGTTTGAGGAGTTCTTTATATATCTTAGATATCAGACCTTTGTCTTAGTGTCATTTGCAAATATCTTCTCCCATTCTGTGGGTTGCCTGTTTGTTTTGTGGACTGTTTCTTTTGCTGTGTAGAAGCTTTTTATCTTGATGAAGTCCCAAAAGTTCATTTTTGCTACAAATGTACTCTTAATCCCCATTACCTATTTAACCCATTCTGCCACTCACCTCTCTTCTGGTAACCTTCAGTTTGTTCTCTATGGCTAAGAGTGTGTTTCTTGATTTGCCTCTCTATTTTTCCCCCCTATGATCTTTGGTTTTGTGATCTTTGGTTTTGTTTCTTAATTTCCACATACGAATGAAATCATATGGTATTTGTCTTTCTCTGATTGACTTATTTTGCTTTACATGATACTCTGTAGTTCCATCAATGTTGCAAAGAGCAAGATTTCATTCTTTTTGATGGCTGAAAAATATTCCATTATATATATCACATCTTCTTTATCCTTTCATCAGTCAATGGACATTTGGGCTTTTTCCATGATTTGGCTATTGTTGATAATGCTGCTATAAACATTGGGGTGCATGTGTCCCTTCAAATTAGTATTTTTGTATCCTTTGGGTAAATACCTAACAGTGTAATTGCTGGTTTATAGGGTAGTTTTTTTTTTTTTTAAGATTTTATTTACTTATTTGACACAGAGAGAGAGACAGCAAAAGAGGGAACACAAGCAGGGGAAGTAGAAGAGGAAGAAGCAGGTTTCCCGCTGAGCAGGGAGCTTGATGTGGGGCTCGATCCCAGGACCCTGGGATCATGACCTGAGCAGAAGGCAGATGCTTAACGACTGAGCTACCCAGGCACCCCCTAAAGTAGTTCTATTTTTAACTTTTTAACTACCCTAGGGTAGTTCTATAGGGTAGTTTTATTTTTAACTTTTTGAGGAACCTCCATACTGTTTTCCAGAGTGGCTGCACCAGTTTGTGCAGTCCCACCAGCAGTGCAGGAGGGTTTCCTTTTCTCCACATCTTCACCAACACCTGTTTCCTGTGTTGTTAATTTTAGCCATTCTGACTGGTGTGAGTAATGTCTCATTGTACTTTTGATTTGCATTTCCCTCATGATGAGTGATGTTGAGCATCTTTTCATGTGTCTGTTGGCCATCGATATGTCTTCTTTAAAAAATATCTGTTCATGTCTTCTGTCCATTTTTCAACTGGATTATTTGTATTTTGGGTGTTGAGTTTTGTAAGTTTTGTTGTTGTTTTTGTTTGCTTGTTGTTTGGGGTTTTGGTTGTTGTTGTTGTTGTCGTTGTTGTTAGGCAGGAGAGTGGCAGAGGAAGAGGAAGAGAGAATCTTAAGCAGGCTCCCAGTGCAGAGCCCAACACAGAGCCCAGCTCAGCGCTGGATCTCACAAGCCTGAGATCATGACTTGAGCCAAAATTAAGAGTCAGACACTTAACCAACTGAGCCACCCAGGTGCCCCATGTTTTATAAGTTCTTTATAGATTTTGTATACCTACCCTTTATTGTTAGGAATTAGTTGGACAGTTAGGTGGTCAGGGCCAGGGTCCTCAACAAGAATATATGGAGTCAGGGGTGCCTGGGTGTCTCAGTGGGTTAAAGCCTCTGCCTCTGGCTCAGGTCATGATCTCAGAGTCCTGGGATCAAGTCCCGCATCGGGCTCTCTGCTCAGCAGGGAGCCTGCTTCCCCACCCCCCTGCCTGCTTCTGATCTCTCTCTCTCTCTGTCAAATAAATAAATAAAATCTTAAAAAAAAAGAATATATGAGTCAGGATGTCAGGAGTCAGGATGGCTAAGATAAAACAGCACTGACATCCTTGTTTTGCACCTTAGACAGGACTGCACCGTCATTCCACTTTGCAGCCTTTGCAGAAATGACCTTTGCAAAACTTCCTAAAATAAGACAATTAACCACAAAAGCATTTGTCAATGTCACGGGCAAGTGGCAGTTAAGACATAAGCCCCCAGATGTCAGCTAAAAAAGACCATCAGCACATGGATGTTAACCCAATAGGTTGGCAGGTAGGTGACCAAAGCCCTGATTGGCATGACTCAGTGTACCCTGATTGCTTAAGATAGTTCCTCAAAAGAGTTTATAAAAACCCCTAACCTTAGAAACTCTGGAGACAACCCACTTTGGCTCCCTTCACTCTCCAGGAGCTTTATACTCTTACTCAAAAAATTTGGCTTTGCTGCCTACCACTCTTTGGTCTACCACTCCATTCTTCAAAGTGGCATGACCAAAAACTGTGGGCACTAAGGGGACACAAACCCTGTAACATTATCAGATATGTCCTTTGAAAATATCTTCTCCCATTCCATAGGGTGCCTTTTAGTTTTGTTGCATTTTACTTTGTTGAAGTCCCAATAGTTTATCTTTGCTTTTGTTTCCCTTGCCTCAGGAGACATATCTAGTAAGTAGTTGCTACAGCCGATGTCAAAGAGGTTTCTGCTTGTGTTCTCCTCTAGGATTTTAATGGCATCCTGTCTCACATTTAGATCTTTCATCCATTTTGAATTTCTTTTTGTGCATGGTGTAAGTAGTCCAGTTTCATTCTTTTGCATGTTGCTGTCCAGTTTTCCTAACACCATTTTTTGGAGAGACTGTCTTATTTCCGTTGGATATTCTTTCTTGCTTTGTCAAAGATTAATTGATCATAGAGTTGTAGATTCATTTCCAGATTTTCTATTCAGTTCTATTGATCTATGTGTCTGTTTATGTGCCAGTAGCAAATGTTTTTTTTAATTTAATTTTTAATTTTTTTAATTTTTTATTGACATATAATGTATTATTTGCCCCAGGGTACATGTCTGTGAATCATCAGGCTTACACATTTCACAGCATTTGCCATAGCACATACCCTCCCCAATGTCCATAACCCTACCCCCCCCAACCTCCCAGCAAACCCTTAGTTTGTTTCGTGAGTTTAGGAGTCTCTTATGGTTTGTCTCCTTCCCCATCCCATCTTGTTTCATTTCTCTTCCCCACCCCCCACTACCCCCTGCCCTGCCTCTCAAATTCTTCATATCAGAGTGATCATGTGATAATTGTCTTTCTCTGACTGACTTATTTCGCTTAGCATAATACCCTTTAGTTCCATCCATGTCATTGCAAATGGCAAGATTTCGTATCTCTTGATGGCTGCATAGTATTCCATTGTATATATATACTACATCTTCATTATCTATTCATCTGTGATGGACATCTAGGTTCTTTCCATAGTTTGCCTATTGTGGATATTGCTGCTATAAACATTCGGG
>CM052799.1:154628472-154644826 GCA_028533885.1 Nasua narica
AAAAAGAAAAGTGATTACAGTATAATTTTATATAAGTCCCTAAAGTCTCTTCTGAGAGATCATGATTTCTCTTCCATTGGAAGATGGCCAGGTTGCTTTTTGGTGGGTAAGAGGAATTATCCCAAAGTATTATTCATATATTTTCACTGAAACATGCACTTAAATTAAGGACCACAAATCAACATTTGTTAGTCAAAGCTATAGACATGGCTATTATCATGACTATACATACAAGTTTTTGGTACTTGTGATTATGTCTCCAGGGAAAATGAGCAATTTAAAATATTAATGTATTTCTATTATATATGCATTTTATTTTCTATGAAGTATATTTATGTATATATCCATTACCATATCAAACCACAATGCCTGCTTATTGCAATTCATTGAGCCTACTGAAAATGGATGATTTATATTTTCATTACAATAAATTTTCTATATAATGACTTGCTCAGTCAAAAAAACTTATTTATTTTGAAAACTATAATTTCACATACCCTCATTAGAATTATATGTAATAAAGTTGCAGCCTGAAGGGAATAATTTAGAAAAAAAATAGCATATCTGGAGGACTAAAGAAAAAATTGTAAATATATGATACACAGGATAATTTATTATTTGTCAAATATTATATCTACCCTTATCAGATATACATTTTGCAAATATTTTCTTCCATTAGGTAGGTTGTCTTTTTATTTTGCTGATGGTTACCTTTGCTGTGCAGAACCTCTTTAGTTAATGTAGTTTGTTTGCCTTTTTTTTTTCCTTTTGTTGCTGTTAATTTCGGTGTCCGATTAAAAAAAATCATCACGGGGGTGCCTGGGTGGCTCAGTTGGTTGTGTCCAACTCTTGATTTCAGCTCAGGTCATTATCTCAGAGTTGTGAGATCGAGCTCTCCATTGGGTGCCGGGCATGGAGACTGTTTAAGATTCTCTCTCTTCCTGACCCTCTGCCCCTCTGCTCCCTCTCCCTCTCTTTAAAAAAAAAATCATCACCATGACCAGTGTCAAGGAGCTTACTGCCTATTTTCTGCTAGGCTTCAGGTCTAACATTAAAGTCCTAATCCATTTTGAGTTAATTTTTGTATACAGTATCAAATAGTGGTCTAGCTTCATTCTTTTTCATGTGGCTGTCCAGTTTTCCCAACATTATTTATTGGAGAGATTGTCCTTTTCCCATTGTGTATTCTTGGCTCCTTTGTTCTAAGTTAATTGACCATATATTTATTTCTGGGCTCTGGGTTTGTAAGTCTTTTAATATTCTTACATCAATAAATCAGAAAAACAAAGCATTTCTTTTTAGTACAAGGGCATGACTACCACATTAGAAAAAGCCTGGATTTTTGGAGTCAAACAAAAACAAATTCACACCCAGACTGCCACTAATTAGTGGTGTTACTGCAGGCAGGTTACTCGACCTCTCTTAGACTTTGTTTTTCACATTCATAAGAAGGAATAAAACATGTGCTTGGCAAGATTGTTGCAAAGAGGGCCCCTGGGTGGCGCAGTTGGTTGAGCGACTGCCTTCGGCTCAGGTCATGATCCCGGAGTCCGGGAATCGAGTCCCACATCGGGCTCCCAGCTCCATGGGGAGTCCGCTTCTCACTCTGACCTTCTCCCTTCTCATGCTCTCTCCCACTCTCTCTATTTCCTAATAAATAAATAAATAAAATCTTTAAAAAAAAAGATTGTTGCAAAGAACTTTTATCCATCAATTTCATCAACATTTAAGCATATATAAATACTATTATAATATAACAGAAATATTGAAATAAATAAAACTCTCTTGCATCCAGTTATGCTATAATTCATCAATATCTCAAAAATGTGGCACCAGAATTCAACCCAACTGTGATAAAACATTAGACAAAAAAGCTCCTCAAGTCCTTGATTATCTTTATTACCATACAGCACCGACCAGCTAGCTACTTCTGAGAGGTGCTGGGTAAATGTGTGTTGCATGGACGGAGCCTGAGAATATGAGTCATTACATAGTAAGAGCAGGACTTATCTTCTCCGATCTGCTTCCTAGAACTGCTTATTGAAAACTGAAGCCTTGAGGCTTCAAAAAAAAAAAATCTCATCTAGGGGCGCTTGGGTTGCTCAATGGGTTAAAGCCTCTGCGGTCAGCTCAGGTTATGATCTCAGGGTCCTGGGATCGAGCCCCACATCAGGCTCTCTGCTCCAGGGGGGAGCCTGCTTCCCCCCGCCCTCTGCTTGCCTCTCTGCCTACTTGTGATCCTTCTCTCTGTCAAATAAATAAATAAAATCTTTAAAAAAAAAAAGGCTCATCTACAGTATCCTTCACTGTGGTAAAAAGAAGGTCTGGTTGGAACCCAATGAGACAAATGAAATTACTGATGCCAACCCCTATCAGTGGATCCGGAGACTAATCAAAGAGAGACTGATCATTCAGAAGACATTCTGAAGACTGTCCATTCCCACACTCATTGTTGAAGAAACACCTTCCCCTGCCGTAAAGGCAGATATAACGGGCACAAGTATGCAAAGGGCACTGCCAAATGCCTGAGAAGGTAGCCGGCATGAGAAATCAGAGCTGGCTCTCAGAAGATACGGTGAGTATAAGAAGACTGACCACTCCGTGTATCACAGCCTGTACCTGAAGGTGAGGGAGAAAGTGTTTAAAAACAAGCTAAATTTTATGGAACACATCCACAAGCTGAAGGCCAACAAGGGCGGCAAGAAGATGCTGGCTGACCAGGCTGAGACCCACAGTCTGAGATCAAGGAAGCACATAAGTGCTGGGAGGAACAGCTCCGGTCAAGGAAGAGAACAAGGCTCCCACCTCTTTCCACCATGATCTAAGGTTCCCCCTCTTTTGTCTGTACATAGTGGCCTCCAGAATTGTATAGCTCCCTCATTACTCAATAAAATAAGCCTTTATCTGCTTGGGTGGGGGGATGAATTACATTTGTTTTTCTGCCAACTCTGTGGTCATAGTGAGCACTCGATCAATTAAAAATCTAGGTCTTTTTTCATATGAACTGCTGTTTAATAAGCTCTCCCTGTTTATAGATTATTGAATTACTGAAGTGAAATACAGGATTTTTTTATTCATCTTCAGTTATATTTTATCATATTAACTTGGCCAATTTGATTTTACCTGCTGAGTCTGTTGCCCCTCAATCTGTCATTATGATGCTAATTATGCCTTCTGGACTTATAATGTGTAAATTTGATTAAAATGTAAGACTCTATCCATTCAATGCAACAAGCCTCTACCCCAGAGGAACCCCAGAGCAATAACATCCAGGTAAGACCAAGTTTACCAGTCATAGAGAACTGCAAAACTACAGTGCCAGGGGAAAATAGTATATAGATTCATGGTTTTTTTCCCCACAATTCTTTAGTCTTTCAATTTTATTTTTTTCTCTTTCCTTCTTCAATCAATTTCTTATTTTATGAACTCTCTTTAAAAATCATTTTTAATTTTCATTTTTTACAGTTACATTCTATCTGTTTATTGTATTTAATTTTATTTTTGTACATATATAAGTTTTTCTTTCTTTACAATTTTGAGATCTAGTTTTCTAGCAAACAGACCAAAATACACACAGAATCCAGTGTATTGCTCTATTCTGTTCACCTGTTGGATTATATTCTTTCTTCTTTAATTATTATTATTTTTTTTTCTTTTGGTTTTGGGTCTCTTCTGATTTGTTTAGTGTGTATTTCTCTAGAGTCATTGCTGCCATTTAGTCTTTCTCTCTGTATTTTGTTCTGTTGTTCATCTATTCTTTTCTGGACAGAATGACAAAACAGAAAAATTCACCACAAAAAAGAGAACAAAAGGGCACCTGGGTGGCTCAGTGGTTAGGCCTCTGCCTTCGGCTCAGGTCATGATTGGGCCCCACATCGGGCTCTCTGCTTGGCGGGAGGCCTGCTTCTCCCTCTCCCTCTCCCTGCCTCCCTGCCTACTTGTGATCTCTTTCTCTCTGTCAAATAAATAAAATCTTTTTTAAAAAATTAAAAAAAAAAAGAGAGAGAGAGAACAAGAGGCAGTACTGACTGCCAGGGACCTAAGAAGTGTGGATATAAGATGTCAGAACTAGAGTTCAGAATAACAATTATAAGGATATTAACTGGGCTTGAAAAAAGCATAGAAGAAGACTAGAAAATTCCTTTTTGGAGAAATAAAAGAATTAAAATCCAATCAAGTCAAAATAAAAAAGGCTATTCAGGAGGTACAATTAAAATATGGAGGCTCTAATTGCTAGGATAAATGGGGCACAAGAGAGAGTGAGTGATATAGAAGACAAAATGATGGAGAATAAGGAAGCTGAGAAAGAGAGATAAATAACTATTGGATCATGAGGGGAGAATTCAAGAGATAAGTTATACCTAAAGTAAAATAATATTAGAGTAATTGGGATCCCAGAAGTAGTGGAAAGAGAGAGAGACAGAGACAGAGAGAGGCAGAGGGTATATTGAAGCATATTATAGCAGGGAACTTCCCTAATCTGGAGAAGGAAACAAGCATTCAATTCCAGAAGGGACAGAGAACCCTCCCTCAAAAATCAATAAAAATAGGTCAACACCCAAGATATATAATAGTGAAGACTGTAAATCTCAGAGACAAAAACAAAATCCTGAAAGCAGCTCAGGACAAGAGGTCCATAAACTATAGGGTTATAAACATTAGATTGGCAGCAGACCTAACCACAGAGAGTTGGCAGGTCAAAAAGGACTGGCATGAAATATACAGGGTACTGAATGAGAAAAATATGCAGCCAAGAATATTTTATCCAGTGACAAGTCTGTCATTCAAAATAGGAGAGATAAAAACTTTCAGGAAAAACAGAAATTAAAAGAATCTGTGATCACTAAACCAGCCCTGCAAGAAATATTAAAGGAGATCCTTTAAGCAAAGAAAGAGCCCAAAAGTAACATAGACCAGAAAGGAACAAAGACAATATACAGAAACAGAGATTTTACAGGTAATACAAGGCATTAAATTCATATCTTTCAATAGTTACTCTGAATGTAAATGGATTAAATGCCTCAGTCAAAAAACACAGGTATCAGATTGGGTAAAAAAAGCCATCAATATATTATCTGCAAGAGATTCATTTTACACCCCAAAATACTTCCAGATTGAAAGTGAGAGGGTTGAAAACCATTTATCATGCTAATGGACATCAAAAGAAAGCTGGGGAGGCAATCCTTATATCAGACAAATTAGATTTTAAACTGAAGACTGTGGTAAGAGAAGAGGAAGGATACTAGATGATAATTAAAGGGTCTATCCAACAAGATCTAACAATTGTAAATATTTATGCCCCTAACATGGGAGCAGCCAATTATATAAACCAATTAACAAATTTAAAGAAACCCATCAATAATATTACAATAATAGTAGGGGACTTTAACACCCCCCTCACTGCAATGGACAGATCATCTAAGCAGAAGATCAACGAGGAAACAAGGGCTTTAATGACACAGTGGACCAGATGGATTTCATAGATATATTCAGAACGTTCTGTCCTAAAGCAACAGAATACACATTCTTCTCGAGTGCACATGGAAAAATCTTCAGAACTGATCACATAGTGGGTCACAATTCAGGTCTCAACCAGCACCAAAAGATCAGGATCATTCCTTGCATATTTTCAGACCACAGTACTTTGAAACTGCATGTCAATTGCAAGAGGAAATTTGGAAAGACCTCAAATACATGGAGGCTAAAGAGCATCGTACTAAAGAATGAATGGGTCAGCTAGGGAATTAAAGAAGAATTTTAAAAATTCAGGGGAACAGGGGCACCTGGGTGGCTCAGTTGTTAAGCGTCTGCCTTCAGCTTAGGTCATGATCCCAGGGTCCTGGGATCAAGCCCCACATTGGGTTTCCTGCTCGGCAAGAAGTCTGCTTTCCCTCTCCCACTCCCCCTACTTTGTTCCTGCTCTCACTGTCTCTCTCTTGGTGTCAAATAAATAAATAAATTTTTTTTTTAAAATTTCAGGGAAACAAGTGAAAATGAAAATACAACTAACTGTTCAAATCTCTAGGATGCAGCAAAGGCGGTCCTAAGAGGGAAGTATATAGCACTCCAGCCTTTCTCAAGAAAAAAGAAAGGCCTCAAATACACAACTTAACCTTACACCTAAAGAAGCTGGAGAAAGAACAACAAATAAAGTCTAAATCTAGCAGAAGAAGGAATTAATAAAGATTAGAGCAGAAATCAATGAAATAGAAACCAAAATAATAGTACAACAGATAAACAAAACTAGGAGCTGTTTCTTTGAAAGAATAAGATCGATAAACCCCTGGCCAGACTTATCTAAAACAAAAGAGAATGAACCCAAATAAATAAAATCATGAATCAAAGAAGAGAGATCACAACCAACACCACAGAAATACAAGTAATTATAAGAAAATATTATGAGCAACTATACGCTGACAAATTAGGCAATCTGGAAGAAATTGGTGCATTCTCAGAGATGTATAAATTACCAAAACTGAAACAGGAAGAAATAGAAAACCTGAAAGACCCATAACCAACAAGGAAATTAAAGAAGTAACCAAAAATCTCCCAACAAACTAGAGTTCAGGGCCGGATGGCTTCCCAAGGGAATTCTACCAAACATTTAAAGAAGAATTAATATCTATTCTTCTCAAGATGTTTCAAAAAAACAGAAATGGAAGGAAAACTTCCAAGCTCTTTCTATGAGGCCAACATTACTTTAATCCCAAAACCAGACAAAGACCCCACCAAAAAGGAGAATTACAGATCAATATCCCTGCGGAACATGGATGCCAAACTTCTCACCAAGATCCTAGCCAATAGGATCCAACAGTACATTAAAAGGATTATTCACCATGACCATGTGGGATTTATTCCTGGGCTGCAAGGGTGGTTCAACATCTGCAAATCAATCAATGTGGTACACTACATAATAAAAGAAAGGACAAGAACCATATGATCCTCTCAATAGATGCAGAAAAAGCATTTGACAAAGTACAGCATACTTTCTTAATTAAAACTCTTCACATTGTAGAGATAGAGGGAACATACCTTAATATCATAAAAGCGATATATGAAAAGTCCACAGTAAATATCATTCTCAATGCAGAAAAACTGAGAGCTTTTCCCCTAAGGTCAGGAACATGGCAGGGATGTCCACTATCACCATTGTTGTTCAACATAGGACTAGAAGTCCTAGTCTCACCTATCCTACAACAAAAAGAAATAAAAGGCATCCAAGTCACTCTTCACAGATGACATGATACTCTACCAAAAGACTCCACCCTAAAATTTCTAGAACTCATACAGGAATTCAGCAACGTGGCAAGATATAAAATCAATGCACAGAAATCAGTTGCATTTCTATACACTAACAATACGACAAAAGAAAGAGAAATTCCCCATATGAGTGAGATCATGTGATAATTGTCTTTCTCTGATTGACTTATTTCTCAATCCTTTCTTTTGAAGACTTATGGCATAGAAATCCCTGTTTTCTCCCCCCTACATGATTTTTGGGAACTTTTATAATCTGCTTTTCCAAAATGCAAAGTACTCATTTCGCTCTGTCCATTGTTCCTTTCTTGACAAGCAACAACTTTAAACTTTTAGGTTCCTTTTTGCTTTCAAACTGTTCAGTCAGTATAATTCACTGCCTGCTTTCTACAGGCAAGGCACTGTATTAAGTGCTCTGGGAGATACAAAAGTGACTGAGATGTAGGCTCTGTCCTTATGAGGGCTTATAAACTAATAGGGGAAACATGTACACAAAGAACAAAATAAAGAGAATAATAAATGCTCCACTAAAGACATTTTTATTTATTTATTTTTAAAGATAAAAATGTCTTGGTTGGAATTAAGTCCAGAGGAGAGATCCTTGCTTCCTCTTTAATCATTTGGGAGATGGTAAGGTGAAATAACACCATATGGACAGAAAGTTTAGATCAAGTTAAAAAAAGTTTTAAGAGGAGTTGTATAATTAACTAAAAAAAATTGTCTTTTATTTCCAGCACGTTCCAGGGGAGAGGGTACATGGACCAATCTGATCATATTCCATAATTAAAAAGTCAATTCATCTGATTACCAAAATTTAATGGTGGAATTATGGATCCAATTAGATTTAAAAGTATTTATCAGAACTACGGCATTACCCATGGGCTTTAACTTTCTACATTATATATTGCTGAAATTTTGAAATACTTTGTAATGATTATACACTACATTTATAATTAGAAAACAAACAATATATTCATAAATATGTATATGAAGTTTCCATTAGAGAAAAGCATTGTGTTAATTCTCTAGAAAGGTTTTATTGGGTTCTTTTTCAAAATTAAAAAATATATATATTATACATATATGTAGATCATAAAAGTTTGAAAAAATTTGAAAAATAGAAAAAAGAAAATCACCTATAAAACTTCCATACTCATACACAATTGTTACTAATGTTGATGAAGGGGTCATTTTAACAGTTACTAGTCCAGATTCTATGGTCACTTTTCCCCACCTGCTCACACAGGACCCTAATCTCCTAAAAAGTTCCCCCAAATTCTTTTGGGAGTTCATGTAATGTTTTACGCAGACTCAGAGCACAGCCAGTTAACCATCTAGTCAGCTCTCATTTCTTTCCTCTTCCCCAGCTCTAACCTTGGTAGGCCGGATCTTGCCAAGTGCCTACTGCCTTCCCAGATGGTGGCCACGGAGGGTCTGAAAGCACTGACATGCCAAATTGGTAAAGGCATGGTGGAGAAGCAGCATGGCAGGCTCCCTTCTCTCCCAGTAGAGTGCCTCCCGGCAGGGCCATTTGTGTTCCATGTCTTGGCACTCTTGCTCTTCAAAATGTGGACGAAGGTGTCCACAAAATGTGGACCACAATTTGGTGGACTTACCAGAAATGCAGAATCTCAGTTCCCTAAATCAGAATCTGCATTTTAACAAGAAGCCCAGGTGATTCATATTCAAATAACAGTTTGAGAGGCACCTACTTAAAGCCCTTCCCTGGGATTAAAACATGAATTCAACTGGGGGCAAGGGCAATATTGGGTCAGGAAACAAACCTGACAAATAATAGGACTTTTGATGCCTTCCCTTTGATGACCTTATCTTTGTAACTGGGCTCAACTTGGAATGCTTGGGTACTTCTTTTAGGAAGAGCTCTCCCTTAGGAGACACCCTCCCTCCTCACTGCCTCAGAGAGATGGACTGTTGGTGACCTGTCACTTCTATTTCAGTTCAACTAAACATGGCTGAGGCTCGAACTAAGAATCTACCAGACTACAGGAAATTTTACACTCTTGCACATGTAAAATATATATTTATTTAGTCAATGTTGATTTAGTACCTATTATTCACAAAATACTCCATGATGGGCTGTGGGAATACCAAAGTAAAACAATCTCTGCCCTCAAAGGAGGCAAATAAGATGCATGATGGGACAAGTAGGGATCTTTCAGGGACAGTTTGAGGAAAGAGCCGAAAGGTTCCCAAATGAAGCACTCTTACTGCAATTTGGAGAAACCACTATTATATTTTGTCTCTGCAGCCTCTGTGTGCCTATTTTCCAGGTGGAATGACCTGCTTCCATTTCCATTCCTCTATGTTCTTACCTACCCTCCAAAGCCAAGTTCAAATGCCAACTTTTAAATAAAATCTGCTCCAATCCTCTAGCTAAATATGCTTTTGACACTTTACAACTCTCATCATATCCTGTCTTGAGACAAATTATGTGCGTTGAGGCCTTATCATTTGTAGGCAAAGAATGTGTTGCAGTAAGTCTTCTTGGATTCCCCATAGGACTTAGCTTGATGTGCCATAAATAGTTTTTGAAGAAAGAAGAAAAGTTGATGTAATGCAGCTACTCTATTAATGTTTCCCTATTCAGGAAAGGTATCAGCTTTCTCAAATCATTCTCAGAGTGAACATGGGGGAGAATGCTGAACACTGCTGGGATAGTTAGAAGGATTAGGCGTTTCCCCGTCCCCCCATTTTTCTTTGGTCAGAACAGTTTTTTCACACAGAAACAACATCCTCATTAATAGATTAGTAGTTGTTAATCCCAGCTGAATGGAATTTCATCCAGTTGTGGGCTGGCTATATTGCCCGCTAGTATTTAAGAAGTCTCCTACCTTAATGGGTAGCGCTTTTTATGCCTGGTTTTCCCTAAAGCTGAGATGGCGTCCCAGGCTAAGAAACCTCTCTGTGAAGAGTGTAGGATTGCTGTTAATTATGTAGCATCTTATGAGCTGAATGTCAGTGATGCTTATTTTACGATGGTTAGTATGTGTTCTTGAGGCATCGTGAGGGAAGTTTCATCTCTGATTTGGGTGATGACATATCTTCTATATCTTTAGTAATGGTAGTTATGGCTGTGTTTGTGGTTTGACACTAGATAAGACAGTAAATTAGTGGCTAGGGTTTTGCTGTGCTGTGACCCAATATTTCAGAGCTGCAATTGCAAACTATGGGAGATAATAGGGGGAATCTCTGTTCTTTCCTGTGGTTTCCCAATACTATATGGGCATCAACTATGTGGGAAGAGTGAATAAATAATTTTTCACCCATATAGTATTTTAGAGTTAATATAGATGTATTAAGATTGACAAAAAAAATTGATACTTAAAATGTCACTTTATACTAGATTTCTGCCAGGAGTCCACATGATTACTGGAAAGAAGTATGAGTGAATCGGGTTCAAAACTCTGACCCCTAAAAAGTCCATAGTGGCCAAAGATTAGGTACCAGCATATTAGAATCTGGGTGCCTTCTCTGAGACAGCCTGGGCCTTCTGGAAGTCAAAGGACAAACTAAGGAAAGAACAAAGAAGGCCCCTTTTAGACAACCACAGAAATAATTAAATGAGCTGGTGTAAGATTTCCAGTCTTGAAATTCAGCTTCTCTGACCTCCATTCTGTTCCCATTCTCACCCCCCTTCCAGACTTGTTACTATGACGAAGACTCTGATGCGCCTGTTTATGTGCCCTTTTTCCAAGACCAAGCAGTAGTGAAGAGAGAACATGCAAAGCAGTTCATAAAATATCTAAAAGAGCGTCAGAGTAAAATCTGCCTTCCAGTGACTAAGGTGACTGTGTAACTTTGTTAAGATGATCTCCACATGACCTTTGCTGCTGGGTCTAGAGAGCTCAATGATCAGTTGCTACCTAACTTGTAAGGTTGCTTTCTTTCTTTCTTTCTTTCTTTCTTTCTTTCTTTCTTTCTTTCTTTCTTTCAAGTTTATTTGGGAGGGGGAGAGAGGGAGAATGAGCAGTGGAAAAAGCGGAGGAGGGAGAGAGAATCTGAAGCAAACTCTCTGCTGAGCTTAAAGCCTGACATGAGGCTCAATTCCAGGACCCTGAGATCATGACCTGAACTGAAACTAGGACTTAGATGCTTAACTGACTGAGCCACCCAGGCACCCCTGATTACTTATTTTCTTACATGGAATTATAGCCACTGACTTTGAGGGCAAGAACATATCTTCTTGTAACCTCTTCATATTATTGTGAGTAAATCATAACCACTAAATACTTGTTTGATTTTTTTTGTTTGTTTCTTTGGGTTTTCTTTCCTTTTTAAATTTTTGTTTATTTCACTAATCTCTACATCCAATGTGGGGTTTGAACTCATGACCCCAAGATCAAGAGTGACATGGTCTTCAGACTGAGCCAGACAGGCGCCCCTTGTTTTGTTTTGTTTTTCTTAATGGGCCAGCAGCACCAGCAGCACCTGGGAACTTAATAAATTTTAAATTCATGGGCCCAGTGGGACAAACAGATTCAGATTCTCTAGGGGGTGGGGCCCAAGGAGTGGTGGCTTAACAAGCTTTCCAAATGATTCTAATATTCTACATCGTTTGAGAAGCTGTCCCCTAATGGCCTCTTCCTAAATGTGTTAGCATCTTACATTAGATCTTTAGTCTAATTCAGATACATGTTCAGGTATTTAATATGGCTGAGTCTTCAAAGTAGTAAAACAAATTATTTTGCACTAGGACATATACTCCAAAGAAACAATCTAAATTTTATTTGGGGGTATTTTATGTAGAAACATCCCTAGTTACCTGATGGGTTCTTTTAATTCCAGCTTTGTAAAGAGAACTAAATGTCTGCTAGTAACAGAACTGAACCACCATCACAGAATCCCAAACCTAATGTAATAGTGCATGTAACTGTGCTGGTGGAAACCACACTTTGTAACACATTACAATTACCTGGTGAGTTTTTGAGAGTCTTAATACCAAGTTTGTACTCCATATCCATTAAGCCAGAATTTCTGTAGTTGAAAGCCAAATATGAGTATTTAAGATGTCCTGCTGAATCCATTGTGCCACAAGGTTTGGAAACTACTACCTATGTAAACCTAGTCAAAATCCAACCCAGGGTGTAGAGTGTAACAAAGCTCCTGAGGTAGAAAAGTGACTCCCTTGTTCTCTTCAACAGCGACCTGATGTAGAGTACTGGGGAACTGACTTGCAAGCTATAGTGATTGCTCAGGAGGTGGAAAAGAAGTTATACAAGCACCTGCAAGAGCTGAAGACCTTGGCTACTAAGAATAAGGAAACTGATGTAAGTAGTTAATTGGTTCTGAAAGCAGGATTATCTTTCATTTCTAATTATGATCTACTTCTAAGACATGGGTCCAAAATAGTGGATCACCCAATATGTGCTTGTTTCTCCCCAAGGAGGTAATGAACTTATTTCTGGTGGTTGGTTGGTGTGGGAAGAGTAGGTGCGCTAGAGGACTGCAACTCAACACAAGATGGAGAAGATTTTGCAGGAATAATACACTCTGGATAATTAAAAAAAAATAACTTCTGTTGCTGGCTTATAAATCTGCTAGACCGAAAAGGCTTAAATTTTAAAGGATAACAAAATCACCTGGAGGACTTACTGAAATAAATTGCTGGGCCCTATCCCCAGAGTTCCTAATTCAATTGATTTTATGTGGTATCCAAAAACTTGCATTTCTAACAAGTTCCCAGGTGATGATGCTACCTGAGAACCACTATCCTTGAGTTTCCTTGCAAAACTGAATATTAACGGTGACTTCTTGTCCTATAAACTTTTCTGAAGTCTTCTTGATTAATGATGAACACTCCACCTTGTACTGATAACTTTCTTACCAATCCTCTACCTTCTCTGAGTCAGTGGGAAAAAAACATCCTAATATAAAAGTTATCAATCCTAGATAATATTGGATTCACTGAAGAGTTCTGAAGAGATACAGAGGATTAAGTCTTACACCAGACCACCTAAATCTAAAATTTTGGGAATGGGGTCTGGGTGCCTACTCAAAACCTCCACATGATTCAAATAAACAGGATGAAAAACCATTACACCAGGAGCTCATTATTTAATCTGTACTTTTGATGAGATGCCCTAACACTCATATTCATTAAAAGTGGATATTTGTATTCACCTGGAGGTCTTGAATGTCTTAGATCAGTGCTCTTTGAATTTCAAGGTGCATATGAATAGCCTAGTGCTGTCTTAAAATCTGATTTCTTAGGTCTAAGTGAGACTTGAGATTCTGCATTTCTGACAAGCTCCCAGGACTGCTGGTCCATGTATCCACTATAAGTTGGTAGCAAGATCTTAGGTCATCTCCCATTGCAGACAAGGTCTTTAATGAGTCCTTCCCTGTCTTTTGTTTGTGTTTTTGTTTTATTTTGTGTTTTTTTTTTTTTTTTTTTGTATTGTAGCTCTTAGACTTCGTGAAAATTTTCTTGGGTAAACAGAGAAGGAACATAAGGTATCTGCAATACCAGCATAGCTATCAGAAGGAGTTAGAAAAGCTGGCTGGAAAGGAAGGCACACCTGAATGGTTTTCGGAAACATGGGGCCAAGAGGCTTCAACATCTGAAGGCCACACAGCAAGTTTTCCACTGTAGTAGTTCACAAAGGCAGCTACTTAAGAATCCTGATCTCTACTTGACAGAAGACTGCTTCCTTTTAATCTAGTATCCCAATCTTCATTGTTATGCATGGAAATAAATTCGATTTTGCATTACAATTTTGTGTTAAAGAGATTGCTATTGGAGTATAAGAGGGTTATTTCTATCATTGAGAGTTTGGTGGAAGCTTCTCAGGGACAGGGGGTGCATTAGACTTGAAGGAAAACAAAAAACAAAAAAACTTTCCCTCATTGTCCCAAGGATATCCTGATGCACAATCAGGATTTGATAAATTCAACCAGCCCAAGTGGATATAGTAGAAATCAAGTAATTTCCTTAGGTCTTATTAAAGCTCCCCTCCCCCTTAGCTTATATACATATTTTAAGTTTACAAAATAGTAGTGTTTTCTTCTAATGAAATACAAAGCCAAACTTCAAAACAAGAGCTCTTGGGTTAGAAAAGGTAGCTCCTACCTAAAACTGGACAGTGGACAGTGGACAATCCAAGTGTCCTTTCACAGCCGGAGGTAGACTTGGGGAATGGAAGGGTGGTACACAGGCAATTAAGACACCGAAGACAAGTATGTGGATACCCTTACTCACCCCAGTATAGGCCTAACACATACTAGGGTAATTGCTTTAGGAGCAAATAATGAGCATGTAAGCTTGGGTCAGACCCAAGGACCTCATGTAATTTGTACAACCTGGGAAGAAAGGTGGCTCTATAGGATTCCGTACTTGCTCCAAAACTTACTATCTTCATGGCCTTGAATAATTTTTTTTTACTTCACTCATTGACTCAGTTTAGTTGTCTATAAAGTGAGGTTAATAGTATTTCATTCATAGTTAATGAGATTAAACTGTAAAATATCTAGAAAAGTACCTACTCAGATTATCTATTCCATTAGTTTGTAAAATAGTGCCAATTCTTAAATTTGAGGAAAACCAGTACATGACAGAAGTAATTACAATGAACAATCAGTGAGATTGATACAGAATCTTAAAACATTTAATCTTAGACAAAAAGGAGTATGTTTTTTTGAGGCAAGAAAAAGTGGTCATAAAAACCAATTAGATACCATGGGGTAAAAAGAAATCAGGTTAACAAAAAGACTTATATTCAAACATAGCTAATCAAACAAGTAATTTAAAAGTAAGCTAGGAAATTCTCAGCCAAAAGAATAAAGAAATAGGGGGCTCCTGGGTGGCTCAGTGGGTTAAAGCCTCTGCCTTTGGCTCAGGTCATGGTCTCAAGGTCCTGGGATCAAGCCCCGCATCAGGCTCTCTGCTCAGAAGAGAGCCTGCTTCCCTCCCTTTCTCTGCCTGCCTCTCTGCCTACTTGTGATTTCTTTCTCTCTGTCAAATAAATAAATAAAATTAAAAAAAAAAGAAGAAGAAATGGTATTTAAGATGTTAAGACATACAGTTCCAACAAAAGCTCTAATTAGAGCTCCAGGAGGAAAGAGAAATTGAGGGGGGGAAGGGATCCATGGTAGTGAAGTTTTAGAGCATCAAGGATAAAAAAATCTCCCCATGAAAGATATCACTTACAAAGAATGAAAACTGACATATTAATAACAGCTTTCTCATCAATATTAGATGAAAAGAGAAAATTGAAAAACATCCTCGAAATGCTGATGAGGAAAATAAAAGTTCATGTTGAATTAGACCTATTCAGATATAAAAATATTGAGTTCATAGAAGCATCTAATCTAAAGACCTTCTCCGTGAGTGAAATTGTTTGAATGGCAAAAAAGAAAGGCATACAGGTCCAATGTAACCTAGCTGATAATTAATTAATCATGCATAGTACTTTACGCTTTAGTAATTCCAGTGAGGAATCATATGTCCCCCAGCAATAATCAACCACATAATAGACTTTGTTACCTACCTTTTCTACAACTTCCTCTTTTTGAGAACCACTGCCTTGATTAGCTTGTCACTACTGGAGAATTACTAGTTCACAAAGCATTCTTGAATAAATTCCTTCTTTTATGATTATTACTAACTTATGTAAAATTTTATACCTATTAATATTAGATATTCACATTAAAATCAGTACTAAGAAAAGATTGCTTTGACCTCAACACTACTTTGTATATTACTGGAAGTTTTCAAGCAGGGTTTCTTAATCTCAGCACTGTTGACATTTTGAGCCAAATGACTCTTTGTTGTGGGGAGGTGTCCCATGCATTGTGAAATGTCTTGCAGCATCGTTGGCCTTTACTTACCAGATAGTTGTGACAATCAAAACTGTTTCCAGACATGGCCAAAGGTCTTCTTTTTTTTTTTTTTTTTAAAGATTTTATTTATTTATTTTAACAGAGAGAGAACACAAGCAGGCAGAGAGGCAGGCAGAGGCAGAGAGAGGAGCAGGCTCCCCGCCGAGCAAGGAGCCCGATGTGAGACTCGATCCCAGGACGCCGGGATCATGACCTGAGCTGAAGGCAGCTGCTTAACCAACTGAGCCACCCAGGTGTC
>CM052799.1:154645326-154661628 GCA_028533885.1 Nasua narica
GCACGCATCTGCCGGCCCCCGGGTGCGGCTGGCACCGAGCAGTGCCGGGGGCTAGGGCACATCCCCCCAGCGGGAGGAGGCCCCCGGCTGGGGACCGGGTTGACCACGGCGCTGGCGGGGCTGGCCGGGCTGGCGGGGCTGGCCGCCGCCGCCTTCGGGCACGTAGAACGGGCGGAGATGGTGCCCAAGAGCACGGGGGCGCGGAGCCCTTCGTCCGGGAGGCCCGAGGAGGAGGACGATGAGCTGACCCGTCGCTGCAGCTGCTTCATGGCCCCTCCTGTGACGGACCTGCGCGAGCTGCGGGGGAGGCCGAGCGACATGAAGACGAAGATGGAGCTGCTGATCCTGGAGACCCAGGCCCAGGTGTGCCAGGCGCTGGCACAGGTAGACGGGGGCGCGCGCTTCTCCGTGGACCGGTGGGAGAGGAAGGAAGGTGAGAAGGCCCCTAGTGGGAGGTGGAGATGGGAATTAGAGGTCGAGCTTTAGGTTGCTGGCAGAAAATGAGAATAGTGGATGAGAGCAGGAAAGAGGTACCTGCAAGACCGGCTGCTAGGTTAGAAGGGACACCTTTAGAAAGATTGATACTAAAATGGTCATCAGACGTCTGGATGCAGATCTTTGGTCACTCTAAAACTGTACATTTCAAAATCTATGCGATTTTTATAATGGCATTTTTCTAGAAGTCTTATGTCATTTTTAGCCAACAAGCTTGGATGTCCAAAGTTGTAACTGAGCATCGATCTTACCCACATTTCATCTGTTTCTTTGGGTGCCATTTACCCCTTCTCTTCCTTTAGAGATGGAAAGATGAACTTGCCTTCTGTTTGCAAAGTATCTGACCAGACTCCTCAGGCGAGGGTGTAATCGTGTCAGTATGTATTTTTCTCAAGTTGCACAAGAAATATTGGGTTTGTTAGTAATTCTTCCAAATGCACGCATCAGAATTCCTGCCAGGAAAATCTTTCTTTCCAATGGCAAAAAACTTCAGTATTAAAACCCAGTTCTTCAGATTGGTGGTAGGTAGTCAGAAGGAGGGGGTGAGAGGAGTGGGCAAAATGAGTGAAGGGGATCAAGAGGTACAAACTCCCAGTTTAAAATATGTCATGAGGATGTAATGTACAGCATTGCGGCTATAGTAAAACATATTGTATTGCATGCTTTAAGGTGGCTAAGAGAAAAGATCTTGAAAATTCTTGTAAGAAAAATTTTGTAGCTGTGATGATGGTAACTAGACTTATTTTGCAATGTATACAGATAATAAATCATTGCATTGTACACCTGAAACTAATGTTATATGTCAATAATACTTCAATAATGAATAACCCAGTTTTTATAGAATCGTGTATTCATGATCGTGTTATTGCCTGTGGCGTGAAACTCCAGGTCTTGGTGGTAAACTTGAAGAATTCCTGACTTCTTAGCTAGGCCTACTACAGCAACTCTCATCAGCAAATTTTGAGATTTAATACCACCACATCTATATGAAATGAAGTTAAATCTGGTCTTTGAAGTGTTTTCCATCTGGTCATGTTTTCAAGTGAAGACCATTGAGCTGGACCGCAACCTCAAGTACTAGAGTAGATGGGCCTTCAGCAGTTACTTAATTTTTTGTGTGCCTCTGTTTCCTCATCTGTGAAATGAAATTAGAAATAATATATGAGGGTGAAGAATGAAGTGCTTAAAATATTGTCTGATGCATAGAAAGGCAAGTTGTTTGGGCCTCTTGCCAGCTGTGTGATCTTGGATAAGGTCTTTTGTCTTTCTGGTCCTCCTTTCCTCATTTGAAATGTTGTGGGTTGTGGGGGCGGGGGTTGCACTGGATCATCTTATGCCCCATCCAGCCCTAAAAATTCTAAGAAATAAAACAAGACAAATAGGTACTTCTGAGAAACAGTTGCCTTGGTGGTAACTTCAGTGTCTTCAAAACAAACTATTAATAATAAAACTCAGATACCTAAATATTAACGTGTGTCTTATTCAGTTTAAGCTTCCAAATCCCAGAAGAGTTTGACTATCTACTGTTTTTTAATTGCCTGTAAACAAAATTAAATGATAAATAACACACTGAGAAAAAACAATTGAAATGATATGGAGCTCTTAAACTCAGTAATAATAGAACATTCCTCAAATATACCCATACCTGTTTTTAACCTCAGCCTTCTCTCATATGTCATAACCAGTGCATGTCATTCTGAACAGTCATTGAAGGGAAAATATTCTTGTAATTTATTTTAGATGTGAAAGAAATCCTCAGTTTAGTGATGTGGGGGAGATACAATACTTGCCCACTATCAGTGGCAATGTCATCAAGCTAAGCTGATGACATTTGAATTTAATTTTATTGTACTTAAAAATTATAAATATACTGATATTTTAGAAGATTTGGAAAATAAAGGAAGAAAATAACTCCTAATCCCACCACCTTCACACAAGCATTGTTTTGGATTTTGCACCTATCCTTATACTCTCCCCTCATTTTCTGTTTCTATAAACAGGAGGTGGTGGCATCAGCTGTGTGCTTCAAGATGGGCATGTTTTTGAAAAGGCTGGGGTGAGCATTTCTGTTGTTCATGGGAATCTTTCTGAGGAAGCAGCAAAACAAATGAGAAGCCGAGGAAAAATTCTGAAGACTAAAGATGGTAAATCAGACAGTATCCACAGCCTGTCACAGTCCCTGCAAACCTTTCTTGCCCCCACAAGTTTTATTTGTAAAATAGTGTTTCTGTAAAGATCCATTTGCGTGCATATGCCAGAGAAGCATGTTCACGTTTCCTTTTTAAAAATTGTTTTTTAAGAGACAAAAAGCAGCTTTTGACAGTCGATCCCGAAACTATGTTGAAGTTAAGCCAACTGATCGAGTGACACTCACTCTGTGTTTTATTTTCTAGGTAAATTGCCATTTTCTGCTATGGGTGTGAGCTCTGTTATCCACCCCAAGAATCCTCATGCCCCTACTATCCATTTCAACTACAGATACTTTGAAGTAGAAGAAGCCGATGGTAAGCATCCCTGGAGCTGTGCAAACTATTATTGTGCAAAATGTGTATCTTAAAACAAGCTAGAGGATCTAATCTAAACATGAGAAAGAATCTATGAATCTTAACTAGGTTTTCCAGGAGGCAGATGAAGCCTGACTCCTTGGCAGGTGCAATGGATCATGCGCTGGAGGTGAAAGGAGAAAATAGTATTGGATGGGCTCTGACGTCCCCATATTTCCTCCAACACGGAGGGAATGATGTAATGAATCTCAAACTCAGAGTGCACTCAGGGTTCTTTGCCCAGGAAAGGAAATCCTTAGGCATTCCACAAGAAAACCTATGTACAAGGTTACGTTGAAATGGAGAACCTGCCCTTGGAAAGTATCTTCCACATCCATTGCTTCACTGGTCACCAGCACATTGTCAGTGGATTTAAGATGGGGTGGAGTTGATGATGCCTTGTTATGGATGTGCGGTGCCAGCCCCTGGCTGCAGTTGGCTGGGCCAAGTGTTCCCACCCAGCGGAGCATGTGTGCAGGGCCTCGCGGGCTGTGGGAGTCTCTGCAGGTGATGGCATTTAAAGTCCAGATATTTAACTTGCATTTTGAAGACATTTGGTGTGGTTCAGTCTTTCATGTTAGAAGTTGGTAACTGGTACTGACAACGTATAGACCCAACTAAGCACATGAAATAGTCTCAGATGGTGAGGTGTGTCCCTCTGCAAGTGTTTTTTCCCTTTCTGGGGTAAGGGGAGGAGGGCAGTGGTTTTTAATACAGGGAACATCAGAATCTCCTGGGCAGTTTTTATAAACTGTCACTGCTTGGGCCGGAGATTTGGTTGTCTTTTGTTTGTTTTTTAAATTGTGACCTAGCAGAGGTATCTTATGCTCCTCATGTGATCTGATTCGCAGCCGGAGTCCACCCACATAATGTTTCGTCATTTACTGCTGTGCATGTCCTTTTCCTCCCAGTTCTACTCTCTCACTTTTTAATTTCCTACTTCTTTTTCTTTCTGCTTTTACCTTTTCTTTCCTGCCGAGGCTTTACTGGCCATTCAGAGCTAAATTTAGTTAGATATTTTTTGATTGTCACCCATTTCCTGTTTAGTAAACTAAGCTGATAAATTCGGTTTGCAAATACAGTGAGTAGTATGCTACCTCTCAGAGCCCAAAGCCTGTGTGAGAATCTCATGTCTTGATTTTGTAGGGAACAAGCAGTGGTGGTTTGGTGGTGGATGTGACCTTACTCCAACATACTTGAACCAAGAGGATGCTGTCCATTTTCACAGAACTCTAAAGGAGGCTTGTGACCAGCATGGTCCCGATCTCTACCCTAAATTTAAGAAATGGTGGGTAAAAGTATTGTCATGAGACCTCAAATATATTTCATTGCTTCGTTCTGTAGATCCTGAAGGCAACTGCTATGTCACTAAATACCTTTTTCAGCTTTGAAGGTTCATCTGTTTTCTTTGCCCACTGGAAGTGGGATACTAGTTTGAAGTGATTTTATTGAATTATTTACTTAAAATACTTGAATATCTGTAATAAAAACTGGGTAGCAGCATCTTTTTTGATCCCAAATGATTTAGGATATATAATTTTAACATGACTTATACCTCAGAATTAGAAGCTTTTTAATCCTCATATGGGATTAACTTCTCATCCCAGATGAGAACTGTTGTTGCCACGGGAATATTAGGACATGGAAAGATTGGAGAACTATTAGGGAAAGATGCAAATATACCAGATGTTTTGGACAAGGAGAAGAGTGGGATTGGAAACTCTGTTAAAGAAACTAATGGTAAAAGAGAGAGAAAGAAATGAATTGTGAGGAGATCCAGGATATTTGGTAGATGTGAGTTGGGGTCTAGGCATAGTTGTTTGGAATAAAAGTAAAGTACCCAACTCTGCTTAGAGCTATTTGGCATTCTTGAAAAAGGAAGGACAGAAGAGGTTTTGGTGTTTATTTGTGGGGGAAAGAGGTGGTTTTGCTTTGCTTTTAGAGCTAATAACTGTGGAATCTTGGTAATTTATGTAAGATTTGGAGTTCAGCTTTAGAATCCTCAGAAAAGACCTATTCTCCTTTTGATTGATATTACGACTGAAAACTATACGGACGTGAAAACTTGGATGTGTGAGGGAGGGTTTTTTGTTTTTTTTTTTCCTCTCACAAATCATCATCCTTCCAGAAAGAGGACTGGTATGGGGAGGCCTGAGTGGCCCAGTCGGTTAGGTGACTGCCTTCAACTCAGGTCATGATCTCAGGGTCCTGGGATCGAGTCCCTTATCGGGCTCCTTGCTCATCAGGGAGCCTGCTTCTCCCTTTGTCTGCTCTATCTGCCTCTCCCCCTGCTTGTGCTCTCTCTGACAAAATAAATAAATAAGTAATCTAGATTTATTTTTATTTTTTTTATTTATTTGAGACAGAGAGAGAGAGAGCATGAGAGGGGAGAGGTCAGAGGGAGAAGCAGGCTTCCCGCAGAGCAGGGAGCCCGATGTGGGACTCGATCCTGGGACTCCAGGATCAATGACCTGAGCCGAAGGCAGTTGCCCAACCAACTGAGCCACCCAGGCACCCAATAAATAAGTAATCTAAAAGAAAAATTAAAAAAAAAAAAAAAAGAGGACTGGTATGGGTGACATTGTCTTTTTTTTTTTTTTGGTTTTCTCTCACTACTATTCTTGAGATGACTCCATCTGAGTGACATTAGTTACTAAGATATCTAGGAACCAGACTAGTTAAAAAGAAGTTTCCAGTATAAGTATTTAGCACATTTCTTAATTTCATAATTTTGTGGAGCTTTTGAAACAGTGTGATTTGGTTAAAGCTAACTTCACAACCTTGCTCAGGATGACCTTCAACTGTGTTAATAAAATGTGCATGCGAAGGAAAGCCAATAATCACAGTCAAGGTGAATTAGGCCAGTGCATCAGCTCTAGGGGTTTGCAGCAGCTACGTTTTTTTTTTCTTTTCATTTTAAGCTATTAAGGCTATTTTTTTTATTAAGGCAATTTTTAATAGAATCTTTTGAATAACTTTGTACAGGTTTTTCTCTTTACAGACCCTTATTCTTCTAGAGATCCTCTAATAAGCTATTTCTACAATGTAAACTATTCTACAAATCTAGCATTTAAGAAGCCTGCTCTAGTAGGCACCGAGAGGGGAAGACTCTAGACCAGAGGGCTAGCCTGATGCGCTGGCTCACGGAGGAACCTTTCATATGTCTGCAGGGGTTCTCTGAACATCTCCTTCCATCAGCCCCTCCCTCAGTCTTGCATGTTCTAGAGCCTTCACATTTTATTGCTGAAAGGGACCTTAGAGACTATTTACCGTACCTCTTCTCAGTGAATAAAGAACTGACACAAGAGCTGAAGGGCCGGCGCCCAGACACAAACCTGGTTGGTGTTGTTGGTAGAGGATTCCCGTCTTGCCTCTCGCAAAAGCAGCAGTGCCGGCGAGGGCAGGCGCATCCCTTGTTTTAAGAAATACAGTATTAACACTGGGCCCTTTGTTTCTTTTTCACTAAAGTTTTTAGAGTTCCGTATCCTTCCAGATAGACATGTGTTAAGTTCCTTACTGGCTTTGCAGATAAAAGCATAAGCGTTATCTACATGAGTGCTAACTGTTGGAAATCTGTCTAAAGCCATAGTTTCATTTTCATAGTTGGACAGAAAGTAAGGGCACTGTGTTGGTCTTAGTGAAGGATAGCTCGCATTGATTTTCATGTCTTTTTTTTTTCCCTTTGATCCTTGATATGGCCTTGCTGTGTTTTCCAGGTGTGATGATTACTTCTTTATAGTCCATCGTGGGGAGAGAAGGGGCATCGGGGGCATCTTTTTTGATGACCTTGACTCTCCATCCAAGGAGGAAGTGTTTCGGTTTGTACAGAGCTGCGCCCAGGCCGTGGTTCCTTCTTACATTCCTCTTGTGAAAAAGCACCACGGTGACTCATTCACGCCCCAGGAGAAGCTATGGCAGCAGCTCCGGAGAGGACGGTGAGTGAGCAGCAGAATAGATCATCTCATTGCATACCTGGCGGCGGAGGTGGAGCGGTTGGAGTGATCGTGGGTAGTGTGTTGTCTTGGGCAGATGTTTTCTTAGAGTTGGGTTAATACTATCCTCAGCTGCTTTTTATAACTAGATGAATATTAAATGAATATTAGAAGTTGTGTGAAATAATATTTTAAAAAGAGCAAAATTGGGTAAGCGTGTGCCTTCGGCTCAGGTAGTGATCTCAGGGTTCTGGGATTGAGCCCTGCATCGGGCTCCCTGCTCAGCGGAGAGTCTGATTCTTCCTCTCACTCTGTTCCTTCCCTGCCAGCCCCCCCGACCCCATGCTCTCTCTCTCTCAAATAAATACAAAGCTTTAAAAAAAGAGAAGAATTTATTTCATTTGTCTGTTCATTAGAGACTCATAGCAGCCATGTTGTGGTACTTGCTGAATTTAATTCGGCTGATTTCTTTTAGTCTTCCAGCAATGCCTTCCAGCCTTATGCCAAGATATGGCCATCATTTAATGTTTTTGCTGCTTTATAAAGTTGGAATCCCACACTTTTCTATTCATCTTTAAGATTTCATGCAGGTCATTATAATGGACATAATCATTTCAGAAATTATTTATATTTAATGACAATATTAACTAATTATGGAGTCCTTACTATGTGCCAGCCAATATGTTAGATACGTCCTTCTGCCTGAAATAGGAGTTTCTTTATTTATTATATGTTGTATGTATGTATGTTAGTACTCTCTAAACCTGAAGTGGGGCTCAAACTCACAACCCCTAGATCAAGAGTCTCATGCTCTACCAACGAAGCTAGAAACAAACAAACAAAACTTAGACTCAAATACAGAGAACGAATGAGTAGTTACCAGTGGGGAGGTGTGGAGGATGGGTAAAATAGGGTGAAGGGGATTTAGAGTCCACTTTTGGCGATGAGCATGAAGTAATGTGCAGAATTGTTGAATCATTATATTGTACACCTGAAACTAATATAACAATTATATGTCAATAAATAAATATCCAGTGAAAATTTATATTAAAAAAAACTCTGGAAAGGGCAATGTTCCAGTATTGCATAGGATTTTATATGCAAAGCTGACAGGTTTTGTGAATACAAATTAGGTGAAACCCTAAAACTTCCTAGACATCAGAATCATGTCTTTGTGTTCTTTTTGGTGTTTGTTTTTGTATTGGTTTTGGTTTTTGTGACTGTTTCTCACAGATAACCTCCTTCTACCACCCTTATCTCTGGGACCTTAAAATGGCAGTAAACTCTGGGACTTCAGATAACCACAGCTCTTCCCTACTGTTGTCAGCATTGTCTTCACCTTCTTACACACGGCACTCGTTACCCTACCTGTATCCTTCACAGGTTACACTTGCTCCACTTCCTTCCATAGGAGCTTCCCTGAATGAATGATGGACTGATTGATTGTATTTATATAGTGTATGTGTGTATAAATGTATGTATGTTAGTATTCTCTACACCCAACGTGGGGCTCAAACTCACAACCACCAGATCGAGAATCGCATGCTCTATCGACTAAGCCAGTCAGGCACCCCAGAAACTAAAGATCTTCAACTTATTGTCACTTTGTTGTATTTTAGGAGAGGGGAAACAGGATAAAATTTAGGCATCTCTTATATTTTAGAAGAGGGGAAACAGGATAAAATTTAGGCATCTCTTAAATTGAAGGAAATGGCTAAGGTTCATGGTTTACAGGCACCTTGGAGAGGATAAATGTATGAGAAGGAACAGAAAGATCAGACCTAAGTCAAACCTGGTAGGAGTCAGAGAGACATTCTTCACTCAGAAAAGGAAAGCAGTATGGGGATCCTTACAGAAAATTCATTTAGGGAGTTCCATACAAGGGCCTGGGGAAGAGACATCCATACAATCTAGAGAATCACAGCCATCCCTTAAATATGTTTCAGAAAGGCAGCATCAGGGGTAAAAAAAAGGTGGCTCAGGGCTGAAATTCGTTTCTACGGTCTTAGGAAGAAATTAAGACGTTTTGCTTTATATTATCTTTTGAAACAGGTGCAAGAAGGTATTAAAGAGTTATTGATGCATAAAATTCAATCTGATGAGTCAATACAGAGGACTAGAAAGGGATCCATAGATATAATTTATTTAAATTTTCTCAGGGCTTTTGGCAACAAAAGCCACACAGAACGGTGTGGTTTTTTTTGCACACAGAAGGGTGTTCTCTAAAAATTCAAGTGCTGTGGGATTCTAGAGGATATCTTCCTCCAGCTGTGATGAAAGATGAATCAGTGGGTAAACAAGGCTATCTGAGGGAAGTTTAGACCAAGAAAATATTTCTGAATGAGTTGAGGAATGGTCTAAAAGGGGAACTGTTCATTGAATTTTCAGCTTTATGAGTCATTCTAAATTTGTATGAGTAGTAAAAATTATCTTTGAAGTTTAAATGACCTTTTACAAAAGATCCAATGATGTTAAAGGCAGAGATTTTTAAGCTAGACAGTTTAGATCTGACACTGTGACGGTTAATGGAAAATAAATTTATTGAACCAGGTTTTAGTTGATGCTAAGGATGTTTTTCTTTTCTTTTTTTTTTAAAGGGTATTTTTCTTAGCAAAATAAAACTGAGACCACAGCTCAACCACTGCTTATTATCCTGATTGCCACTAATCTGCTGGAAGACTGAATTATATGACTGCTTATCAATGCTATTAACTACTTTAAGAAAAGGAAATATCTAGACTATATTAGTAATTATTAATAAATGGCCGTTAGCTGTAATTGGTCTTTCAATTACAAAAGTTTTATACCTTAGTATGTGGAAGTTATGGGTGGTGAAATGAAATCTTCTGAAACATCTCAGACTACAGGGGAAGGACAGAAAGAACTGTTCTATCCTGATAAAGGGTGCCAGTTTCTTTTTCTTAATTGTTTTTGTGCCTTAAAATTCTCAGCTTTGTGTCCATTCTGTTTATTTATTGGAAACCATAACCTTCTTGTTTTGTAACTGCACTGTGTTGGGGCTGAATCTATATCCTATTGTTTGTTGGGTAGAATACCCTTTTATTTATGCCTGTCCAGATGGAGAAGACTCAGCTGGCTGTACACTGGTGTTCCCTGTGTCCTTTCCAGCTGATTGGGGGGCACCGGGCAGGAAGAACCCCCCCCCCCCACTCTCCCTTGGAGTATTCATTACGGGCTAATCTTTTTTTTTTTTTTTTTTAACATATAATGTATTATTTGACCTATGAGTACAGGTCTGTGAAAGTCAGGTCTTTTTTTTTTTTTCATCAAGCTTACACATTTCATAGCACTCACCATAGCACATACCCTCCCCAATATTATGGGCTAATCTTAAAGATTTTATTCAACTGGCCTTTAATGTTATTGTCTTTATGTCAGGTATGTAGAATTTAACCTGCTGTATGATCGGGGTACAAAGTTTGGCCTCTTCACTCCGGGATCCAGGATTGAAAGCATCTTGATGTCTTTACCTCTAACTGCTCGGTAAGAATAACTCATCATAATTATCCCTCCACTCTCGGTCTACTAACCCTCACAAAACATGAACATTAACGTGGCAGATGTTTTACCTGAAGACTTGATTGGTTTTGGGGCGCCTGGGTGGCTCAGTGGGTTAAGCCTCTGCCTTCAACTCAGGTCATGATCTCAGGGTCCTGGGATAGAGCCCCGCATCGGGCTCTCTGCTCAGCAGAGACTCTGCCTCCCCGCCTCTCTCTGCCTACTTGTGATCTCTCTTTCTGTCAAATAAATAAATAAAATCTTTATGAAAAAAAAAGACTTCATTGGTTTTGACTTTGCTTATTTTATAATAAAATCACAGTCAAATAATAAGGAAAATAATGTTTTTTAAAGAATGAATGACAGGATGAATGACGTAGCTTTGCGGGTGACAGCCTGGAAAGGATAGAGGGAGTGAGAAGATTGGCTGGAAGGTGGCATGCTTGCCTACTTGGTGATTTTCTAGAAAGTTATGGGCAAAGCAAATTTATTTGAGCTTATCAGGTTTTTCAACTTAATTTTGTTAGAAATTGTTAACATTTGTGAGGAAAAGTCTTACTCTCCAGTATGAAGTATCAAGCTTGTTTGAAAGATAAGGGGTTATTGCTGGTGCTTGGCATTCTCTTTTTGCTTTATATGTTGCTGTGGTGAGCTTCCATAAAGGTTAATTGGATCTATAGGGGGAACTTTTTTAGTAGGTAGGCTCCATGCCCAGCGTGGAGCCTGACACAGGGCTGGAACTCACAACCCTGAGATCAAGACCTGAGCTGAGATCAAGAGTCAGATGCTTAACTGACTGAGCCACCCAGGCACCCATATAGGGGGAGTTTTAAAGACAGATATATTTATGTTGGTGCAATTAGGTTGACTTTTTGTCTATAAGAAAGTGAGAATGTTGTGTGTCCAGACTGAACTAGAAGAGATCAGAAAAAAAAAAAATTCTGATCCTTGTTTTGTAAGAGCTAGAATCTTTTTTCTATGAGTGTCAATGTCCAAATAAGAACGACTGCTGGATGGCACTGGAGGAGTGCCTTGCCTCACTCTGCTGTCAGATCTGGCCTGGTGAGATTAGGGCCCTCTGCGGCTGTGCCTGCCTTCCGAATGGCATTGTCCTCGTGTAATTGCTGTTCTTGGGTCTCCTGTCCTTACCTGAAAGCTCATGCACATCCCTGCGAGGTGATCCTGCCACCCTGGAGACGAGATGTGAATAAAAAGTAGAGATAAGTTTTTAAGGCCTCCAGTAGTCTTCCTGATTACTACTGGCCCCTAATTATAAGGTACATTCTAAGCTGCAGATGTGGGTGGATTATAAATCAGTCCCCTGCTCATTTGAATAATCACCATGACAGGTCACTTTTGGCTTCTTATAGTCTGTACCAAGGGTGTGCAGACTTCAGGCTGTAGGATGAATCCACTTGTGATGTGTTTTTGTGCAGTCCTTGAGCTAAGAATGAATTTTACATTGTTAAAGGATTGTTAAAAACAAAAAAAGATATGCAAGAGACTGTGTGTAACACCACAGAGCCTAAATTAAAGTTATCTATTATGTGACCCTTTATAGGAAAAGTTTGCGGGCCCCTGGTCTAAACCAGGGTCTGCCAGACTTCACACTACAGCTTAACCATTTTGACTATATTTGTATATTATCCGAGGTATTATTTACTTAAATTTTATATTCTTCTTATTTTTCCTGAGAGATTTATTTAAAAAGGCAAACTGATATTATTGCCATAAATAGATCATAACACATTAAAATAAATGCATAAGTATTAAGCTAAAAAAAAAAGTTTGCCCATGGGTCGTTGGAGGTTCTACATTTTATGACACCCTGGTTTATAGTACAAGTGTATTTTGGCTCTGGGATATTAATGTTAGCCAAAGAATGGTCAGGAATTATTAAAATACTTTATTTCTTTAGCAGCACCTTTTTAAAAAAAGTCTAGTGGGTAAAAGGCATATTAGGTACATTGGAGATGAGGAGGTGTAAGACATTTTTTACTCTTAGAATTTCATTTTTCCTCTATTTTAAGTGGAGGTGTGTGTATTGTTCATTATAGTTTTTATTATTATTATTACATGTTTTGCTTTTGTTTTGGACCTTTGTAGGTGGGAGTACATGCATTCACCCCCAGAGAACTCCAAAGAAGCGGAAATTCTGGAAGTTCTGCGCCATCCCAGAGACTGGGTGCACTGATGCACATGGAGCGGCCTTGGGGGACACAGACTGTGTGCCCCGTTGCCTGGGCTGGCGGCCTTGCCACTGTGTGGCGGTTCGTAACCTGTGTCTTAGAGCTCCAGTCTTCCCTCTGCAGCCTGCTTCCTCAGCAGATGCTGATGTGTGTTTCAAGTAGTACAAGTTTCCGTTGGAAGCTGCTGGTGGCAGGTGGTGATATGGCAGCTTGTCGACGTCAATTGGTTGATATAAAACTCATTTATACTTTTAGAATCATTTCGTATGACTAGTTTACAAAATATGAAATTGAGTTTCCAAGTGTCGAGCTAAGGGAATCCGAATATAGTTGGTGTCAGGAAACTTCTCATGCTATATTCGTTTTATGTGTTTGTTAAAGTTTTAGTTTCTGCCACAAAAATCTGTTGTGGAATAAATTTTATTTTCATTAATTCAGTGAGATTGAGGCTTAATACGTTTTAGAAAGCAGCTTGAAAGGAAGGTAAAATTTTTATTTTGTCATGACTAAAGTTTTGTTGATCGTGATCTTTATATGTCTTTCTCTAGAGATCATAATATTGTAAAATGTTCATTTTTATGATATCTAGGAACACTTGAAGCTTTCTTAATCTCTGCATGTGTTACAATTCAACGATTCCCTGCGGTTGTTAACTCTAAAGTGACATCACTTATTTAAATAAGGGACGTCTAAGACGTGGTTCTGATTTTTGAAGAACTATAATTTGTTAATGTTGGATTCTCTGCACTTTTGAATGTGAAAGCTTATAACCTTGGAGTCCAATATTTAAAATGTCCTATTCCAGGCTTTTCTACATGGAAGTTTAGATTAAGAACAATCTGGGGGATGTTATGAGTTAGGAAATGTTTCTCATTTGGCTAATGAGAAATATTTCCCTTCGTTCATTAAAGTCAACATAACTAGTGTGAGAAGCATGTAGGCATTTTATAAATATATTTCTTTGGAAAAAGAAAAAAATATATTTGGAATATATTTCTTTGGACTAATTAAAATTGTCCTCTTGTTAAATTGGAGATTCTGCAGCTCTTTGCCCTTAAGAGAAAATCACAACAGAATTCTTAGTGTGGCTTCTTTGTTCATATAGTGTGTGTATTTTTTTAATTTTATTATTTTGAGTGTATTTTATTTTACATAATATATTGCAGTTTGTAAGGATTAGTACCTTCCTACAAATTATTAAGCCTTATCTTGGAATATGTTAAATGTGTGTGATTGTGTGTGACTCTTTAGGGCTGGAAAATGTATCAACTCTTCAACTGTCTTACCACAGACCTGCTGATAAATTTTATTATGAAATATGGCTAAGAAATGTTTGTATTTTTCATTTTTTAAAGGATAATTGATACAGGGAGATAAATATTTTTTAGTACTAAAACCATTGTTCCTCATTCCTAGGCATTTTACCCACAAAAAATGTAAGTTTTGCACTCAGATTTCCATAGCAGCTTTAATGACAGTAGCCAAAACTTAGAAACAACAGAAATGCCCATTAACAGATGACTGGATAAACAGATGATGATATATCAGTATGCGAAAATACTACTCTTGAGTGAAAAGGAACAACTACTTGGGTGAATAGCAAAATGGCATTATGCCAAGTGAAAGAAGCCAGACACAAAAGAGGACTTCCTGTATGACTATGCTATGTGAAAACCTAGAAAAGCCAAAATTCAAATAAGAGCAAATGAATCTGTGGTTGCTAGGGCTAGGACTGGGGAATTGATTGTGGAAGGGAATAAAAGAATATTTTGAGGGGATGGAAATGTTCTGTATATTGATTGTGGCAGTGGTTACCAGATTGTTTACACCTATAAAACTCATTGACCTTGGCACTTAAAATCATGGAATTTTATTGTACATGTGATTTATACTTTAATAAAGCTGATTAAATAAAAAAATATAGGTATATAGGAACAAATGTTCAAATAAACCTCAGTTTACTTTTTATAATAAAAAGTCTCTTGGCTTATAGTTCTGCTAATATATTTAATTGTGTTTAGGGCTATCAGGTCTGGGCATTGGACTGAGATGAAATTTCAGAATTTCAGAGTATCAGTTTTTCATGCTCTCAATAACCATGTATTTCTCTTACAGATGAGAACTATGGGGGGAAAGGAAAGAATTGAGTAACTATTGGAAAATAGATCATTCTACTCTTAGTCAAAATGAATTTCTCTTTTAAATTCATATTGATGTTTATTCTGAGCCTACTAGAGGCCCAGGGTATACCTCCAAAGGGCCTGAACACCTAACTGCCTGTGTCTTATACATGCATATCAGTGGTCAGAAGGGGTGGGAATTTGGGGGATGGTATGTAAATACTTTGGAGCAAATTCTAACCACTGCTTTTTATCCATCACTATACTCAGCTTACCCACCTATGCAACCGAGTGTTTAATGAGATAAAAACTTCTGCATGCTAAAGAGCACCATATTAGAAGGCTGAATAAGCTGTTCCTTTATGATTTATCCTTCCATGTGTCTTTTCCTGATATAGTTCATCAAGCCAGGAATCATCCAACACCTCTATGCCTAGGCTAGGGCAACTTGGAGGTTAGGTTCAGCTCAGGACGGGGGACTGTAGACCACAGTGCCTTCAGGTGGCTCAGAACACGTAATTCCAGTAAACATGGCAGAGGAGTCATGGTTGCCTTCTGATCTGTTCCAGATCAGAGAGGTTATGTAGCATCACTTCCTTCAAACTGTACTGGTTACTGGTGAATCACTAAGGCCAGGTCCAGATTCAAAGGGAAGGGAAATAGATCCCAGAACCACAAAGTAAATCTGATTCTGAAGGAGCAGAGCAGGGCTGGCTCCTTTTGCTTACACCCGCCTTCTTGTGTGTGGCCCCCCGCAGAACCTGCCTCTGGGAGGGTCAGAGTGTGGCTCAGCCTTCCCTTGAGCTAATTGGCCCAGACCGCCTGGGTTGGGTTTGGGTTCGCTAATAGGAATGCGGAACCCCTGACTGGGAAAGAATATAAACTCCGCCTTTTCTCCCGCCAAACTTGCGCGCCAATTCTGGCCAGGGTGATAGGCTAGTTCAAACAGTTACTAAGCAACTTTCTGTGTGTTACAATCTCATTGGCCACTGGCCACTCTAAAACTGTTGTGCTTTTTGAAACTCGCTCTCTTTCTCTACATCACGCCACTGTGTCTCAGTGAGTGTGGGAGACTGAGCTCAAGCTAGCTTGAATAAAGGGCTCTTTTGCTTTTGCATCGGACTCAGCTCCCTGGTGGTCTTTGGGGATCTCAAAATCTGGGCATAACAATTCTTTCCCTCTTTCGTGGCCCTAGTCAGATCCTGTTGAGCATACCTTTGAAGTGTTTCTTGATTTCCCAATCTTCTGTCCACTGCCATCACTCTACCTTGTCCCACGTTCCTTCTTACTGAACTTGTGTAATGGCCTACCTGTCTCTGTTCATTTGACCTCCATTCTCTCCCTTCAAAATAACTTCCCTAAATACCATTATCCCTGCCCTCCTCAAATAGTCTAAGAATCCGACCTTCTACAGAAAAGATGCTAAACTCAACCCAACATTCAAAGCAATCTACCATTTGACTCTGACCTCGCTTTTCTTTTTTTGCCCTTTCTTCTACATTCC
>CM052799.1:154662128-154672732 GCA_028533885.1 Nasua narica
GACTGAGCCACTCAGGCACCACAAAACATTATTTTCTTTATGTGTGTTTTTCCATCATGTAGGTGTTTCTTACAGAAAGAACTTTCCATTCTGTTACATTAATTTTTTATCATGAGTCGTCATTACTTTATCGGTGTTTTTAAAGAGCTCTTCCTGTTTTTAACCTCACTGTTAAGATAAATTAAATGCATGTTATGTTCTAAATAGTTCTACCTTAAGAGATCAGATACGGTAGAAAAAAAGAATTATTTCACAGGTTCTAATAATTCTTCAGGATTCGTAGAACTTTCTGTGCAGCACTCACGTATCTTTTCTACACATGTTAATAAGTAAAACTAGTGTTCATAAAATTCAAACTGTATAGTCACAGATTTCCATCAAGATACCATCAAGGTATATGGGGAAGGTATTTCAGAGGGCGCGTTCTGGACAATGCCCCAGATATGTGAGCTCTTTAAGGTTTTAGCTTGGGCGTTTAGAGATTACACTGAAATTAGTGACCATCTACCAAGTTGACCACAGTTTTGGGGTTATGTTTTCTAAAGGCAGTAGCCTTCTGGCTGAACCACAAAAGCATCTCATGAGCTGTAGAGGAATTTGAGTGTATTTGTGTCTGTAAAGAAAAAAACCTAAAAAAAAAAAATTCCAGATTTTACAGCTTTATTTTTTGTTTTCTTCAGATTACATTTTAGTGACATTTGAAGGAACTGCTACCAATGGCTGAAAACTCTCATGGTTTCTTTGGCAATCCCTAGAATGGGGAAATGAAAGGAAAGTTACCCAATTAAAGAACAAAACCCCACAAAACTTCATGCTCCCCTTGATTCCCACCAAATTAGAGGAAGCTCTCTGGAGGGAATAAGCCAACGCAGGTCTTAGAGAAAATATCCGGCCTCCCCCTGGATGGTCACACAGTCTGTGGGCAGCCACCACAATATTGTCCCTTCATGGTCGGACTGGTATGAGATACAACACAGGTCAGCGAAGAGATGAGATTGAAGGATACTTTCTGTTTAGGAACAATCAGTTACAAGCTGAAGAACACATCTTCCTGAAGTCTGTAGGCTTTCTTTCAGTGTCGTTACAAGGTTGAGTTTACACCTTGGCCAGGTTCTTATGTGGGCAGGTGGGGCGGAGTCCTCTCATTCTTATTATACTTCCGCAGTGGGACATTCTTTCACTGTTACTTGTTCCTCATAATTTTTCAGCGCCTTGCTATCATCTTACATACAATCGTAAATGCCTCAGACTCCTCTTATTGGCATAGCAGGAAATTGTACGTCAGTTATTATCAATTCAGAAAAATATGCTAGAGTATACACATTTGAAATGCATATGTACAAAGACAACATAGCAAAATGTTTTCATTGTTTTACACCGCTTTCTCTACTCATATGTCTTTTCCTTGAACCCTTCAGTTTTCTCCCATTATAAAATATTTTTAATTACATAAATCTCATAAAAATTTAGGTAGATATCATAACACAAACTCATTTTCCCTTTTCTGTCACTCATCTTTTATTTTTTTAAAGTAGAGTTTTTAGTTCGTTATCACATCTCTGGCTTGATGTTTTGTCCTCTGGATTTATTTCAATACTTTTTTTTCTGTTACTATAATATTTTCCCTTGCACACAGACTTGGACTTTCATTGAACATCTTTTTAAATTCTGGCCATTTATCACCTATATCTCTTCATCATTTCTTCTTGGATAGAATAATTCACGTGTCCCTTCCTTATTTGTGGAAATCTAAATCTAGCCTTACATAATTGTTTCAAATAATGACAATCTGTTTACTTATGTATACTTCTAATGTATCCTAAAAAGAATTAAGGTCATTTTTAATCACACATAAAATAGGATGGGATGGATTCAATTAGAAGTAAGAAAAGTTAGCAAAGAGAAACTATTGCTGAGGAATTAAGAAGCCAAGACTGCATTCAATACCCATATGTTGCCAAACAGAGCTGTGATTTGTCTTCTTAGTGCTGTATCCCTAGTTTTTGTTCACCAGCTTCAATATATATATGGATATATAGATATATATAAAAATATATATATACACATACACATCAAGGTATATATGTATATAAAGAGATCTATTTTAAAGAATAGCCTCATGTGGTTATAGGGGCTGGCAAGTCCAAAATCTTAATTCCACAGACTGGAGACCCAGGAAAGAGCCGATGCTATAGTTCAAGTCCACATGAAGGCAGAATTTCCTCTTGCTCGGGGGAGGTGGGTCTTTTGTTCTCTTTGGGCCTTCAGAAGATTGGAGGAGGCCCACCCATATTGTGGAAGGCAATCTGCTTTGCTCAAAGTTCACTGATTTCAGTGTTGATCTTATTGAAAAACACCCTCATAGAAACACCCAGAATAATTTTTGACCACCTATCTGGGCACTGTAGCATAACCAAGCTGACATATAAAACGAAGCACCATACTGCTAAAACTGGCTTTTTGCCTTTACCCTCCACTTACCTTCCTTTTCCTCTGTATGTGCTCCCTTTCCATTTTTCCTAATCTTTGAAACTTCTCTTAATCCTTTCTTCTTACATCTTACACTAAAGAGACTCTCAGGGTGCCATCAGGCCACAAGTTCATATTTCCAGGATTGGGTGAAACTCCTCACCTTTTTTGGTAGCCGAGGCCCGCTTATGATAGACTCCTGGGGGGTCTTGGGCTCCTGCTAACCTGTCCTCCAATGGCTCTACCCCCCTCGCTCTTGTGAAAGCTCTTTATGTTGCTCCAGGCCTGTCTTGAACCACATCTGTTAAAGCATTTCACAGTAGGAAGTAGCTTTGCTAACCCAGGGACATTTTCTAGGTTCTCATGAAGCCAATACACAGGGTTGTGGCTTTAACAACTGACTTTAATCCCCAATGAGGATGAAGCAATGGGACAGTTCTGGGAAAAGCTTCCTGGGACCCAGTCATCCGATATGTGTCTGCTGCTGGAGCGGCATCTTGTTCTATCATTCTATCTCTTCTTTCTCTGAATAGGGACCCCAGGCCACAGTCAGGAGGTTGTGGGAATTAGTTGCTCTCCCTCGCAGGGTTCTGAAGCTTGTGAGGAAAAATAACCCTCTAGTTTTCTTTCAGAGGGAAAACAAAAACAAAAATGAAATGAAAGTAAGACCAATAGATTGCAACACACACAAAAAATATAGGCAGAGACTCAAATATAAGTCCGTATTGTCCACCCCTCCCCCAAATTTTCCTTTTTCAACCAGACACCAGGGGACCCTTAAATGCATACTGATCATTTCTGAAACCTTTTACAATATTCCCATTCCATCCAGCTGCAGATGGACCAGTCATCCCTTTGTGATCTAGGGAAAGTCACACAGACTCTACTCTAAAGTTACCTCATTTGAAAACTAGAATGAGTAATGTGAACTTCTCAAAATTACTGTGAGATAATGTGTGGGAAAGAGTTCTATAACCTCGTAAGTGTTGTCTGAACATTAGGTATTTAGTAAATCGATTAAAACCATTCCAAAGACATTAAAACAAGTGATCAGAAAAATGGAAAAATGAGTGGTGGTCACTTTATTTATTTGCACTTTATTTATTTATTTATTTAATTGTGTTATGTTAGTCACCATAAAATACAAATACATTAGTTTTTGATGCAGTGTTCCAAGATTCATTGCTTATGTACCACACCCAGTGCTCCATGCAAAACGTGCCCTCCTCAATGCCCACCACCAGGCTCACTTTAAAAGTAAGGAGTAGATGAGATTTGTCAGGAAGAAAAGTTTAGTTATTTGCATTATGCTTGCTCCTCTCCAAGTGGGAATTATAAATGTACCTGCATGTTTTCCTGTGTGGGGAAAGCTGGATTCTTCTGCCTTACCCATAAACACCTGGGCTACCTGCCAGGAGCTTTCCACCGGGCCCGATGGCAGTGGCCATCAAAAGTGACCTTATCCATTCCAGAGCTTCAGTGCTATGGGGTCTTAAATAAAAAATCTCTTTGGTGTGGAAAAAAAATTTAATTTAATTTAAAAATTAAAATTAAACTGCTTTTCACTTTTTTGGGTCAATATAAAAAATAATCATTACTTTCAAAGCTAAGAAATTTGAGAGAATTTGGGTGGCTCAGTCAAGAGTATGCCTTCGGCTCTGGCCATGCTCCCAGGGTCCAGGGATCGAGTCCTGCAGGGAATCTGCTTCTCCCTCTGCCTGTTGCTCCCCCTGCTTGTGTGCCTCCTCTCTCTGTGACAAACAGATAAATAAAATCTTAAAAAAAAATAAAATAAAGCTAAGAAATATGAGAAATCCAATGGAGAAATTTAGCTAGAAAAGTGGAAAGTAATTCAGTGATAGGTATGTACACATCTATCAAAATATTAAACACATTTTAATATATATATATTTATTGGGGGAAGGAAGTAACATGTTACCTCTGTGTATCTTAATTCTTTTGTTTATTTATTTATTTAAAAGATTTTATTTATTTATTTGACAGAGAGATCACAAGTAGGCAGAGAGGCAGAAAGAGAGGGGGGGGAAGCAGGCTCCCCGCTAGATCCCAGGGCCCTGAGGTCATGACCTGAGCTAAAGGCAGAGGCTTTAAAGCACTGAGCCACCCAGGTGCTCCTTAATTCTTTTGCTTAGCACCATGTATTATTTAACATTTTAATTTTTTTTCTGTTTTTTTCCTTTAGGGTCAAGTGCACATTACAGACTGGGGACAGCATTTCAAAGTATGCCACATCAAAGATGGCCAAAAGAATTTGTTTCCTGGCCCTGCAAAAGCCTCATTCCCCTGACAGTAGGCCCTGGTTTTCCCACCGTATCCATCTCACCCCATGTTGAGCCCAGGAATACTTGGTATCTGTAATTCTTGTCTGATTCTCACGCACTGCTTAGCAGTATCATTTATCTCTTTGCAAATTTAGATTTACACTTAAATGCTCTATTTCTCTTCGCACTAGCTAATATTAATAGCTACCCTAATCGGGGATTTACTATGTGACCGGCACTGTTCTAAAATTATAGGAGTTAATGTGTTCAATATTAGAAATATTCCTGTGAGACAGGTACCATTATCCCCATTGCATGTATGAGTAAAACTGAGGTGTGGGGGTGGGGGTGACATATTCCCAGCCACAGGTAGTCTGAGTCAGGAAAGCTCCTTTGGAGTCTACTTTGCCTCACAGCTGGGTACCTTTCAGCACTTCACCATGATTTGCATACAATAAGGGACCTGTAACTCTGTGTGGTAGTTCCTCTGTGAAAACAAATCCTATCGTTATGGGGGAAAAAAAAGGCTAGGGAACTTACACTGCTAATGCTATTTTTATGGTTTTCTCCTTATGTTTTTTTTTCTTCATTAAATTACACATTTTAGATTAAGCTGACTTGTACTGAATTCAGAAACGAGGAATGTTAATGATACGGAGGATTTTCTGGCACTGATTTTTTTTTTCAAAGTATCAACCTGTGCTTTGGAGACATAACTAGAAACATGGACAGAAACTGCCTATTATGCAACAAACCACTTCCTGTGTCTGTTTATTCATTTATCTGCAGTGTTTTAGCTAAACTCTTTTCCTCAGGTAGGGGCCTATAATTGCAACTATCTCACTACAATATCACAGTGTGGAAGAGCATGGATTTGATAGCGAGATATTGAGGTTTGGAACTTAGATAATTCGGTGTAAATACTACTTGCCTCATTAGGGTGGTTGAAAGGATTACTTATGTTAATATATGTAACGCACTTAAAACAGCGCAAGGCACATAATTAAGTACTCTATGTCTGTTCGCTATTATTACTAAAACCCCACAATCTTAGGAAATATACTTAAATCACACCTTCTGCAATCAGCAGCCTCAACTCAGTTCAACGTGAAGGATAACAAAATAGAAGCCTCTATTCTCGCAGCAGCATGAGAGATTAGATATGAAAGGAACCCAGGGGTAGGCTACTCACGCTTCTCTAGTATGTACCTAACAGGTGGTAGTTGCAATTCCCCTCGAACATGTCCAGTGATGGGAAGTTTACTATCTCAGGCAATGTCCTTCCATGATTGACAGTTTAATTATGAATAAGTTTATACTTTATACTGAACAGAAATTTATCCTTCTGTAGATTCTACTCACTGGTTCAAATGTTGGATCAGCAAAGCAGTGGCTTTCTGATTTCTTGGGTGGAAGGGCTTTGGGTGGTTTTAAAATGTTCGATTCAACTTTTTCTTTTTAATTCATTTTTGAATTATTTGTTAAAACTGAAATTCCAAAAAAAGTTATCTGATATCCTTGGGAAGATTGCTTAGCTTCTCCTGTTCGCCACATTTTAATTTGTAAAATGGGCAGAATTAGTAAATGAATAATAAGCATTCAATGAATGTCAGCTGCATCTTTATAATGATTATCATTGTATTTATGGCATTTTGATACAAACTATTAGGAGGAGTCCTTAAAAAACTGTAACTCTAGCTTGCTCATGCTTGCTGCAGACAGTCCTCCACTGTCCTCTTCCTTAACCCAGAGGAGGTCTTCTTGATTTTGTAATACAAGTTTGTCATACAAACTTGACCTTGTAATACACTGAGCTGAGTCCACATTCCCACCCCAATAATCCATCCTAAGTGATCACTCCTGCAGTCCCTGAGGATCTTCCAGGAATGATGTTCACATACCCCGTTTTCCTGGTAGCGGATGCTTTGGAAATCCAAGGGAGCTGAACTTAACTCGCACTGCAGTGTTGAGAGGCTTTCCGTGGTTGAGTGACCTTGTGTAACCGCTGCCCACTACGAATCCTGCCACTCCTGCACATTCTCCACGGCCAGACCCTCCGGAGGCTTCTGTGGCCTCAGATTGGGGAGAAATCCACCACAGTGGTTTTTCATTTTGGGAATTCTCATCTCTTGTGAATCCAGTTTTGCAGAGTCTTGAGACCTGGAGATTAGGGAGACTTCATGGCGCTCAATCCTCCAATTCAGAAAATCCTCTTAAGTTTCTCCTGCTTACCCCTCAGCAACTCTGAGCAGGAGCTAGAGTAAGGAGGAAGTCTGTCTGAGCTTGGCTAAAATGATATCCCCCTTTCTTTGTCCTATAAATACCTTGAAGTATATTTTTTAACTAGCTTTAAAAATTATAAATGTAATATATGTGCATAGTAACATTTTTCTTAAACATTATCCTCATAGGTATACAGCATAAAACAAAAAGTTACGTATCCTTAACCACTATCACCTTCAGTTCCGCCCACTAAAAAAACTCCTTATAAATTGTTGCAGAAATTGTATACTCTTATGTATATCATTATGCAATTATGTATATATGCCTATTTTTATGAGAATACTCGAGGATTCTTACTATAAACATATAAATGTATGCTCCAAATTTGGGTCATTTTTTCTGAGGCAGCGCATATAAGATCTTTCTGCTTTTTTCTTTTCAAAGGGTCTATAACATTTTACTTAAGAAATTTATTTAACCAACACCTTATTAATAGACACTGAGATTCATTTTTTTCTTGTTCCTCTAGACTGTGGCAACTAGCCTCAAAGAATGGCGTCCAGTGAGTCTCATGTATGTGCATTCATGCCCCTGTGAATCCCCATCCCTCACTGAATGTGGCTGACCCGTGTAACAGGAGGACATTATGGATACAGTGAGGTGGGACTTCCAGGACTAGGTCATAAAAAGCATTGGGACTTCTGTCTTGTTCTCTCTTGGGTCCCTCCATCCGGTGGAAGCCAGTTACCATGTCATGGGGACCCTTCTGCTGACAGAGAAGTCCGTGAGGTGAGGAAGGGAGCTTCCTTCAGCTTGTCAGCCAAATGAGTGAGTCACACTGGAACCTGATCTCCCAGGCCCAGTCAGACCTTCAGATGCCTCCACCCACACCTTGCCTACAGTCTGGCCTGAGAACCTCTCCTGAGACATATAAACTGTATAAGATAATTATGTTTATTATGACTTTAAGCTTTTAAGTCGTGGGGTAATTTCTTATGCAGTAATAGATAACTACAACACGAACAGTTCCATAACAATCATCTTTGCTCTTTTTTGTGAGAATATCAAAGCTTGTGAAACAAATTCCTAGATGTAAAATTACTGAGGTGGAAAGAATGTGAATTATAAATTTCACTTAATAAGGTTAAGTTGAATTTAACTATGTCCTACAATGGCAATAAATGAATGGGCTTCCTGACATCTACCCCAACATCCCAGCCTACACTCGATTTTTGCCATTTTATGGATTTAAAAATGTATTTTTTTCTTCAATTTGGATTTCTTAGTTTTGCATGAGGTTGAGCATGTTTTTCATAGAGTTATTAGCCTGTTATATTTCTGTTAACTGTCAATTGCTGTCTTTTACTCACCTGTATATTAAATTGTTCAGCTTCTTCCCATTAATTTGTTAGAGCTCTTTGTACAAGAAAACTAGCCCTTTTTTATATGTGTACATATTTCCCCACATTTTGACATTTTAATTTTAACATTACTTATAGAGCTTTTTCAGAGAAGATTTTTACTTTTTGTAGGGTATCTTTTAAAAAATATTTTGGATTTTGTAAAAAACTTTCTCTACCACCTCTAAAATTACTAAAAGAAAAGTCTTCATATTATCTTCTGGTTCATATTGTGCATGTTTTTTTTCTACCAGTAGTGGCAACTGGAAAATTGGGTCTCAGGACACAAAAACAACAACAAAAGCCCTGATTTATAGTATTTGCCAATTACTGAAGTGTAAACATTCCCACTGAGCCCAATTATAAGCTATCAATGTGAACCAAACTCAGAGTGAGCTTGGAAAAGATGTGCTCAATTGGCTCCTGCCAGCTGGTATATGGCAGGTCTAGCACATCACTGCACCAGAAATGTAGTTTGACATAAGGGATGAGAGAGATCCAGGTTCTTTTTTTGTTGTTTTCCATATGGCTTTTTCCCCCCCAAAAATGGTAAATTCACTTTTTTTTATACTGAAGTTCTCAACTTTCTCATATTCATATCTTTTATATATATTTGGGTCTCTTTCTGTACCTTGTTCTCTTTCATTGATTGTCTATCTATTCCAGCACACAAAATAGTTTAATTACTAGAATTTTATAATATCTTAGACTATCTGGCAAGGCTAGTTCTCTTTAATAGTCTTCTCTTCTGGAGTTTACCCTGGTTCTGCTCATAGATTGCTCTTACAGATATGTGATTGATTTAGAAAGGCTTATAGCTTGACACTTGCAAAATTTAAGTCTATAAATGCCCACCACTAATGGTATACTATGATAATGCTTATGTGATCGTGCTCCTGGCAAGACCCAGAAATACCTTTTGGTGAATGTTTTCATCATACATCAACACTCAGATAAAAGCAATTGAACACATAACTTGGTCATATTTTGATATTTTTTACAGATAGTGTTAAGGCTAACTTTATGTTTTAGATATGTTTCAAACTTTTATATTTATACTAGAGAATGAAAGAAAGTAGTGCCCTCAAGAAGTTTTGATTCAGTTTATTGGAAATAGCCCAAGAAAGCAAGGTGAGTTCTTTTAAGGAACTCCGCAGATTATTATTATGAATTAGATTTTTTCAATGCTATACAACTAAATAAAAATTTTAAATGAATAGATCAGAGGCTACCAGTAGAAGTAGATGCTGAGGTGTGTATAAGACTATAACTTTCATTGAAATAACTACACTTTCATTTTAACATAAAATTTTAACAATTATATTTTTAGTTATTATATATATACATATATATTTATATAAATGTAAGTTTTAGTTTCAACATAGGTTTTCACTGTTAAAAATGTTTAAAATCCATGAGCTGAGACTTCAGCAAGATGTGGGGATGGATGGGGCAGAGAGGTGCATCTCTTAACTCATAATGTTGCTGGAGTTTATCTTTAGATATTCAATTCCCCAACCCACATCACTCCGTATACCTTAGGAATGAAATGCCCTCATCTATATTTTTTGTTTGTTTGTTGTTCTAATGTTCATTTACCCCATCAAAAACTGATTTTAGAAGCATAAATTAAAAAATCAGTGGTTGCCAGTAGTTAGGGTGGAGGGAGGGATGAATAGGCAGAACATAAAGGATTTTTAGGGCAGTAAAACTACTCTGTGTGATAAAGTAACAGTGGACATATGTCACTATGCATTCATCCAAACCCTTAAAATATGCAACACCAAGAGGGATTCCTAACGTAAACAATGAATTGGGTGATAATGATGCACATTCATCAATTGTAATGAATGTAAGACTCTACCAGGGAGTTTTGATGATGGGGGAGGCTGTGCATGTGTGGGGCAAACCTATTCATTCAAGGGTGTATGGGAAACCTTTGTATCTCTCCTTCAATTTTCCTGTGAACCCAAAACTGCTCTAAAATAAAATTTATTTAAGAAAACCTGATCTCAGACCCTTTGTCATACTGAAGTGCAAATGAAAGATCTGAAGTGCCCCTTCTCCTGAGGGCGTCCACGTTTTAACAGGGAACAAAGCTGTAGTGCTGATGGACTAAAACTTCAGTTCTGGCTGCAGGTGAATGTGAGAATTTACAGACATCACAGCCTTCCTGTGAATCATAAGGAAAGGAGGGGGAGCAGAGATGAAAGGCAGGAGGCAAAACTGA
>CM052799.1:154672832-154682931 GCA_028533885.1 Nasua narica
GGGAGAGAGAGTGTTAAGAAGACTCCTTGCTGAGTGTGGAGCCCAAAGTGGGGCTCGATCTGACAACCCTGAGATCACAACCTGAGCTGAAACCGAGTCGGTCGCTTAACCAGTTGGGCCACCATGCACCCCTATCAGTGTTTTAATGAAGATAAATTGATATAATATAAGAGAATGCACTTCATTAATTGAAGTAATACAAAAATGTTGTTTAGTCACATAGAACATAGATCTGCTTTAGAAACATCTAGAGTCCGAAATGGCAAACGGATCAGTATGCCTTGATTTCAGTATGCCTCCTTCTTAAACCCCATGTCTCAACTTCCTCATCGCTAAAATTGGGATAACAATATTTACTTCTCCAGATTGTTTGAAGGATTCAAATAGATAGGCTTGTAAAGTATTCAGAAAAGTATCTGTCTTTCCTTCCTCCACTCAAGTTAAGTGCTCCACAAGGGTTGTTGTTGTTGCTGTTTCCTTCCCAGATCCACGGGGAAAGACATTAATTAGTATCTGTTTCTGAAGCTCAGCTCAGTCAAAAGTCCAGCCCCACTGCCCGGGGAGAGAAGGAGCTCTGACCTTCCCATGACTTCTCTTAGGGCATTTATTACTTCCTACCCCTCTCTGCGCACTGCTCCCTGCTCCTTCCTCAACACTCTGGGTGGGTGTGTGGCTTTTGCCCCAACGTGCTATTAAAATTGCACCCGTTTTAGAGGAAGTAAACTGTAAAGGGTTCTTTGGACAGTTAAAAGTGAAGTGACACATTGAGAAGTGCAGAGAACTTTAAAAAGACAACTTTACACACACGGTGATCAATTCTATTTTAACTTGCAATATGCAGTTAAGAAGACAACTGCAATAATGCTCATTATTTGTAACTGCTGATACATATCTGAAAAAGATGTTTATTCTTCTTTTCTTCATTTGTATTTTCAGTTGCCACCTGTCTTCTTAGATAGACATAACTTCCTTTCTTTAAAGCTGCTGGGGAGCGGGGAGACTGAACATCGCGTGTGATCGCTTTACTCATTTTAGTAAAGAGATCAGTCACCAAGTCACCCTTTGCTCTCCAGTGATAGCTCCTACCTCTCGTTTTCACAAGAAATGATAGAGCAAATGAGTCAGCCCCAGGGCCCTTCAAGAATGGCACGCGATGCTCAGGGTAACCTCAGCCTTCACTGGACCAAAGAGATTTCAAAAAAGCCTTTAGAAACCCTTCTTCCTGAAATACAGGCACACATCTGGTTTCCTTTTTTCTTTCTTTCTTTCTTTCTTTCTTTCTTTCTTTCTTTCTTTCTTTCTTTCTTTTTCTTTCTTTCTCTTTCTTTCTTTCTTTCTTTCTTTCTTTCTTTCTTTCTTTCTTTCTTTGTCTCTTATTTGGCTTTTCGGATTTCATTTAACTTTTTAAAAACACCAGGGTATGATCTTTACTTGGAATAAAAGAACAGTGATAGAGTAGCCCGTGATGGTCCCCTTTAAGGTAAGATTCTGCCTATTTATGTGTAAAGAAGGTATTTTGAATGCAGAGAAGGGTGGGTGTGTTTATTTTCCTAATCATCAGTCACCTCCAAATCAACAAGTATGATACTAGAAAAATCTTTTTGCTTAAGCTGCATCCTTGGTTTCCTTTTCTTCCTGAGATAAATTTGGTTTCATTGACCACTTTCAAAACCAGTACCATGTTTTCCACTCTTGTTTTTCTGACTACGTTTTAAAAAAAATCATAACAATGTTGAAGTACTTGGAATGATATGTGCAATAAAATAATTCTTAAATAATAGGAGAAAAACAAAATATGTGACAGAGAAATTCTATATGAATCCTAAGTTTAAACTACTTTTTTTAACCAGCTTTGAAATAACCACTTGTTTATAAAGGAGGAGGTAATTTATGTGGTGAAAGGGGGAAGAAAGATTTTGGCTTCTTTGAACTTTTATTATTGTTCCTGTGTGTATATTCTCTAGAAAGAAAGCAAACCAATAGCATTTTAAAATGGTTTAGTCACTAATCATTGTATCCCATGGACATTCTTTCTTTTTTCTTTTTTTTTTAAAGACTTTATTTATTTATTTGACAGAGAGAGAGATCACAAGCAGGCAGAGAGGCAGGCAGAAAGAGAGGGGGAAGCAGGCTCCCTGCTGAGCAGAGAGCCCAATGTGAGGCTCGATCCCAGGACCCTGAGATCATGATCTGGGCTGAAGGTAGAGGCTTTAACCCACTGAGTCATCCAGGCGCCCCTCATGGACATTCGTTCTTATTGGCAAGAATTCAGTGTATTGTCAGAATGAGTAGTGTCAGACTGGTATCATTAGACACAAGGACTTTGGGCAGCAGGACAGAGAATAAAGTTGGTGTGAAAGGAAACTCGGATTTAGAGAAGCTCATTTAACCCTATACACAGGAGAGAAAAAGTCAACTATTTGACCAAAACATGTCTTTTAAAAAAAAAATAAAATTTTAATAAGATGATGAGGTGGGACTTCAGTTGAAATGTTTGTCTCTTTATACATGTTCTTATAGTCACTCAGATCAAAGGGTTTGGATTTGGTAGTGTTATTCTTACGCATTGGAGTAAATCAACATCTACAATAAAAATGCGCAAAGATTGTAGGAAATGGCAAATTGGGCCAGTTCTATGATCCATCCTCCTTAATCCCACCTGTTTCAGACTGATCCAGGGGTGACCTGGCAGTTACCCTCCAGGCAACTTCTAAAGTTTAGGAAGAGCCTGTGAACAATGCCAGTTGCCAACAACTGACAAATATTTGGCTTGGTAATGCTTAATATTTGTTGAACAACTGTATGGACCATAAAATAAACTATCCTATAATTATCTACATTCCCCTGAAGCTAATCTTCATTTATATTTCTTATTGGATATGACAAGTCCTTTAAGTGTCTTACGTTATCTTGAAAATTATCTGTCTTCAGCATCAAGAAAGTTTTTTTTTTCTCTCAACTTTGGTATTCAGGATTTCATTTGATTTATCTTAAAGCATAAGACAGAAAGGGAATGCTATATCCCCCTAATTGATGTTCTCTCCCTGCCTCAGTTAAATTCCAGTTTCATTCAGAAATGGAAGAATTCTGGTTTAGGTTGTAAAAGACAAACCTGCAAGAAAACAAACTGTTGACCAGAGTGTTTATAGCACGGCTTCCATGAAGGGTAAATGTTAATTAGTTATGATTACTTCTTAGCACCAGGAAGGTTACAAGAGCAACGGGAGCAGATAAGAAAGAGGAGCATGGTTTATAAGCAATGCCAGCAGAAGGTTAATTGCAGGGGAGTGAGCAATTATTATGTGGTAATGACTCACTGCCATAGACTCTAACAAGACTTTTGTAGTATATATTAAGACCATTTGGAAAGGCCTGGAGGGACTAAAAGAGGAAGGATGCAGAAGATAATTCCTTTGGTTAACAGAGAATTTCTTGACAGAGACACTACCATATTTCATAATTTCCAGGAACTAGAAATGGTTGATTAGTCACATCTCTTGTGAGTATGGGAGCGAAAAGTGGAAAACGTTTGCAACATTAGGGGCTACCCCTGATAAGACATTGTAGAGAATTTGGCTTATGCTTTGGGGCGTTGGAATGTAATTAAAATAGATCCAACTTGGAGGGGACACAGGTTTAAAGCAGGGCACAGTATAAGATTCTCAGATTGAAATAGCTCTACGGTAACACTGTAGAAGTGTGATACCAATGGCCTTCTGAAACAAATGCTGAGCATTTAAAAGAAGGCTCAGAGTGACTTCCCTCCAGGGTTAAATCTAGGAGTGTGGTCATTGGTTCCCTGTATTCACACTGAGTGTATCCAAAGAAAACCCAGTCTCTCCTATATTTAATTACAAAGAATAACAAGTAGCAAAATTTTAGACTTTTTTTTTTTTTTTTTTAAAACCTTTTTCTCTTAGGTAGAAAAGCTTATTCTGGGAGTAAGGAAGCATTGCATTCTAGATTTGCATACTGAACATCTATCCCACCAAAAATTCTGCATTGGTTAGAGAGTGCTTTGGTACAAAAATTTTCTACCTCTGGCTTTTCCCTCAGTAAGGATACATTTTTACCAGAATGGGGACATTGTGGGAATTATTTCAGGAAGTACTTCAACTAGCAAGGATTGAAATGTTTTCCAAATGCCTCGTATTGGCTTCAAGGGTATTCATTCCCTTGGCTCCTTGTCTGTGAGGTTGCTTCAAGCTGGCAGCCCTCTCCAGTGATGCTTGAGGTGGGGCACGACTCTTCTTCCTGGTTTGGCAATTGCTTGCTCCCCCTCTGCTTCCTTTTGAACATAGATTCAAGCTCCGTTGTTACCAATCTCAGGCTACTGTGCTATCCTTTAGTATCGCTCTTTATTAAGCCGCTTCGATTTATTGTAATTTTGGCGAGCCATCTTTTTCGTCCTGTGAGCCTAGCACATCACCTAATATAATGAGAGAATATAAGAGGTATCTTCAATGTGAAATAAGAGTTTGTATAATCTGAGAGTGAGACAGGGACAAAGACAGAGAGAGACAGAGATCTTCTGCTAACGGTAATAACGCTTTGGACTCAGAACCGGTGGAATACGAAGCGCAGAAAGGGGGCCAGATAGAGGGAGAGACACCAAGATCTCTGCTTGCCCACGGCCTGGCAATGGCTTAGTCTCTTCTAGTTGCAAGACTTACTTCTCTATTTCCATATAGGATCATTTAACACTGTAACACTTGCCATAGGAATGAATCTACCACAAAACCCCTCTACTCTGCTTCAGTAATGTCTCCATTTGTTCTGGAGGCTTCTTCTTTTTGTTCTTTCTAAAATTAACCTAAAATGTGAAATCATTACAGAATCCATACCCTCCTCTCTTGTGAACAGAGAATCAAAGTCATAGGATTTTCATGTTGCAAGGGTCATTTAAAGCCACGGAGTACAATTTCCTCCCTTCATGCAGAGGAAACTGAGGTCTCTATAACCAGATGAAGGTCCTCATGCCAAGCCCCATAGTTAGTGTTTATTGGGGGGGGGGGGTCTGATCCTGTGAAATTTATAGCCCTATTTTCCTTGGTCTAATCTTTCTGTCCAGAGACTTTGGACTTGACATGTGCTACTGCTCAGATTAGAGGCCTGAGGAGTAAAGACGTCCGTAGGAATGTTTTGCAAGAGGGATGAAGGAAGAGAACAATAGAAAAAAGGGGAAATGTTTTTAAGTCCTGTGAGAATTTTCTAAGGTATGCTTTGAAGAATGTGCTTTACCAGGAATCTTATGGCGATCCAGCCACCAAAAACTTCTGTCATTTTTTTTTTTTTAAATAAGGAGGACATTTTCACCAAATAGTCAGGGACCAGGGCATGTGTGAGGCAGATAGCCCACTACCCAACACCACCCCCCCCCCAGGCCCGGCCACCACTTTGTTTCAGTTGGGCCCTGTAAATGAGGGCACCGGGCAGCTTAGGGGCTGGCATGTGCAGGGCTGAGCTGGGCTCGAACTTCCCCCTGCTAGTTACTGGGAACAGAGTGGAGCCAGTAAATGCTGCAGGTTTTCTATCATTGATTGTATCCCAGGGTTTAGCTATTAAAATTAAAATTTACAGGCACACTTCATTTCATTCTGTGCCATTTTATTGCGCTTCACAGATACTGCATTTTCTTTTTACAAATTAAAGGTTTGTGACAACTCTGCGGCAAGTCTCTTAGCGCCGTTTTTCCAAGAGCGTTTGTTCACCTCGTGTCTCTGTGTCGTGTCTTGGTAATTCTTGCAGCATTTCAAGGTTTTTCATTGTTATTGCATGGGTTATCATGATTTGTGATTGGTGACTATGACTCGCTGAAAGCTTAGGCGATGGTTCACATTTTTTTGGTAATGTATTTTCTAATTCTAGTATGTACCTTGTTTTTTAGACATAGTGCACACTTAAACCACAGTAGAGTGTAAACGTAACTTGTACATGCACTGAGAAACCAGAAATACATTTGACTCTATTACCATCCATGCTCTGTTTCAGTGTTTGGAAACAAACTAGCAGTGTTTCCTGGGCTTAATGCAACTTGGCTGGCCTCTAACACTAATGTTTTCTTTTTAAATGTGGCAACCTCAAAAGAAGAATATACCTGCGACTCCTTCAGTAAAAGAGATAGTTGCCTAATGATTTGAAAAAAAAAAAACCCAGAATACGAAAATGGAGTTCTTGTCAGTTTAATTTCATATATTTTGTATCTTCATGATGTGGCCTTCTCCTATGTAGAATTTCTACCAATGTCATCAGGGGAGCTCCTGGGTTTTGAGGAGCTATCAAAAGTGGGCAGGAAGAAGGATAGGACAACTGCTTTTAAGAATTGGCATGTTGGCATGTCAGACAATGTATTAGTTTCCCAGAGCTGCTCCAACTGTGCTCTCAACTGCATGGCTTAGGACAATGGAAATGTGTCCTCGCACAATTCTGGAAGACAGAAGTCTGCAAGTTAAGTGTCCGCAGGGCCATGCTCACCCTAAAGCCTCTAAGGAAGGATCTGCTCTGTTGTCTCTTCTAGTTTCTGGTAGCTACCGGCATTTCTTGGCTTGTAAATGCGATTTTCTCCCTCTCTTCCCATCATGTTCCCTCTGTGTATGTCGGTGTCCAGATTTCCCTGTTGGATAAGAACATCAGTCCTATTGGAATAGAACCCACTCTAAAGACCTCATTTTAACTTGATTACCTCTGGGAAAACCCTGTCTTCAAATAAGGTCACATTCTAAGGGGCTAGCAGTTATGACTTCAACACATCCTTTTTTATTTGGGTGGGGAGGGGGATTCATCCCATAACAATACAGTCTGTCAAAACTGGCAATGAAATAGTTACATGGCAACTCAAGCTTTCTGTGCTACTCTGAACCAAACATCCTGACTGGGACTTCTCACCGGCGTCTCCAGCGTCCACCCTGGCTTGGCGTGTGCTGCTTACCGCAAGTTAGGACACAACCATGTGTCTCCAGCGAGTGGTCGTGGGGCGTGTGCTGGCTGGGCTTGGTGTTTTTGGTGTTTTCCCTCTTCCCTCACTGAGTTTCACATTGCTTGAAAAGCAAAGACAGCGGTGTGTGTGGCTGGTCCTCTCAGTTGGGGGACAGGGGCTTCAGGCAGAGCTGTGAGCAATGAAAAATCACAAAGCAGGAATGGTTGCACATTTTAAAAATTTGGTTATGAACTCGACACTAAAACACTCTATGTTTTGCAGTTATTTCTTTGAGAGGAAGTTTTTTCTTTGAGAGGAAGTTCTCTCCCTTCTCTAAAAATTACCTTATGATAACAGCAAGGGTAATTCCTAATTACTGAATCTTCTAACTCTGTGAAAATTAGGTCTAACCTTTCAAAAAAATTTTGTGTTCCTACACACGAGAGGATTCAAAAGTTACAGTATTATTTAAAGGACTCCTTGGGGCATTTAAAGTGCCTTGGGGCACTTAGTTATATTCCAATGTATGGAAACATTTGCTTTTCAGATCTGCAAAGTAGGAACAGGTGGATTTGCAAACCGACACGGTGTCCCAGTGCATTCAGGACTCTGTCATTTCATAACAATCACCCAAGCAGCCCCACAACTCCTACTTTGACTGCTACCAACACTATGCTGAAGTTTATTGAGCATGTGTTCTGTGCCAGGCACTGTTCCAAGTGATTTGCCATGTTTTGACTAATTTCACTTCCACAGCAGCTCAGCGAGGTAGATACCATTCTCTACAATTAATTAAAGAAACTGAGGCACAGAGTCTATAATTATACACAAAGTGGCAGAGCCAGGGTTCAAATCTGGACTCAGACCTCTTAATCTTGCTCTTAATCACCAAACAAAAAATATTCCAGAGCACTACATTCCAAAGCCTGTGCCACAAAATTCCAATTTTATTCAAATCTCCTGAAAAAAAAAGGAAAAAAAAGTTTATGTAATTAAATACATTTGAGAACTACTGCAAACTACCACCCCTTCGTGTAGACTCATAATGTATGCTATATTAAAAGTTGTGAGAATTTTCCCAGAAAAGAAACCTATATAACAGAATGTAAAATTGAAATTTCAACTAGGCATCAAGATAAAATAAATGCTAAATTCCCAAGTGAGTTGCTAAGTCACCATGTGCAGACTCTACAAGCATAATATCTGGGGACCTATTCCACAATTTTTGGATCCTTTCAGAGAATAGAGAAGTTTTTGTGAGATTTTCTTGGGAAAGACTGGTCACCGTGCTATGGGGTCCCCACCATTAACCCTTGGGAAAGTTGCTGCCTCCTACACCAAGCCCAGTGGCTTCAGTGGGACTAGTTAAGAGATTAATATGTGTCCCCATATGTCAGGGACACTGAAGACTGAGGTTAATGGAAAAGTTGACTCCTTAGCATTTTGGTGACCAACCTAGGAGCTTCTTGCGGCAAGATTGTGGGGGCAAAGATGTCTTACTGCTTCCCATAAGATAATGCAGAGGGTGATAACCACTATGGGGCCCTGAAGGTAGTGGACTAGGGGCTAAAAGAGGGGGACATCTGGAAGGATGGAGGAGTACCCCTTAAGTCTTGACAGTTGATGCTAGAGAGGTCTCCCAGGATGGAATGTCCAAAGAACTCTCCAAATCAGCACATATGAGTCACCTTCACCATCTGCCATGTCCAAGGAATGTGAAGTCACTGGGGAAAGTAAGCACTATAAACCTCCTCACCTCTTTTCCTTGTGCTTACCTAGGGCTGGCAGATAAAATACAAGATGCTTAGTTAATTTTGAATTTCTGATGAATGATGAACAATTTTTATTATAAGTATACCCTATCCAATATTTAGGACATACTTATATTAAAAATTACTTGTTATTCATCTGAAATTCAAATTAGCTAGGCATCCTGTATTTTTATCAACAAAATCTGGCAAACTTACCCCCTCCCCACCTTTCCCCTAGCAGTTGGTGAGTAGGTGAATGGTGAGGGGCAGGAAAGAACAGAAGTTATTCTGTTTTCTGAATTAATACTATTTAAAAGGATTTAAAGATCTTCCCAAAGAATAAGTAGAAAAGTTGCTAGATCTGCTAAGGTCCTCAGGCATGGGCAGGGAATCATTGCCTGACTAAATAAATTTGAAAAGAACTGAATGAGAATAAAAAATTAAATTGTATTTGAGTATACCACAAATCTTTGTTAAATGATCCAGGCCTATCCAGGTCTATCTACTTGACTTTGTGTATTGAGTTGTTCCTCTGCAGGACCATAACTATCAACTTCTTTTAGAAGCTTTTCAGAATCTTTTTTTTTATCATTGTATTTTATTTTAGTTTATTTCATAATGATAAATGTACCCTTTAATCTCCATCCCTATTTCTCCCATCCCCCACATACCTCCCCTCTGGTAACCATCAGATTGTTCTCTGTAGTTAAGAGTCTGTTTCTTGGTTTGTCACTTTCTCTCTTTTCTTTCTTGGCTCATTTGTTTTGTTTCTTAAATTCCACATATGAGTAAGATCGTATGGTATTTGTCTTTCTCTGACTGACTTATTTTGTTCAGTATAATACTCTCTAACTCCTTCCATGTCATTGAAAATGGCATAATTTCATCCTTTCTATGGCCAAGTAGTATTTGAGATATATATGGTATAACATATATGGTTTCATATATACACCACATCCTCTTTATTCATTCATCTGTTGATGAACACTTGGACTGCTTCCATAGTTTGCTATGGCAAATAATGTTTCTATAAACATAGGGGTGCATGTATCCCTTTGAATTAGTGTTTTTGTATTTTGGGGGCAAATGCCTCGTAGTGCAATTGCTAAATCATAGAGTTCTATTTTTTGAGGAATCTCCATGCAGTTTTCCATGGTGGCTGCACAAATTTACATTCCTACCAACAGTGAGAGAAGGTTCTTTTGTCTCCATACATTCCCCAACACTTGTTTCTTGTATTTTTTATTTTAAGTCATTCTTTTTTTTCTCCCCAAATATGTTTAATTTTTCAGTGTTACAAGATTGATTGTTCATGCACCACACCCAGTGCTCCATGCAATACGTGCCCTTCTCGATACCCACCACCAGGCTCACCCATCCCCCCACCCCCCCTCCAAAACCCTCAGTTTGTTGCTCAGAGTCCACAGTCTCT
>CM052799.1:154683431-154739444 GCA_028533885.1 Nasua narica
CAAAGAACTCCTCAAACTCAACACTCACAAAACAGATAATCACATCAAAAAATGGGCAGAAGACATGAACAGACACTTCTCCAAAGAAGACATACAAATGGCTAACAGACACATGAAAAAATGTTCATCATCTTTAGCCATCAGAGAGATTCAAATCAAAACCACACTGAGATACCACCTTACGCCAGTTAGAATGGCCCAAATCAACAAGACAGTAAACAACAAATGCTGGAGAGGATGTGGAGAAAGGGGAACCCTCCTCCACTGTTGGTGGGGATGCAAGTTGGTGCAGCCACTTTGGAAAACAGTGTGGAGATACCTCAGGAAATTAAATATACAGCTACCCTATGACCCTGCAATTGCACTACTCGGTGTTTACCCCTAAGTCATTCTTCAGAGCATATTTTGAGAAATTCTACTTTGTTTTGTAACTTTGTGGTATAATTAACGAAAGGGCTGTCCTGGAGAATTTTAGCTGAACTTTGCTGGGGGGGGGGGCACTGTATTAACATATGTGGTCCCATAAGCTTTCAGATAAAAATAAAAAACAATTCAGAAGGGCTTAAACAACAAAAAAAACACGTAGGTTCAGGTGACTGGAAAGTCCAAATTAGGGAGAATTTCAGGACTGGTTGATGTAGCAGCTCAGCCATGCCAATAAGGACACAGTTTCTTTTGTTTTGTTTTATGTTTGTTGCTTAGTTTTTCTGTCTCATCTCTTTACCATCAACAATGTTAATTTTATTCCAAGACTGGGTCCCTTGCTCCTCATAAGGTGGTTGCAAATTTCAACAGGGCCCTGAAGGGGAGAGAGTGGAGGTGTCCAGGCATTCCGGATAGCCTGCTGGGCAGGTTGACTGCTGGTCCTGTGGTGCCTGTAGCCAGAGGATGGAAGTTACCGAGGACCTTAAGTTTATCCAGGCTTTTCCATGGGGCTGAGAGTGGGTTCAGATTTTACCAAAACACAGGAGCTGTGTGGGAAAGGACAGATAGATGGTGGCCAGGGGTAGGGGTCAAGCATGAGAACGGATCCTGGGTCAAACGACAAATGTCCAGGACAGCTGGGAATTTAGGTTGCTGGCATCACTTGCATGCAGGGGTGATACTCAGAATTGTCAACAGTCTGCACCCTCAAGGGCACCAGCCAGTCTGAAAAGACACTCTCCTCTCATGGGCAGGAGGCTGGCTCCCATAGGCCTCTTGCTTGAGGAGTGTTAACCCTTTAGTTGCTTGATGTTGAAGGGTCCAGGAGCTCCTAAGGAAGGTGACAGAGGGCTGTGACAGTGGGCTCCCAGAGGGCTCACATCAGTAGGAATTCAACAGCTGAAACAGAAACATAACATTGTCTTAATTTAACAGCATTTATAATTGTACCCATGTGTACTAGCTCAATGATTTTTAAAAATTTTATTTACTTACTAGAGAGAGGGAGAGAGAAAGAAAACAAGAAAGGGGAGTGGCAGAGGGAGAGGGAAAAGCAGGCTCCCCAGTGATCAGGGAGCCTGACTCTGGGCTCAAACCCAGGACCCTGGGATCATGACCTGAGCCGAAGGCAGATGCTTAACAACTGAGTCACCCAGGCGCCCCTAGCTCAATGATTTAGAAAAAAAAATTGAGGTTCTGAATAAGATTCTTCACTTAATTTCTTATTTGAAAAATGAGTGGGTTAAATTAGATGATTTTACAACTCCTTTGGCAGCAATGTTTGTGCTGTATTCTATAAAATTTATATAAATAAGCCTTTAATTTTATCTATCATGCACATTGTGATATGTCTGCATTAAATAGAGTATAGTAAACAGTTATGCATCTTTAAATGCAGAGAACCAAATTTGTATTTAAAACTTGGCACATTAAATTTAACTGAATTAAGTCTGAATTTAACTAGATCTTTATGTTGAAATTTTCAAATGCACTATTTCTACAGACCATGAGGGGTTTCTTGTTTCTCATTTTCTATGTTTTACAGTAAAACAAGGGGGAACAACAACCATTTAACATGTTAAAAACCATTAATGTTGTTTTGACCCAAACAAAAAGCAGAGAGGTACAAAAACAGAAATGGCTAAAGAAAAATTAGAGTTAAGATGGGGAAGCCAAGCATTCACATGAAGATGGTTCAGTGGCTGAAGTAATTCATTCATGGGCACTGTTGGTAGGGTTACCCAAGGGTGGAGGGGTAGAGGGAGTAGAAGGCGTAGGCCATTTCCTCTCCCGCTGTCAGGGCCCTCAGGGCAGAGCTGATGTGCAATTTTGAGAACATGAGTTTTTCTCCAGGGCTTTGCCTGCCTGCTCTCTCACTCCCTGAGAAGCCTTCCCAACTTCTTAGGTCCTCAATTGGCCGGTCTTGCCAGATACAGAAAACCACAGGTAAGGAATTTTTTCCTAAAATAAACGGAAAATCAGTAACAGTGATGAAACTTTTTCCCATTTCCCATCCTCTTCCTTGTCCCTTCTACCTCCCCACCCAGTCCCTTGTCCCAAAACAGAGTTAATTATTCCAGAGGGCAGTGCTGGTGGTAGGCACCAGAATTACAGGTGGGAAGAATATTATTACGTATTTCCTATTTTTTTCTACATAGAGGCATGCATAAAATGTTTGTGATATTTTGAATTTTCAGTCTGAGGAGCATTTAAAATATTTGCAGGTCTATTTTTGTAGATTTTTTTCTGTACTTTAAGTCATCAAAATGTCAAAGCCAAGAAAGGTTTCGAGTTTCAAAGAGAGAACTTTTTGACTATAGCCAATATTTTCTCCTATCTTCAGAGCAAAAAGCTGTCCTGATTTGGTAGATTCATAGGTCCTCTCTTCTTCTTTATACATAATTTCTGATAGAGTTATAGCTATACACACATCTGCATTAACTAATCCAGCTGAAAAATCTTAAAGACTTCCAAGAAAACACACAAAGCCACAGGAGTAGGGACTGATCGTCTTATCCCCTTAGAGGTGTTTTCTGTTACAGGACTAACTAGAGCTAAATAATAAATGTATTATAATGCTTTGAACAAATAGCTCTCGAATATAATTTATAAAATTTGCCACCCAGAAGCTATACTAAATTTATTAACCATGAATGAGGACCCTGTTTTTTTGGGTCTGCATGTTTGGATGTGTATATAGCCTGCCTAATATTTAATGTTACATATAGTTAATATATACTTCAACAGCAATTTGATAAATCTTAAGTCTCCACAATTAAATTATTTTAAGTTAAAATTTGTTTTTGAAATATATGTAACCATGTTTGTGCATATAGGATTCATACAGGATTTAAAAACAAAATAAACATTACTCTCATCACCTACATAAGTTTGCTCATTTATCAAGTTCTCAGTAACTCCCAAGGAGCAGTGTTACCCACATTTCACAGGTGAGAAAACTGAGCCAGAGAATGTCAATAACTTGTTCAAGGTTACACAGACTTTTTTAGTGGTTTGTTGTTATGGTTTCCAACTCATGTTTTGCTGATTCTAAAGCCTTTATGTTTTCTACTACATCACACCATGTTTTTTTTACTCCATTACTTGAAGACATTCCTCATTTTAATTTTCTAGGGATGCGGGTTGAAAGGTTGAAAAGAGTAGAAAGGTGCAAATGGATAAACTCTAACTATGGCTATAATAGTAGCCTTCACTCAGAGCTGAGAATTATTGCCTATCACCTGAGGTGTCATTGAAGACTTTTCTTAAGAAATATAAGGACTTTTCTTAATCAAGATACTTCTCAGAAGCACATCTTTATAATTCCCTGCTTAACATATGACTTTGACAGTATGAAAATGCACAAAATGCTTATTATTCCAATGTATAACATGCTCCATCTTTGATGTGTCTGAAAGAAAATCTTTTCCAAAAGCTTTCTTTAACCCTAGAAATTTATATTCTCTCAGAATTTTTTTTCTTCATATGTTAGTTCAAGTTTGCAGAGAAGCAGACCCCAAGAAGTAGGAAAAAGATTTATTGAGAGAAGAAGGTAGAGAAGTTGGAGAGAAAGCTTCAGACTGAAAAGGAGCTCTGACCACTGTGGAAAAAGAAAGAAAAGGAAGGAGGACTGGATAGGTTTTCCTACAGGTTAGATTAAGTATAATAATATATGTGAAGCATTTAACAGTTCCTTGGCGCTAAATGAATACTTCATAAACATAGATTTCATTCTTAATCTCATTTTCAAAAATCATTGAAATGAGAACTGTAGATACTTTTTAAAAAATTTTATTTATTTATTTGAGAGAGAATGAGTGAGAGAGAGCATAAGTTGGGGAGAGGGGCAGAGGAAGAGGGAGAATCAGACTTCCTGCTCTGCAGGGAGCCCCAGGCTGGGCTGGATCCCAAGACCCAGGGATCATGACAGGAACTGAAAGTGGATGCTTAATGACTGAGCCACCTAGGTGCCCCAAGAACTGTAGATACTTCTTACAACTCATCCGCCCTGTACACCTTTTTTTTGTAAAAGAGCTGTACTAATACAATGGGAAATAGATATCAAGCCAGTGGTTCTCCTTCCTTGAGTATTTAGTGAACAATGTTTAGGAGTCCTGAAAGCCAGAAAACTTTCTAGATAAGTCCAAGTGACAGAGATAAACGTTAAAAGTCAACATTTTTCCTCATATGATTGCTCAATTAAAGAAATCGTTACTTCTATTTTAGAAATCTTTCACTTGGAAATATTTGCACTTTTTGAGAAGTATGTTGTTTGTACATATTTTAAAATAGAGCATTCGGACTAAATGGTGAAACTCATAGTCAACTATTATCCAACCAATTCTAATTTGCACTTAATTGAAAAGTTGAGATATTTTAAAATAAGATTAAAAAACTGCATCTATACACACAAACTAGCCTGACCTTTGACTTAATGGACAAGCCAATTTAGTAAAAGTAAATTGGAAGCCTTGAACCGACTTGCTGCACTTGATATGAGAACAAATATGATTTGGCTGAGTTTTATTAAGGTTTTGTCCAAAGTTAAATAATCTCGAAGTTACGGATATTAAATTTAAAATTGAACATGACATTAAAAAAATCCTATTTTGACTTTAGAGGAAGAGACAAAATTGGGCTGAAATATTAATTCATGCCTTATGCCATATGTGACATTTATTTCAGCATCCTTTATTTTAAAGTTTAAGAAAGAAATACATATTCATTAGAAAAATAAAATATTTTAAATTAAAAATAAAATTGTCCTTGGTTCTACTACCTAAAACAACCATCATTAATATTTTAATATGCTTCCAAAATAAAGCAAGCTGCAATAATTATTCTCAAATATATATATATTTATAAAATAAATAACAGGTTTAATACTTGAATACTATGCCCTTTCATTCTTAAAAATTATGTTTCCTTATCCCCTAGATTGTGGTCATTGGATTATTGACCTTATTGTTATCTTACTTCAGAACATTCTTAAGAGCCCATCCTAAAAATGCTGCATGGAAAAATATTATTTCTCATTTAAAGTAAATTTAAATCAAGATATTTCATGTTTGGGGCAGTATATAATGTTCCTAATTTGAAAAACTCCTTTGTTTTTTAAAGCTCCACTTGGAATTTCTTTTTAATATTTGGAAGTCATTTATGCAAATTTATATGTAGGCTTTCTAAAAAGTATAAATGAGGTTCCTGGAGGACGAGAGTCTTATCTATTGAAATTCTTCTGCATATAGAGCGGTGAGTGCAGCTTCTTGTCTTAACAAACAGCGTTTCATAAGATGGTGAAACTTTCAGTGTCTGATACCAGTTCTGGGGACACAGCCCATAGGTGCACGGTCTATGGTGGGAGCTTCGCTACTGGATTTATCTTTTCTTCTTACCTTGGGAATATCATAAGAAATCTGTGGCTAGAAAAAACTTGAGAAAGAAAGAAAATGAGGCTGTAATTCTTACCTAGTATGTGTATGCGCTGTAAAAAAAAAAAAAAAAAAAGTTTTCCTGTGAGGTTACTCTCTTAGATGCTTCTGTCCTTTAATGTGGGGTTGGGTGTGAAAGGGATATGTAGCATACACGTTGGATTGTCTATATCAGATTTTAGGGACCCACTGGAAGACATAGAAGATGTTTCTTTTCTTTCTTTCTTTTTCTTTTTTTTTTTTAAGATTTTATTTGTCAGAGAGAGAGAGAGTACAAGCTGGGAGAGCGGCAAACAAAGCAGAGGGAGAAGCAGGCTCCCTGCAGAGCAAGAAGCCCCATGTAGAACCCTGGGATCCTGGGATCATGGCCTGACTTGAAGGCAGACGCTGAACGGACTGAGCCAGCCAGATGCCCCAGAAGATGTCATTTCTGATGAATCACAATTAAGGGGGCACATTACAGGGAAATGTGTTACAAGAAAATATTCTTTTGAGAGTATATTTTCAATAACGTGGGCTTCCTCTTCCATCAAGCAGTATCTTCATTATGTTAGCCATAAATAGGTAAAAGGTTTGGTGATTTGAGATATTTGCATTAGAAAAAATAAGAAATAGCGTTTGAATTTGAAAAGTAATTAGAAATAGAAAGAATAAAGCAAGGGAAGGTTGTGATGTTAACAGAATCTGTTAAAGAACTGAGAATTAGGGACGCCTGGGTGGCTCAGTTGGTTGAGCGGCTGCCTTCAGCTCAGGTCATGATCCCAGCGTCCTGGGATCGAGTCCCGCATCGGGCTCCTTGCTCTGCAGGGAGCCTGCTCCTCTCTCTGCTTCTGCCTGCCTCTCTGCCTGCTTGTGTTCTCTCTCTGTTAAAATAAATAAAATAAAATCTTTAAAAAAAAAAAAAACCTGAGAATTAGAGGAAAAAAATACAAAGTGGAAAAAGCATGAGTTTTGGAATCACATAGGTAGGCCTGGGTTTCATTAAAATCAAAGTTTCATTTTTGGTCCAGTTCATTAAGAATGATGTGAAATCTGATTTCTTTGAATCCAATTTCCTTCATCTATAAAATGGTGCCGATTCTCAATGGTCATTTTGCAATCTCCTTTTTTTTTTAATAAGATTTTATTTATTTGAGAGAGAGAGAGAAAGAGAGAGAGTGCGTGTGGGTGTACTAGTGAGGGGGAGGGGGAGAGGGAGAAGTGGACTCCCCGCTGAGCAGGGAGCCCATGGGGCTGGATCCTGGGATCATGACCTGAGCAGAAGGCAGACACTTAACCGACTGAGCCACCCAGGTGCCCCTCATTCAGCTCTTAATTAGGACCAGATACTGTGCCAAATTCCTTACATTCTTACTTTAATTAATTGGAGTGGATGTGATCTAAGGCAAGTGTAACTCTCCACATTTTACAGAGAGAAATAGACTGAGGAGTGTTAAGAAACTTGCTCACCTTTCATAGATAATAGATGGCAAATTTGGATCTGTATTCTTTAGTGACAATACCACCCTCCCTGTGGTCATAGCTATATCATAATGAGTATTATAAGCTAATAATTTAAATGTTTTATATCATGGTATATGAGTTAAGTTAGCTCTGCTCTTCCCAGGTAGTGCCAGAAACAGACTATTAACTGCTCTGGCATTTTCTTTAGTTTTTATAGAGTTTATCTTTCAATTACTTGACCCATGATACTGTTCTCATTTCCTCTCAGAAGTGCAGAGTCATATACATTATTTCTATCTAATATGGAATATAGGCTTGGAGTTTGTGAAAAGGCTTACAGTATCCTGGCAATGGCTGGAGGAAATATTGACTATCACATGATTATAACTGCCAATCACTATTTTTTATTACAAATAGTACTGGATTTGCACCAAAGAAAAGCTTTCCATTTAAATAGGAAATCAGTGTCCAGAGAGAAAGAACCAAGTAGCAATTAAGTAAAAGTTACTATACCACTTATTTCTCTAGTCACAAAACTCCTGGAGTGACCTAAAAAGTTAAAGGAGAGTGGCAAGATGTGTGTTCCTGAATGAAGTGTATGTAACTGAGTACAGGCTTCCAGGCCCTCACAGTTGACATATTAGAAGCAAAAGAAGCAAAAATTAAAAATTGGAATATTTAACCTTTCTAAAAATTCTTTGTCTTTTTTTAAAAAAAAGATTTTATTTATTTGACAGAGAGAGAGATCACAAGTAGGCAGAGAGGGGGTAAGCAGGGTCCCTGCCGAGCAGAGAGCCCGATGCTCCATCCCAGGACCCTGAGATCATGACCTGAGCCAAAGGCAGAGGCTTTAACCCACCGAGCCACCCAGGCACCCCCAAAATTCTCCATCTTAATGTTAGCCAAAGATGTGATGTTCCTACAATGTTCAGCTGAGTTCAACAGTCATGAGGGCCTGATCTGGAACAAGGATATAGATACACAAGAATGAAGACAAGTCTCTCCCCCTCTCCCTAGCCAGAGGACAAACCACCAATCTCCAGAGGCAGGTCTCAGTGCGGCTGCGCTATGGAGGGGCACTGGGAAATGGGAAATGAATGTTGGAATGATCAACCCCTAATCACCATTTAAAAATTTTAAATGTGTGACAGCTCTGAAATTGTTGCTCTCAAGGAATCAGGTACTTGTACAGGTAACAGAAGGCCCCTTTGAAAAGAATCATTCAATTATGAGGGAAGGTTTCGAGGCCAAGGTAGGCGTTATACTCACTCAGAAATCAGAGATATAGCATTTGAAGAATTGGAGGACCTATGATGCAGAATTGATGTTTTACAACAAATTTACTTTTAGCTACTATTTTTATTTGCGTACTTCATTTAAAAAACTTGAGCTAAATTCAGCTTTTTTTTCTTACCGCTAAATTAACGCATATTCTTTTTAAAAAATACAAGGAATAACACAAATAAAAATCCCCCATTGCCTCACCACATAGTGAGGAATGAAGTTAACATTTTGCTGTATAGAGTTCTGGAATTCCTGTCTTCTTATGTAAATGAAATAGTCACAAACGTGATTATTCCGTAAATACTGTTTTGTAGACTGATCTTTTTTTAGCTTAATTTCATTTGATTTATTATGGATATCTTTTTCATGTCAGTACATGGTACAGTGCTTTTAAAGGCTATGTAGTCTTCCATTTTAAGGATGTATAGGAACCTTAATCTATTCAGTCAATTCTCTATCAGTGGACATTTAGGTTATTTTCACTTTTCTAATTTGCAAACAATGCTGAAATAAAAATGCATGAGCATATATTTTTGCACAGGGCCATAAGTACATACACAATTACGTTCCATGATTACATGAAAATCCTAGAAACAGAATTGCTTTTTATACATGTATCTAAATTTTCTCTAGCTTAGTCAACTTACACTCTGTTGACAGTCCAGGGAATCTTGCCCAAACCTCACACCTCCAATCCTGGCCAGCCTCAGTCCTTAACATTTAAATCTTTGCCAAGCTAATAGGTAAAAATCATATTTTGTTACTTTAATTTGGCTGTCTTTGATTATCATGCTAAATATTTTCATAAGTTTATAAGAAGTATTTTTTTCAATGTTTGAATTATAAAAATGAAATTGCTATTGTTCATAATCCTAAACACTGTATAAGTTATGCAGTTCTGCATTTACTTTTTTTCAATCTTTTACTAATTTTCTAATTTTAAACTTTTTTATTAATGTACATGAGTCAGGTCTGCACCGCATGACATCTTTTTCATTTAAGTAGAGTAGCCATCTCCATCTACCTTTAACTGGTCTGAATCTGTTTTTTGTTGTTTTTTTTTTTTTCTTTTTTCCTTTTGCTTTAAACATGAAACCACAGGTCAAGTTTCATTTCTCAGTTGCCACTTCTCCACCTGAGTTGTCAGTTTTGTTTTTGGTCTAAAAGGAAGGGTAAGTGAGAGGGCATCTCATTAAATCAATGTCTTTGGGCAAGATTTGTACAGCGTTATCTGCTTTGCATATCTGATTTTAGTTTGTCATTTGAAAATAAGTTTACACCTAATACTATTCAATATGCATTCTCATGTTTAAAATAATCATTTACACCTGAGAATATTTAAAAAATAAAGAAGGTATTTTTATTTGGGGATGCCAAATGAACATTTCTTTAAGGAAATGTGATACTCTTTAGGAAACAACCATATCAAAATGGCAGTTACATAAAGTGACTTATATAAGGACTGTTCATGGGTCTTTCCCTCAACACTGGAAAAGATCAAAGAAAGCAATTTGACTTGTCTGTCTTTCTTTCTTTTTTCTTTTTTGTCTAACAAACTCTTCTTGGGTGTCAGTACTTCATTCCTTGGTTCAAAGAAATAAGTAACTATGGGGATTATAAATTTCATGAAGAAACAAGTTCTACGTTTACTTCTTTAAATCCTACAGTCTATTAGTTCTGTGTGTATATATATATATATACATATATATATATATATAGTACATGACTGTGGAAACAGGCTATTTATTCCACCTTTTACAGGGAGTTATAATCCATTTATAATTTTGTTGTGATTGCTGATGTATTTACATGTGCCGTTTTACTTTATATTTCCTATTTACTATGTTTTCTTTGTTTTATTTTCTTCTTGCACTCTGTCAAGTACTTTAGACAATATTAACAATAAAATTCAATAGATATTTATCAACTGCATTTGTACACCATGTGTTTGTGTATTTGTGTGTGTCTGTGTGTGTTTGAGAGAGAGACAGAGGAATATTGTAAGTGGCTGCCATAGGCTTGTTTATGAATCCGTCAGTTATAATAATAAATTTTGGGCTATCACAGGCATTGTGTACAATAGACATTTTGCAAGAACAGTGTAATTTGGGGGTTATTGACTATTTTCAAGGAGCTCCACAAGTCTATGGCATAAAAGGCATAAATTTAAACCACTGACCTATGATGTGATGAGCAGTAAGTGATCTGGTGGGTGAGGTCAAACATGCAGAATTGACCTTTCAATTTTGCTTTATTTTCTACACATCATACAGTAGCTCTGAACAGTTTAAACTAAATTTATATGAAGTAAATGATATGCTATTCTAGGATTTGCAAATTTAGAGATTTATAAAGGTTTTACAATACAAAGTTCTTACATACTTGCTTTCCTCCAAAGAGAAAAAGAGCAAAGTTGCTTGTTGAAGACTATGCCACAAAAAATTTTTAAAAAATTAAAAATAGTCTTTAGCCACAAGTATTGTTTGATGCATAACATTTTATTTGATCTAAGGACATCACAAGAATATTTATATCTTCTGCCTTGTATATAATTAAGAACAAATGGAAGAGCGAATTTATACAGTATAGATCATAAAGTATTCTAGCAGGGAGAACCGTTTACATTTCATTTTGAACTAACGGTCATATGGAAATAAATTCCTTCCAATCAGAACTCATAGGAGCTAGCAGATAAAAATGTCTTGTCCCATCAGCGTTGACATCACGACGTACTCGTATATGAAGTCTAACTCATTGACATGGAAGTGATAGGAAACTAGCTAATTATTAAATCTTCTTAAGTAGCAAATAAGAAAGTCTCTGATGTCAAATTGATGATATCTTTTACTAGGTCTGTAAAGCATTAAAAAAATATTAGAAACATTGTATCATAAATTCTCTAAATGGGCGACTTGCCTAAGTTAACTATAATTTAGCTTAATCACATGTGGTCAACTTAAAAAAGTTCCACCATAATTTAAAAGTACCTTTGGATCTTAGAAACTTGTTACTCACATACTTAAACCAAGAACTTTTTAATTTAATAAGATCAGTCAACTAACAGAACACTTGCCCCACTTTGAGATTCGTAAATGGACATTTCATGTGAGTTTATGAGTTTATATTTTACTGTGACCTAACTCATCATAAGAGCCTTCACTTCATTCACAATTTGACACATTGGATATTTAAAAGTAGGTTTGTTTGTTTTCTTTTCAATGTTGCAGGATACAGTCTTAGGATGCAATTCCCATTTTTAAAATACTTCAGAAATGTAATTCTACTAAGGAGATGACAAAGGCAACAAGAAGCGACAAGAGTAACTCATTCTAAGATGGATTTTTGTATCTACAGTATAAAATCAGGTCACTGGTACTACTATTTTTTCCTTGTACACATATGTCAAGTCTAGTCATAACTGTTTACTCATAGACTTGATAAAAAACAAAGAATGTTGGCTCAAAGAAAAGAATTTAAAACAAGAAGCAGCATTTGCAATGGACAGTTCTATCCATACCAATCTCTGTGGAAGGCAAAATCCAATAACTGTTTACCGATATTCGGATGATTGGAATTAACCTCCTGTTTTTTCTCCTGGCACTTCTGTCTCTCGTGGTGCTGGAGACCATCATCTTGCTAGCTGGCCATACCAGTGGCTCTTTTGCAGGTAAATTTGTAATTGCTTTAATACTGCTTATCTTCTTTGAATGAGCTCTGCAGGAAAACAGATGCTTACTGTTCATTGTGGCACACACAGCTGACAAGTCATTTCTCACTTTTGAGATTGCCAGGGGGTATAGAGAATGATTGAAGGGCTCAAGATGAATCATAGGAGAAGAGTTCTTTCACTCAGCTCACCATCATCCTGTACATTTCTGCATCTATTTAAAAACTAATTTGTGACCCCTAGTAATATTCCACCGTCAGTCACGCACATAGATTTCCTTTAAGACCGTTATTCTCACTAATGTTAGTCTCACTCGGAGGTGATTTTGACTCATTAGGGTGCACAAATCATGGGACTTCCAGAACCATCAGGTTAGTTTTAGTGTTTAGGTATGGCCCAAATGGAGTAAATGTATGTTTGCGACTGTGTGCACCTTGAATACATCGATTTTAAAATTAATTATAAGTTATTTGATGACATCTCGTACAGACTTTCTTGGACAGCTTTTCTGTGGTAAGTTCAAGAAAAATTGCTTGAGAAATGCTTGGGAGATGACTATCCTTTTATATTTGTCATTAAAGTCCTGGCAGTAGCTTTGGACCACTTAGACAAATGACAACAAATAAGGTTACTCTGCAGTGATTTCCTCATATATTTACTCTTATTAATACTTACATATTTACTCTATTATTTTGTTTTTCTAACTTTTGATATAACTAGCAAGGCACAATCGTTAGGATGTCAGATTAATTTTCTAGAAAAATTCATGGCAATGTGTATTGATTTGTTTTAATAATCACATGAAATTACCACCAAGTAGCACTCAGAATAATTTGAGATAATAAAAATCTTGATAAGCTATGTTTCTACATGTATTTGTATGTATATATGTATATAAATAAATTTGTATTAAAATGTGGAAATATTATGGTTTGAAAATATGTAAAATGAGATATAGTTATAATTTATGATATAAATTATAACTATAATCTTATAATATATAATTTAGAATAATTTACAAATTATAACCATATAATTTATAATAAGCCTTTTAATGCTCTTATAATGTAAATTATATTTCCTACAAGAGGAATCCATATATGACATCAATTTAAACAAGTTTCGAACTTTTTATTATCGGAGTTATTCTATCTGTAAAATTATGTCCATTTTTCCTTCCATCATTGGAACATTATGAATATACAATACAGTAAGATTTTCTAATGGACAGAATTAGCATATCTACTTAAGGTATTAAAAACTACAATAATATATTTTTCTTCAATGTTATTTTACATATTCCCAGAAAAAACTAAAGGAATGAAATAGAAGTAAGACAGATTTTTAATATTTGTTAAATGAGAGTGATTGTCACTTGATATTCCAGTTTGGACATTTTATTTCATTTTATTTTTAAGATTTTATTTATTTATTTGAGAGAAAGAGAGTACACACAGGAGCAGGGGACGTGGGACGGGGTGGGGAAGGGGTAGGGAAGGGGCAGAGGGAGAGGGAGAAGCAGACTCCTGCTGAGCAGGGAGCCCAACTCTGGGCTTGATCCCAGGACCCCTAGATCATGACCTAAGCCAAAGGCAGACACTCAACCGACTGAGCCACCCAGGAACTCTTTTAGTTTGAAAATTTTAAAGCAACACTCAATAATTAATAGTAGAGACCCAATAGCTTTATATAATAATTTTTAACTCAAGATTTTAAAAAACTTTTATGAGTCTTATAATATCCTTGAGAATTCTATAGACTTACATATACAACTACCCTTAGGTATTAAAGATTAAAATGATTTGTTCAATGACACAACATTAAGGATAAAACTGAATCTAATAACTCAATTTTTTTTCTTTTCCTAACAAATACTTTACCTAGTTGAGTTATTTTTTTAGAGTAACATTTCTCAAGGACACTTATTTTCCTGATTAGTAATAGTGCTTTTACTGATTTGTTTTTAAAAAGCAGATGTCTTCTATCTTCTATATTTTGTTTTTGTTTAACATTTGGAGATCTAGTTAATTGTTTTGAATTCAGTTTTGAAGTTTTCCAAGAAAACTTATTTCTTATGATTTATAGCCCTTTTTTTCTATATCTCTCTCTATATATTTATCTATATAATGACAAAGTATTTAAAGACTTACAGTATCATTATTAATAGTAATCTTGATAGAAATTAATACAATGTAGAATATCTAAATAAGGAAATTATATTTTTATTTAATAAAAGTTTAGAGAAATTAGCAAATTAACCGAAAACCAAAAACTATATTTTCAACTTCCAAATAGATTATAAGAATATGCCCAATATTTGATATTTCTCTTAATGTGAAAGATTCATGGGTGAACTTGAGTTACTTGATTTCTGAAAAGATTCTAAGCTTTCTCTGATTTTCAAACCTAATATTTAGAAGTAAAATAGTAATTCATTTGAGTCCACACTGAAGGTCAAAACATAACCCACTTTCTCTTGAATCAAAAGATGTTTACAATAGTATGTTTTCTGCAGCAAAGCCTTTTGTGGTTGTTGCTAATTACATGTTTTTCACTTCAAAGTCTTTAAAAGGAATATAGGTACAAGTAGATTTAATAAATATTTATTAGATGAAAGAATTCAGGAAGGATTCTTGTATATATATATATATAAAATTCATGTATATATAGAATTCATGTATATATATATAAAATACCAGTAACATCTTCATTATGGATTTTTTAACTTCAGCTGAATACAGAGCATCGTATCTTCCTATATTACTGAATCAAGTCTCGAAATTACAAACACCAGGCAAATGATGCCATAGGGAATGTGTAACACTAACATATTAATTAAAAGACAAAATGATAATTCACATGATGCTGTAGCTAAGCATTTGATGATCTCCAATTATATTAGTAGTAACATTTTCCTTTGATAAGTAAATAACTGGGTAATTAAAAACATCTAATAAAGCAAAGTCATATCCTAACTTATGAAGTCAATGAAGACAAAAGAGCATAGTAAAACCCTATTGAAAAATAGTTACTATACCATTTTAATGAGATATATTTTAACCAATATATCTTACAAGGAAAATAAAGGTCAAACTTTGCCCGATGCTTCCTTATTAAGATACTCCAGAAGAGCGGGTGATAAAGTAAGTCCTGAATCATAAACACAATACAGACTGATTTTATCACCATGATTTGTTTTGCCAGTCCAAAGTTATTGTGAATGGCAAAGGGTGAAAGATAACATTGGAAGACAGTAAAGAATCACTACATAAACTTGTAAAGATTAAGGCCAGACTCTTACTTTGTTACTCAGTAACAATTAATTACAGGGCACGGGTATATTTTTTGCTACCTGCATTGTTAACACATTTCTCACCAGATGAGAGTGGGCAGAATTTTTCAGATGTAGTTCAACTGGAGCCCAATATGAAGGGTGGTATGGATCAAGGTACCACAGTTCTTGAGAGAGGAAAAGGCCTGAACGTACAAACGCAATCATGAAGAAAGGAACTGGTCTAAGCAGAACCTTTCTGTCAGAGTTCAAGGACCATAGGAGTCCTATTTTGCCTGGTGAACTTGATTGACAAGAGTCAAAGAAGGCCACTCAGCCAAAACAAAACAAAACAAAACAAAAAAACTAAAACATAAAAATCCCCCAAGCCCCAAACCAGCATATAACCCCATCATACTCAAGAACACAGGGGCTTTTCAGTCAACTCTTTAAAAATGAGCTCTTCCTTGTATTTATGAAGCACTATGAATGGTATCAGCAGTACTTTTCCTCTTTCTTCATTGCTGGCACCAGTTAACTCTCCAGTCTACCAACAGAGCTTGAAATGTCACAGTCCCTTTTAGAGTGACACAGACCTCTTCCTTTTTCTGGCAAAATCCTCTGCATGAATGAAGTTGGAGAGAGCTTTAGTGAGGTGACTATCTGATGTCTCCACACTGCTCCCAAAGTCATAGTTCTTGATGCAAGGGCACAAGCAGTGCACGATGGCCCGGCGGATGTAGCTGTCAAAGATATAGTAAATGAAAGGGTTGACGCAGCTGTTGGCAAATGCCAAAGGCCCACTCACCTCCATGCCCAGCTGGAGAAAACCTGACGAAATGTAGACTTCTTGCTGCAGCCCAGAGACAATGGCCAGGAGCTTGAAAATATTGAAGGGCAGCCAGGAGAAGACAAAGGCTGCCACGACAATAAAAATGATCTTTATGGATTTCCGCAACTTTCTGTTATGTTTTCCCGCCTGTTGGTAATGCGCACACAGCTTCCTTGTGATGCAACAGTAGCAGGTGACAATGCTCACCAAAGGGACGAAGAAGGTAAAGATTAAGGCCACCAGGGCCCAAGTCAGTTTCATGGAGGTAGCCCTCTTCTCTGCACAGTATGGCTTATCGTCAATCAGGGTGAGTTCCCTGGACAGAAGAGTAGGCAAACCCAAAAGGCAGGAGATAAACCAGATGCTGACGCAGACTCCATATGCACATTCTCTCCTCCTGAATTTCCTGGATATGGCTGGACACACGATTGCCAGGTAGCGGTCAATACTCATGCAAGTGAGCAAGAAGACACTGCAGTGCATGTTGACTGAGATCATGTAGGAGCTGCCTTTGCACAGGAAGGAGCCTGTCCTCCACAGTCCTAAAGATGCTTCTTTATCCACCCAGAGAGGCAACGTGACAAGAAAAATGAAGTCAGACACGGCCAGGTTGATGATGAAGATGTCAATCAGTCTTCGGCTGCCCCGTTTGAAATGCAGGGCGCTCATGAGGACGAGGTTCCCCAACACTCCAGTCAGGAACACAGCTGTGTAAAAGACTGGAAGGAAGACCGACATATAAGGAGCATGGGAGTGGGTTTCCTCAAGATCAGGATTTTGGCTGGTAGCGTAGAAATAATCCAAATAAACCGAGGTTGCTTCTGGGTCCATTGCTAAACATCAGCTGCCAAATCTGGTATTTCTTTATCTAGGAAGTTTTTGTATAAATTTTCAAAATCACAGGTGGCTTCTTTTATATAGTGACTGCCTCTTCCCCACCACCCGCACCACCCCACCCTTTCAAAGATCTTGGGACAAGCATAAAAACAGAGATTAAAAAAATGTAGTTTCTACCAATCCTCAGAAAGGGCCTACAAGGAACACCACCCTGATTGGTGTTTGGTGGTTGTGGTTGTGGTTTTCTTTATTTGCATTTGCCCTGGAGACTGGGGTGCTTTTTGACTTCTGTCTTGAAGATATTGTTTGTTTCTTTAAATCCAGAAATTTGAAAAACACATTAACTTTTTTCCCTTACCTACTTTAAAGATATCCTTTGATTTTCTGGCACTCACTGACAATCCCTTTGATCTAACCTTCTGTTACACATACAAGATACTACTTTCTTTTAGATTTTTAAGGGGATGATGACGAAGATACTCCTTTTATTTACATCGAAGTAAAGAAAATAATCTTTCACTGCAGAAACAGTGAATTAATAATTCCTCAAATCATATGCATCCACATCTGCAGCAAACATAATGATTCCAATTAGGGTATGAGATTCTTTCCACTTCTTTGGCTCTTTTAGTTCATACACAATTAATCTTGTTTAGTTCAATAAGTTTTTAAAAAATCCTCGAGAAACTGGGAACATATCTCATGCTGCATAGTACCTTGCACATGGTAGGTGTTTCAGAAATCCTAGTTTATTTTAATTAATTAGGAAAACTCTTGGTTTCATGATCCAGTATAATTTGCAAGTATGTATTCCTTGGGGTTCAACTGTAGGCTTTTTGTTAGTTACATAGCTTACAAGCGCAGGTTTAAAAATTGTGATTTTCACACTCTTATCTGCTATTGTAATTCAATCAATGAAGTTCCCTTTTATTAGAGTTAAAATCCTTGATTAGGAGACTTGCTCCTTACTAATCTTCAAATAACTATCCTTCAGCAGACTCTAGGTCCCCTCTGATCTTCTCTTCTTCACACCTTGTAGCAGTGATTTTTTAGCTTTTGAACTATGACTTTTTTTTAAGTACTTCCACACATCAGTGAGCTTCACTTTGGGGATTACTGACCTAGCAAGAGACAGACTCTAGTAAATGACATTATAAAGGAGTTGCTGGTAGAGACATGATAAAAGAAAGATTTGGGGTTCCTTCAAAACACTTGAGAAGCAGGCTAACATCAGAAGGATCCTATCCCATTTTTCTCTCACCTATTCTTTTTTCTATGTGGAAAACTACAGTGAAATATACATTCTGAAACTGACTCCATTTATTTCCAATTTTTACTGGCCAACATATCTCAAAGCTCTTTCCTTCTCTCTTTCCCTCCACCTCATTTCATTGCCAAAGTTCCAGTTTCAGGTTGATATAACTATTGCATAGAAAAATGTATGCCAGTGGATAAAAACACCATTGATAAGCATGTAAAGTCCTTTCTACTAAATTTTTATTTCTCCCATAATTATTATATTGAAAAGAGTGATTCTGCTCTTTTTCCTGATGTGTTCTAATGTTACCTCAGTCTCAGGTGTGTGTGTGGGGGGCAGGGAAGGATGAGGGCTCCCCTGATCTGGGGCAGTCCCAGAAAGTCACTTGGAATTTGATTCATGACTTGGCTCTGCCTCCTTTTGTGTCCCTGCCAGCTCTGTGTTGTTCAGGGGGGCGTATCCTTCCCTAAGCATAGGCTTCAGATGAGAGAAACTAATTAATGCTTTGACATTTCTGGGATAGAAATCTTTCCCACTGAGTAAGCCTTAAGTATTTAATAGAATAATTCATTTTGTCAAATAGTTTGAAGTAGGACAATATTTACTTGACAAGGATTAATGGGGTAAACATAGAATATTGAAACACCATATCTATATATATCTCTCTGTATTCACATCTATTTTTCTTGTGTCTCAAGAATTCCACATAAATGTGTTATAAAATGGAAAAAAGTTCATGCTCATACTCTAGAGGAAAACATCTGGCCTATATTTACTCTGCCGGCCTTAAATTTTCTTTCAGCATTCAAAAGTTGTTGGCTTGGTGTAAACTATCTCAAATAAATCTGACTTCTTCACTAAAATTTGAAGCAGCTGTCGACCAAATGTTTTGCTTTATCATAATACAGTTACTTTGGAATATGGTAGTTAATGGTAGAATGTTGCAATGTGAGAATATCTACCATGTATCAAAACTATCCTGGGACCCAAGTCAGAAAACAAATTAAGTGTTTTGAGGCAAAAAGGGAACAAATAGCATAGTACTGGGCTTTTTTTAGTAACTCAGAGTGCAAAGTTATTGTAAGACAGAACCCACAATAAAAGCCAACTGGATGAAGTTGGGGAAGTCATCGTTCTAAATAAGCTTAGTGCAACGGTCATTTTAGAACTTTGAATGCTTTTTTGAAATAAACAGGAGGATACTAACAAATAAGCAAGTAGACAAGACCAAAACTCAGAAACAACACGAGATATTATAAGCCTATGAAAAGACAGCAAGAACAAGGTGATGATAAAAAATAAAAGAATAAGATGTAAATATTAATAACTGAATGACGACACACATGCTCACTTTTAAGTACTGTTTTTCCAGAAAAAAATGTTCAACTTTCCTTTATTTTCTATACAAGTAAATAGATATACTTTATATTCAACTTTATATGTTAGGCTTTCCATCCCTGGCAAGGATAATTGCTTCCACCTTTGTGTTCTCTAAGAACTTTTACAATACTGCCTATTAAGTTCTTATTACCTCATTTCACATGGTTAATATTTTGGTGTCTGACCTCCTGAGCTGATCATGAGCAACTTGAAGGGAGAGACCATCCATTATCTCTTCATTGTCTCTAGCAAGGAATTACCCAATGAAGTCTTTTTTGGACTCTCAAAGCCATTGTTTTGAACCAGTGGATGCCAGGCCACGTTTCCCCATTAGAATCACCAGGGGTGACTCTCAAATTGTAGCTTTCTGAACCCTGTCTCACATCTACTGAGTCAGAATCATTTGGAGTAGACTCCAAGACATTATATTTAACAAGCTTCCAAGGTGATTCTTACACACACTAAAGTTTAGAATCATTATTCTAATTTATATATCTTAACTGACTTTATATGTTATGCTTCATTATTATTTTGACTTTTCTTCGAATCACCTCTAAACTTGAACCTCTGGTAGGGGGAATGGGGTAATTGGGTGATGGGCATTAAGAAGCGCACATGATGGGATGAGCACTGGGTGCTCTATGCAACTGATGAATTATTGAACTCTACATCTGAAATGAATGATGTAATATATAGTGGCTAATTGAATTTAGATAAAAAAATGAACTTGAATTTCTTAGCAATTTTCTAGCCTGCATCTCACGAAATTTTCGGAATTAACTTAGACTTCTGGGCTTTCCCTATTTTGCATCTTGATCCCTGAGATACGTGCAGAATTGGGTCAAATGTTGAAGACGGGGAAAGAGTAAGGTGTTCACTGAGATACCTGCTCAAGGGAATATATTATCTGTCACATAGCCTTAGCTGTGACTTGCAGACTGTGCTTCACAGGTCGGCTAAAGGTTTTGTGTGAGTACAGCCAACTGTAACTGGCATTATTGCATACTACTTCTGCTTTCCCCCCATATTAGGTAGGGATTAATCAGATTATAAGCAAAGCACACAGCAGAAAGAAATCTCTATGCATATGCTCTACTGATAGGTTCCTGAATAAATGACAAAGATTATGAAGCAAAGTATTTGTTTTTCATTGATCTTATTGGTCAGAGTGACTATATATTCATTTGTTTAAAACATTCTCTTGTCCATTTCTTACTTGAGTATCATAAAGGGCATAACCATTTAAACAGACCAGTTTAAGAGATCTGTTTATATTCTAAGAGACTGATTTTTTTATTTGGACAGTTACTTAGTGAGTGTAGTGTAATATAAAGTAATATATCATACTAGACTAAATGGCATGTATTTGCTCTTATCAGGGTCTTCCCCCACTTCATTTATTAGATTATTTCCTTTGGTACCCCATTATGACATAAACAAAAGTGACATTCTATTTTAGGCACATACACTTTAGGCTTCTTTATTAACAGTTGATTTAATCTGGATTTAGGTTGTGCATCACAAAAATTGTGTTTATTATATTAGTGTCCCCCGTATCCAGCACAGTGTCTGGCATACGACAGATAGCCAATTAATATTTATAGATCTGGACTGAATTATGCTTGAATTTTTTTTTAAATTTTATTTGTTTATTTGACAGAGAGAGAGAGATCAGACATAGGCAGAGAGGCAGGCACAGACAGAGGGGGAAGCAGGCTCCCTGCTGAGCAGAGAGCTCGATGCAGGGCTGGATCCCAGGACCCTGAGATCATGACCTGAGCCGAAGGCAGAGGCTTTAACCCACTGAGCCGCCCAGGTGCCCCTATGGTTGAATTTTGAGTTATTTCCAATGAATAGGGACTTTTCACAAATTTCTTAGACAGCTTCCGTTTTCCATGATTAGTGTTTATCATTGAAACAGCAAAGGCCCGGGTCGCTTTCTTTTCTAATCAGAAGCATAGAGCCTTCTTCATTTCCTTTATTCATTTGCATTTCCCACTATCTCTGTCTTTTTGTACATCGCTTAGGCTGGAGGTGTAGAATACGTGAATCTCTTAATGAAACTTAAACATGTGGCTCTATGACAACCCCATTTTGAAGTTACGTTATTCTTCTTCCAGCAGAATTATGAATCATAAAATTTTAGAGCTTCAAGTGATATTACTGATCATCCAGTATATCCATTTTATGAATGAGGACACTGGGACTCAGAAAGAATCAGTTACTAATGACTCACATTGATGATATTAAAATAGAGGATGATTTAAACTTCTCACCTACATTTGGTCCACTCACTGTCTTTCAGAAGCATGGACGTCTAAATATAGTTCGCTACTCTGTGCAGAATTTGACAGGAATTGCTAAAAGGAAAGCCATTTTAGATGCACTTTTCTATCTGCCTTGTCCTTGATTAATTTCGCCATTGTCCTATAGTGAATTGGTACAAGGAAATTCAAAAATTGAGAACATTTTCCCGAGGAAGGCTGTTGATTGGAACCCACAGCTCAGATAGATTTCTATTTTTCTCCTTTTTGCATTCCAAAGTTTATGAGGAAAACAACCAGGACAAATTGTAGGAGAAAAACATAATGCAGATATCTTTCTCAAGATAATTTTTAGTTTCTAAAAAATGTGTGATTAAAAATAATATTTAAATATATTAGGGACTTTGTTACTGAAGGGAATTCTCACACAAGGAGTCATCACATAAACACATAATATAAAGAAGTTATAATACCTGCATATGTAGATTTTCCATTATTAGACTTATTTAAAATGTATTGTAACCATAACACCTTCCTGGTGAAACTAGAACCACATCAACAAATTAAGCCAGAGATCTAGTTCAAGTCTATTTTTAAATCTAAATTTCATAATCTGTACTTGGTTGCACTAAATCATCCTTAATACTTGTGAAAATATGTCAGGCCAGCTACTGTTTCCCGAAGAGCAGAGTAAGGAAGGGAAGCAGAATTTAACTCCCTTAATTTTTAAGGATTTGCTTTAAAATCCTTAAACAACAAGCAAGCACCCAAAACAGAAAACAGAAAACATGCAAAATGGAGAGATAAATGAAAAGAGGTACTGGTGTCATGAGGCAGTTCGAGCCCTCTGTGCTGAGTGGGCAAGATTGTCACAACCTCGAACACACAGACACTTCCAGGTCCGTGCTAAATTGTACGTGAAATGTGTCTTGTGTGTTTTCTACACATTCTGCAGACTTGATGGATGCAAGCGACATCCTTCCTTACAGGTTTCCCCAGAAACACCGACCTCCTGAATCATGAAGATTAATGTATGCTCTGAACCCAGCCTGGGAATCTGGTCACGGCAAGTGTTTCCTGGTCAACTGCAGTTAGCCCAGAGGTTCAAAAACCTGCTGAAGAGAGCAGGACACCTACCTGTATAAATGGCTTACTTCCAGCTTCTAGAGGAATCAGAAGCTTTTAGATGCTGTTTATAGTGACCCTAACCAAATATTATCAATATTTAACAGATATTTGCAAATGCTAAAACTTAATGATTGTTTAATATATGCCCCAGGCCCTGGGCTGGGCATTTTATATGCATTTTTTCATTTAATCCTCATGGTAATCACTTGGAATAGGGAATATTATCAACATTTATATTTTGGAGAAAAGAAAACTGAGATTTAAGAGGTTAACTAAGTAGTCCAATGTCACAAAACTAGTCAGTGCACCCCATTCTTCAAGCTTGATAAGTCAGTTATTCACCCTGGCCTCAGCTTCCTTGACTATGAATTAAGGTGTTGTCTTCCTCTTCCTCTTTCAGACTTCCCTTTTACCTGGGTTTAATTACTATGTCATTTTATCAGAGGTAGTTCTGGAGGTAGAGGATTCCTAAAGAAGGCCAATGGATAAAGATATTTCCTAGTGCATAAATGAATTTAGGAGTCAAATTGCACATGAACAATTTCCCTGTGTACTTCCACCATTTTCTCTAGTTGGTGCCTGACAAAGTTCTCCTTTGATCAGGTATTCTACATGAAAATCCAGTCATATCTGAATATTATATTTGGCTATTACCTTATTATATTTATGTACTGGTATGAATATCTGTTTGCCAACCAAGGCAAAAGAAATAGAACTACAGAGAAACAGATACCATGCCTTCAATCTGTCAGGGTGGTAGAAATTTAATATCAACTTTGAGCTAAATTCCAAGGCATTTGAGGATGGCATAGAGTTTAAGAGCTTTTTTGATCCTTGAGTTAGCTGTCTCTGTAGGTCTCTGTTGAGAAATTAATCATTTACTGGTCCTAGGCTATGTTCATGGGTCCACATGTATGCAAAGATGTCTCTGCTTTCTGTCAATTAATTTCTGTGCAATACTTGAAGGCTTAGAGTCATTCTGTTACTGCTGTGAACACATGGCCATCCGTGAATTCTGAGGCTGTCCGGGAACTTATTTGTTCAAGGCCGTGTTCCCTCAAATTCAGTCTTTTTCACACTACATAAACAATTTTTTTAATACATATATTTTGACATGTCTTATAGACTCAGTATTATTATAACTTAGTACTTTAATTTAACTAACTGGAATTGATTTTAAAATGAAACTTTAAGCACAATAAATAGAAAATTAGTATCACTTGCGGTAAAGAAAAAGCAGCCACTAATATAAATTCTATGGAACCCAAACACTGTCGATACATTCTACATAGATACCGTCGTCACATCCTTCTTAGTCTAAAATTAAACAATAAAACCAGAAAGACTATCTGCTTCAATGGAAGTGAGGTTGTGAGAGAGGAAATAAATAGGTTGATATTTCAAAAGTATAATCTCATTGCTGTTGACATGTTTAGAGGTAGGGTGTGTGACAGGGAAAGCACAGGACCGGAAAACCTGTTATATAAGTCACAATCAATGACTAGCCGTGACCAGAGACAGGTCGTCTTACTTTGCGGACCTTTGTTCCTTCCCTCATAAAGTATAGGATTCCAACAGCCCAGAGGCCTCCTTGGCGCAGAACTTCCTTTCCCTCTGGAGTTGAACTACATCTCCCATAATGCACCGCGCGCGGCGCAGAAATGCGGTCCGCCGCCTCCCGCAGCTTTCCCTCTGTCCCTCCTACAACTCCCACAAACCCCCTCGGCCCCGGCCCTAGGCCGGGCCTCGGGTGGAGGCGGAGGCGGAGGCGCGGGAGTTATGGAGGGGGCGGGATCTGCAGGGAAGTGCGTCAGAGAAGGCGCGGGGAGAGTAGGGTGCTGTGGTCTGAGCTTGAGGAAGCTGGCGGAGCAGGAGGATGGGCGGTGAGTGAGTGGGGTCGGCGTCGCTGGGCGGGGGTCGCGTAACCGTTGGACGTTTCCAGCAGTTTGAAGACGGGTCCGTTCCGGGGAGAGGCCGGGGCCAGGGCCGGGCAGGTTCCGAGCCGCAGTGCTGCAGCGGGATTTTTCCTTCGTCCGAGTGGTCTGGGGAGGGGCCTGGTTGGGTACCTGGGGCCCCTGACCTGGGGCGGCGCAGGACTGCCGGGCCCGGCCCCAGCTTGCCTCGACCTCCCCCGGCTCGGTAGTGCGCCCAGCGAGGTTACAGCGTCAGTTGTCCGGCCTGGCAAACAGCCACTCACGGTGCCGGGACCTTTTAAGGTCATTTGAGAGCACAGGTTGAAAGAGGATTTGAAAAAATAAGAATACAAAACGAACTTCTGGAATTATTGTTAATCACTGTGATTGCCCTGATCTCTTCTGTGTCACACTTCCTGTCTTCCAAACTCAGCAACCCCAGTTGCGAGCCTGTTTTCGTGCGCCTTTGTAAGGTGTTTGGTGCGGTCACGGTGTATACTTGCAGTATTTGACTCAGCTTGATCCGCCTTGAGTCATTTTACTGCGGCCATTTACTACTGCCTTTGAGCCCTGTCCACGCCTTGGGAGTGTTCATATTTTGCCTAATTCAGTTTTCTTTCTGGCTGAGGAGAAATCATTTAGTTTGCAGATAAGAAGATTCAAAAGTGTAAGGAATAGGGAGAATAGATAGGAATGGGGAGAGTAGATAGGAGTGGAGAATTTGGCAACGTAGGGGAGTTTTCCTTAGCTTCAGTAGATCCTAGGAGCAGATTGCTATCTAGCATTATTATATGTTACTGTTCTCTTTGCTCTTCTGCGCACCCGAACAGCCTTTCTGTCTGGATTAACAAACATCTCAACTCTGCCTTTCAAATAGCTCCTGACTCTTAACCTTGTTTTTAGAAGGTTTTCCTCCTCAGTGGAATCTGGGAGGAGCCAATTTTCTCTGCTGGCTTTTCCTATGCCCTTTTCACACTCAGACCCAGAACACTTAATGCTCTGCAGCTTGAATAAAAATTCAGTCTGTAATTAAAATATATGGTACACTGCTGACTCTGAGCATGTCTATTGTTTGTATCTGTAATGTGTATGTCCATTTCAGTGTTGTCTGTTTTAGTGTGCAGGTGATAGACTAGAGAACAAGACCTCTGTCTCCGTAGCATCCTGGGTATGTGAGCATTCAATAAGTACTTTCATGATAATGAGTTTTATTTTGAACTTAATTAAGAATATGCTTGCCTTTATTTTTATTCTTTAATAATTATACATTAAGGGTCAAGGGGCGGGGAATAAGATAAAGGGCGATTTCGAGATAATTCCTTTCAAAATATTCCCTATATGACCCTGAAGTCTAACTTTCTTCTTTCTCCAACTTTTAAACAGAGCAGTCTGAATGCCAGAATGGATAACCGTTTTGCTACAGCATTTGTAATTGCTTGTGTGCTTAGCCTCATTTCCACCATCTACATGGCAGCCTCAATTGGCACAGACTTCTGGTATGAATATCGAAGTCCAGTTCAAGAAAATTCCAGTGATTTGAACAAAAGCATCTGGACTGACTTTGCTAGTGATGAGGCAGATGAAAAGACTTATAATGATGCACTTTTCCGATTTAATGGCACAATGGGATTGTGGAGACGGTGTATCACTATACCTCAAAACACATACTGGTATAGCCCACCAGAAAGGACAGGTATTTCTCTTATTTTAACTTCTGTCTACTTTACCTACTCAATAATAAACATAGTGATGTGATGATAACCTAATTATGTATAAGCAGGTTTGTGGGTTTTTTTCTCTCCAAAGAAATAAATCTATGTGTCTCTTCTCTCTCTACCACCTTCTCTGCCCAACTTCTATGAATTACCATGATACTCGTAAATACTGGTTGGATAAGTAACTGTCCTTATCTTGGGAAAGCCATTTTAAATCTTTGTACTTATTCAGTAAAATTCTTTTTATTAATCTCACAAATATCATGAGGAAATAATTGGAAAAGCACATTGGAAGACTCTAAATATTTGGTAACTGGTAAAAGAGTTACTATCCAAATCAAATCAACACATACAAATTGAGTCTTTTCCTGTGTTAGCTGTGTTTTGGTAGTTATTATCATTTGCCCTGTAAGTCTTAGAGGATATATTTTGACCAACTCTACGTTCAAATCTGTGCATGTTTGAGTCTGTTTTATAACAATCTTTATGAGAGTTTGTAGGTTAAAAATATGCATTATAGAAATTAAAAAAATATAAGAAATTGGTTTATTTTGCAGGCATTCTTAACGTTAAAAAATTTTAATTTCTAGTTATTAAAATGGAAACTTTAGAGCTCTAAGGAACAACTTAGAATTTATTTCTGTTTATGACTATTTTCTGTTGACCACTTAGTGGTAAGCAGTGTATTTAGATCACAGCACAACAATTATTATACGTCAAAAGGACAATCGTGATAATATAATGGGAAAAAGAAAGTAGGTTGGGGGGATGAGGCTGAGGGGATTGGCTGAAATTAATTGTAAAGTGTTCAGTTCTACTTATGAGAGCATAGGAACACTTGATGCTTGAATCGTACCAGTCATTTATCATTCATTCAACAAATATGTATTGCATGCCTCCATATTCCATATAGTACATCAGGGAAAAATATAAGTATCTTTAGTTCTGGGGAGCTAGCATTCTAATAAAGGGTGCAGGCAGTAAACTGAATAAGTATAATGGTATAAACAATAATTACATAGTATGTTAGAAAATGGCACATGCTATGAGAAAGTGCAACAAAATAAAGGAATTTGGAATATGTAGGGAAGGGGACATTGATGGGCATAAGTTATGATAATCAGTAGTATAGGCAGGATAGGCTTCAAAAAGAAAATGTCACTTGAGTAAAGATTTGATGTAGGTGAGAAGTTGGCTATATGGAAAACTGCAGGAGGAATCTTTTAAGTTGGAAGGAACGGCAGCTGCCAGGGCCTCATAGTGGGAGCATGCCTGCAATAGTCAAGCACCAGCAAGGAAGCCATGGGCTGGAATGGAGGGGGAGAGGGATCATTGAGAATGCCGTCAGAAATTACTCTGGGAGTAGGGCAAACTTTGCAGGATTCTGTAGGCATGATGAGGGCTTTGGGTTTTTACTCTGAACGTGATGGAGCATTGAGGAGCTTTGAGCAGGAGAAATGATCTGGTCACCTAGGCAGATGTATTGAAAACAGGCAGCAGACAAAGGTGGAAGCCAGGGGGCTGTTGGCACTAATTCTTGTGAGAGATGACTGTGACTTAGACCACGGTGGTAGCACTGAGCAGTAGCTGGATTCTACATAGGGTTTGAAGGTAGACTCACTAGAATTTCCTGATTGGATGCATGTGGGCAACAATGAGTAAAGTTTCTGGTCTGAGGAACGAGAAGGATGGAATTGTCATTACCTGAGATGGAAAGGTGGCTGGGGCAGTAGATTTGGCAGTGAAAATCAAAGTTCTTATTTATTTAAGTCTTTGTCTTCTCCTCCTTCCTAGTCTTCTTACATATCTATTCTCATTCATTCATTTTACTGCTCCAATTTTTTTTTTCTTTCCTTGTGCCCATGATTTAAGCCTATTGCTGAGAACCACTGGCATTCCTTGGGCATCAGTGAATCCTGTGTGTCACCCAAGGCCAAAGAGGTTGCTGTCCTCTGGGAACATCTTTCTATATCACTTTTTATTTCAGAGAATAATTACTGAAAGGGATTTTTGTTAAATGTTTATAATTAAAACAACAAGCAGTCATTGTTATTCGTGTTGCAGAGTCATTTGATGTGGTCACAAAATGCATGAGTTTCACGCTAAATGAGCAGTTCATGGAGAAATTTGTTGATCCTGGAAACCACAATAGTGGGATTGATCTACTTCGGACCTGTGAGTACATTGATCTCAGCAGTACATTTGGGGGAAGAAGGAAATAAATTTGCCATTCATTGATCTGTGTTATTGGAACAAAATGAGTGTACATTGCATCAACTTGGAATAAGATCTCTAGTGGTATCTCAATGAACTCTGTTCTTTTGGTAGCATATTTTAAAGTTAGATACATACTTACCAAATTGGAAATATGAATACATTGGATGACAGAATCTAGACCTCCCTGAAAGATGTTATTAGTGGGTCCTTTTAGTAAGCATTTCAGTTACTTGAGTTCCTATAGGGATATGTGAAAAAAGTTGATTACAAGCTCTGTATGAATCAAGTGTCAGGGCTACCAAAAATGTTAATTCAGTCTTAGGCCTTAGTAACAGAAGTATAGATACCAAAAACAAATGAAAGTATTTATTAGGAGCATTCTGTTCTTTGACAGACTACCTCGGAAATACTGTCTTCATATTTAGACCTGATATTCAGGCCGTAGAGACTTACTAGAGTTTGCACAATGAATGACCATGTTATGAGAGGAAACATTGAATAAATATGGCAAGTAGAGTTGACCCTTGAATAATGTAGGGGTTAGGAGCACCTGCCCTTTCACGCAGTGAAAGTCCACATATAACTTTTGACTCCCCCAAAACATAACTACTGATAGCCTAGAGTTGATCAGAAGCTTTACCAATAACAGAAAGCACTCAATTGAGATGTATTTTGTATATGTATTATATGCTGTATTCTTACATAAAGTAAGTTAAAGAGAATGTCACTAAGAAAATCATAAGGAAGAGAAAATACATTTATAGTACTGTTCTATTAGAAATCTGCATATATGTCAGCCTGCACAATTAAACCATGTTATTCAAGGCATTCAATTTTGTATTGCAAATATGTAAGAAGAAGTTTATTACTGAGTTTGAAGGGAAGTTGGAGAAAAAACTTTTAGTAAAACTAGCACTAGAGGGTAGAATTGGAGAAAAGAGGGTAGGAAGTTGGAGAAAAGACTTTTAGTAAAACTAGTACTAGAGGGTAGAATTTGTCTTAGAGTTGATTTTTAGAGTTGATTTTAAGACATTACTAATAATTAAAATAGTGTAATAATGGAAGTCATGTAAAGTCAATCAGCTTTCTTCTCATGTTGAGGGAATTTATGATAATAACAACTGCCATTTTTTGAGTGCTGAGATTCTCTGCTTTGTGCTTTATGTATATTTATGTATATTCTTTCAACAGGTCTTTTATAATTGCCATTTACTTCTTATTCTTGCCTTAGATCCTTTAAAGATGTAGATTCATTTGTATGTGGAGCCAGAAGGTTTTGCTTCACATGCTGGCTGTACCACTTACTATGTTATCTTGTACAAGTTATTTATACTTATTGCCTCAGTTCCCTTATTTATAAAATGGAGATAATGATAGTATGTCCTTCATAGGGATTTTGGGAGGATGAATACACAAAGCATGGGTAGAACAGTGCCTGACACAGTGAGCCCTCAGTAATTGTTAACTGTTAGCATCCTTTTGCTTTTATAAGGTAGCATCTTTCTGAACAAAGTGCTTTAGAAAAGAAACCCCAATATTAAAATATTCCTTTCTCACTTTTTAAAACAAGATTTTAAAATTTATTTCAGAGAGAGAGAGAGATGGAGAGAGCATGAACGGGGGTAGGGGCAGAGGGAGAAAGAGAAAGAATCTTAAGCAGACTCTCCGCTGAGCTTGGAACCCAGCACCGGGCTCCATCTTAGGACTCTTGAGATCACCACCTGAGCAGAAACCAAGAGTGGGATGCTCAACCAACTGCGCCATCCAAGGCCCCCTCCTTTCTCACTTTTTGAGAAAAGATCTAATTAGTACATGAAAGAAATTGCCACTGTGAAAAAAATGTCTGAAATCGTGGTAACATACCTTTTTTTCTCTTTTTCATAATCAGATCTTTGGCGTTGCCAGTTTCTTTTACCTTTTGTTAGTCTAGGTTTGATGTGCTTTGGGGCTGTGATTGGACTTTGTGCTTGCATTTGCCGGAGTTTGTATCCCACTATTGCCACAGGCATTCTCCATCTCCTTGCAGGTGAGTCTTCATTATACTTGCCTTTTATCTTCTTTCTGTTTCCATAGAGACAAAGAGTTGTAATTCTTTTTTTGTTTTTCAAAGAGTCGTAATTCTTAAACATTTACACATTGTTGCCCTATCTTGTTGCCTGAACAGCTCTTACTGTGCTCTTACCTAGTTATGCTTTTGTTTTCCTCCTAGGTCTGTGTACGCTGGGCTCCGTGAGTTGTTATGTTGCTGGAATTGAGCTACTGCACCAGAAGCTCCAGCTGCCTGAGAACGTGTCTGGCGAATTTGGATGGTCCTTCTGCCTGGCTTGCGTCTCAGCTCCCTTACAGTTCATGGCTTCTGCTCTCTTCATCTGGGCTGCTCACACCAACCGGAAAGAGTACACCTTAATGAAGGCATATCGTGTGGCATGAGTGGGAAGCTGCCTGCTTTGCAATTGCCATTTTTATTATTTTTCAATATTAATATTTCCCCTTGTCTCTCCCCGTTGTTTTTAATTTAATTTTTTTCTTTGTGAATATACCATTTTTATCCTGAAAATCCATTCTATTTATTCACACAGACAGTTGTTTCTTAATACCACTAATATTTATATGGATTATTTTGAATGAGTCCATCTTTTAAACAAACCCAATCTAGGTTCAGAGTCCAGACAGCAAGAAATGGGTAGACACTTGGCACAAATTTGTGAAAGAAAATTGACCCGAACACATCTACTGAAGTCTGTTAGACTTTTCAGTAAATAACTGTCTGTTGAACTAGAAACTCTTTAGTGTCTCTGAGAAGCCTTTCATCGTTGTTGAGAACTCATGGTCACTTTGCCATTGTAGATAGCCAGTCAGCCAGAGCATTAACGCTATTTTCAAAGACTTAAGCTATATAAAATAAGGAGATTCTCTAAGATCCTTTCCCCAAATGGTGGCATATAGCTTTATTCAAGGTGAAGTATGGCAGCTGTTTAACCAAACTGTGTCTGTCTACAAGAAAGGACGTGAAAAATACAGTGTTTACTTGAAATTTGAAGTTTTAACTTTGTAACTGCAAGAATTCCGATTCAGCCAGACAAGAAGATTAACCTTATTTTACTTTACTTTTTTTGTATTTTTTTTGTATTTTTTTTTTTTTAACCTCTCCTCAATGTCAGTAGGATTTTCAGTACAACCAAACCATTTTGGATTTTTGCTCCTTGCCTCCTCACACATCAGGCTTATTAAGAGTGCTTTCTTTCTAACACTACTATGGGGTCATGGAGTAAAATTTTCCAACTCCTATCTATCTATTCCAGCTCAGTACCATGAAGAAGGTTCCACCATAATGACCCTCCAGAGCTAGGAAAACTACCACAAGACCTAAAGCTTTGGCTGGTCATTAACTTCCAACTATGGTCTTTATTTCTTGTGGTGAAATGATGTGCCTTTCCTTGCCTAAATCCCTTCCTGGTGTGTATCAACATTATTTAACATCTTCTAATTCAGTCATTTTTTTATAAATATGTCTATAAACATTGAACTTTAAAAAAATCTTATTTATTTATTCCATTACTGTAGCACTTGACAGATTTTAAAAAATGTAACTTAGTAATTTCTTACAATATCCTAAATCTGTCTTTTTTAAAAAATAAAATAAAAAATGAGAAGAAACTCAGTTGTGTATAGCGTCTTGAGTTGATTTGAATCTCAGTATTTTAGGATAAAGAAGTATAGGATTCTGAACAAGAATCTCGGTGGTTCTTTGGAAAATGCCTTGTTTCTGGGGTCTCTGTTTTATCTTCCAAAAAATATGGGAACTCCTTGTTCATTAGAAAATAAGAGCCTCTTTATCTCTTATGTTTTAGAGTTTTAAAAACATGTTTTCGGAGTAGTTTTGTGATGTCTATTTGTCATAGTTACTGTGGCTAGATTTTGAAAACATCGTATATTGGCTGTGGATGCCTGCGCCCTGTGGCACAGAAATAATCACGTCTGCTTCTGACTTACAGCAGAGCCAGTACTGCTCTGCAGCTGATTATTGCCTCTGCAGTTGCTGCTTGCTCACTTTTCTACCTCTTCCTCACTCTCGAAGTTTCATTGCCTTTCAGCACCTTTTGTGGGAGATAGAAAAGCTAAGTAAACATATAAAGCATTTGGGCACAGGGTTTTAAAATTATTGACCAACATGACATTTTTGTATTGGGGGAGATACTTATTTTGGACAACGTCCCTGCCTCTTGCCACCCCAAAGTTGTCTGTGACTGTCAGTCCAGCACCATTCTTTAATATGCACTGTGGAAACTCCGTTACTATCCGACTTTAAGTCCTAGCCTCACTCATGGCATCCTGAAGCATGAAAAACCAGCACCATAAGCCCTGGTGTTGAATATGTGTTGTTGTTGATATTTCAAGCACATTTCAAAACAGCTGAGGTCATCCTCTCTTGTGAAGATTTTTTTTTTTGGAGCACATCTGGCTGTGTTATTTCACTTGACGTGAAAATTAATTTTTCAGCTGTCTCTTGTGTCTAATCAGGTAGAACCATATGAAATTGGTGATATTTGGCCATTTTTATTTAAAGCAAATAATCACAAGTCAGTGGCAAGTATAGTTTTGTTAATCTCTTTTCACCTAATCTTTGAAAGCAACCCTCAAAGGTAAAACTTAATTTTGAGATTTTTAGAACATGAGTTTTATGGCAATTTAAGAAACGTGTTTTAAAATCTTAATTTCATGGTTCCTAATCTCATTAGATGATGTGAATAAATATCTTTTATATCCTTTTTGGCAAAAGATTCATTTAAAAAATTTTTAGAGATAAGCCATAAAAACAGTAAAAGTTGACACAATAAAATGGGCAGAATAATCCTAGAAGAATTTATTTGTTCCGTTAACACCTACTATCTATGTCATGATACTCGAGTCTCAATAACGTAATGTAGTAATAGTAACGTGTTAACGTTTGCCTGCTTAAAAGTATTTGTGTGTGTGTGTGTGTGTGTGTGTGCGCGCGCGCGCGTGTTGGGGTGGGGGGAAGGGAAAGAATTGGTAAGTCACTTAAAGTTGGACTGATTTAGTCACACCAGTGAGAAAAATGAGATGACCATAAAATAGTTCAACTTAGTTTTTTATCCATTCTTGAGACCACCAAATTGCAGACTAGCACTGTTAAAACTTATGGATCCAGTCATGTTCAACTGACTGTAAGAGATAGTGTGAGGGCCTTTTAAAAAGTAACCCTCATGTGAACTTCCACCAGAAATGAAAACAACCTATTGAATTAACCCGATTTTGCTTGTTAAACTTGCCGAGATTTCCTAGCAAATAAATGGGCTGAGCTCTGAAGATGCAAATTGTAATTTCACAAGCTTGATGGAACTCTGTGCTGGCTGAGATGGGTGTAGTCTTGTCCTCCTTTCAGCCTTCTACTCATAAGGGAATAATGATTCATACTTTAAAAACAGAGGAACAAAACAAAGAAACACATCTGTGTATAGGAATTCTTTTTCTGTTGCTCATCAGGTGTGCCAACATACTATTTTCCCTTGGATCAAATTATGATGAATGCCAGCACCTTGTGAATTCATTATACGAGCTTTTAAACTGCAAAAAGAATAAATTAGATTATTTGCTCTATGGAAGAAATTGCCATAAGAGTCCTTTAGTTCCTCTACCGTTCTAAAAATTCTATTAACAAAGTTAGTATGTTATTTGACATATTAACATTCACACACTTTCTGCAAACTTACATAAAGTGAGATCCAATTTATATTACTTCCTACCTTTGCAGTGTTTTCAAAACATGAAATGAGAAAAAGGTAATTCTTTCTGTTGTCTTCACCTTTTAAAATACTTGGGTTGTTGGGTAATGCATCACCTTTTATCTCTGACTCAGTGTCTCAGGGTGTGAACCTGACCCCAGCTCTCCTTCAGCCTTTCTGCCCCTCTCAGTCTTCTAGACTTCTGTTCTTGTTTCTCTTTATGCAGCTTGTGTCGTCATTGGCATATTCAGGAGTAACTCGGACTCCCGTGTTCCCATAACCTCTCACGGCCCCTTCCTTCACCATTCTTAGGCTTAAGGCTTATCTTCATAGACTGTGCTATCCAATTTTCTTTTTCTCAATCTCAAGATATTAAGGATGGCTGTTCAAAACTACTCAGCTGATTCTGTTTAAAAAGTTATGCTCTTTGACTTCAGCTGCTTGACAATTTAACCCATCTCCAACTGTTGATTTCTTACTACTCCCTACCACACGTTCTCCAAATCTCTACAAAAGTTAGTTGTTGGAAACCCTGACTCTTCTTCCTCAACTTCCACAGAGGGAGTTTTGTGCTCTTTTTAATGAGGAAATACTGGAATGAACTCTCAGTTTCTGCAGTCGTTTTTGCTCCTCCCTAAAAAAGAAGGAATATGTTATGATTGGAGATATTGCTAGGATCACGGCATCCACAAAAAGCAGCACAGTGTGATGGTTAAGTATCTAGCTCAGGAGACATTCTGGAATACTAAATTTGTTATCCCAGGTCTGTCACTTAGCCTTTCCAAGCCCCACTTTCCCCATCTGTGAAATGCTATGATTATCATACCTGCCTCATACAGTCGCAATGAGAATTATGTAAATTGTAACATAAAGTACATAAAGTACTCAGTCAGAAAATGCTAGTTATGACAGGCTGCACGAAGAGGGGATGAGGTTACCAAGCCTATAGAGCAGTGCTTCTCAGCCTAGGAGAAGCCACGTTGGAATTGCCTGGAAAACTTTAAAAAATATTTGCGCTCCAGACATTTTCTGATTTATTCAGTCTGGGGTGTGGCCAGGTCACTATGACTTTTTTTTTAAACCTTTCGAAGTGATTCCAGTGGGTAACTATGTTTGGAAACCATATTTGAAAATACGTGTAAAAGCAAGAAATAGGATTCCCTCTCTCCTAGGCAGATTGTTAGAAAGTGACAGTGGGCTCTGTCAAGTGAACAGACCTGGTACGGGGCCTGCTTTCCAGAAGCCATTTCTTTCCTGTGCTTTGCCACACTCTCTTCCAATAACTGGCTCTTTGAGACAGGCCCCACTCCACCCCACCACTGCTGGCTGGAGATGTGTATGAAGAGTCTACCCCATGGCTTGTCCTAAGGTCCTAAGGTTCAGCAAGAGGTATAGGAAGCCTCATTTGTTTTGGCTTCAATTCCAGATTACTTTCTTTAATCTGGTACTTTCAGGGACCCTGTACTTTGGAGTGGTTAGGCCATGATAAATAAAGTGAACACTTTGACCCCTGTCTGCTTATCAGTTCATTGCGTTCCTACTGTTTTGGTTAGAATAACACAGGACAGGGCATGAGTGATTGACATTAACCTCTTTACAAGCCAGAAGTGCTTGAGAATGGACATAGAAAATGAGAATAAAATAGCATCTGCCTTGACAGGTTACTGTGACAATTAAATAGATCGTGAAATATAAGAGCTTAATAAAGGGTAGGTATTCGTTTCTGGAGGCCAACACAGCACGTGGGGAGGAGGCAGACTTTGCCCGGCCTGTGCGGTCAGGCTCTAGCATGTGCAGGAGTCGGAGCTGCTCAGGCTCGTCCCGTGACTGCCGTCCAGCAGGGATGAGGGCTGGGGCTGGTGCTATGTTAGTGGGGAGAGTCTAGTTTCTGGTTTAGGGTTCATTTCAGAACAGTTCATTACATGGGCTTTTTAGCATCCTTGCATCTCAAAGTAGAAGAATTTAAAGCTTCTGTTTTTATCTTTTGTCTCAAACAAGACGGCACTAATGTGGGATCTTTGGTTTTTCAATGATTTTGCTAAGCATCATTTGGCGATTTAAGATGAGCTGATTCAAAAATCTGACTTTATCTTGTTTGCTTCCACATCCATTGAGGGAACAGGAAGAGCTTGGATTTCTGTGGCTTATTCTCAGGCTCCTAAAATCAACTGCTACCACCTGCAATGCAATTTGATTCAGATGGTTCATATTAAGATCTAAGCATGGCAACAGATTTCAGGAACACACACCATGGGTCCAACCTCGGTATTATTTGTGAGTGCTTATATATAAGTTGCAGAGTGGCACTTTTCTTGCTGCTCCAGACTTAAAGGAGCATGTTAAGGGCACGTAAAACAAGAAATTAACCAAAAAAATTCTAGAAAGACTTCAAACACTTAGGGCTATAAAGCCCTTCTAGGACTTATTTAGAGGTAGCGGAACCAATTTCATTATCCTAACTCTGCACCTATCACCCCAGGCAGTGCTCCCCCTTCCTCCACACTTGAAATAAGAAGATCATGGGAGGGAGAAAAGGGAGGAAGAGGCCTGGGTCTCTAAGTTGAGGATAATGTGGCCTTCTCCTCTCCTCCTCCACAGCAGGGGGTAGGGCCTTCCTCCACATGCTGGACACCATTCTAGATGAACAAGCCCAGCTGCCCTCTGCTTCATTCAAGACTTTCACATCCACAGAACTGCCTTGGATTTAGAAAAATCTACTGAAAATCCCAGCTCTTCCTTTTACTGCTTGAGAATCTCTGCCAATTTAAATAATTTTCTTATGTCTCAGTGGGATAAAATGTCCATCTTCATGTTTGTTGTGAGGCTTAAATAATACATGCAAAACGCTTAGCATGGTGTCCAGCACATCTTAAGATTTCAAGAAATGGTAACCATAATTAATCTGCAGATGATTTCAGATCCCCAGCCTCACCTTCTCTCTGAAGCTCTAGGTCTAAGCTTTCTAACTGCCTTCAAGGTAGCTCTATGAATATTTTCATGATACCTAAAACTTAATATGTCCAGATTTAAACTCATCGTTCTTCTCATAATTTCTCCCATTCCCATTTTCTTTACGTTTCTTCCATCACCTAGATTTTCAATGGTGACATCTTCAACTCTTGTTTCTGTGCCTTATATATCCAGTCGGTTATCAAGGCTTTTTGATTCTACACCCATAAGGGCTATCTCACTAAAACCTTCCTGGCCCACCCTGGATCAGGTTACTGGATGACAGTAGTCCCTCTGCTGGTATCCTCGCCATCAGCTCTCTCCTGTAATCCATTTTACATACCCTGCCAGTCCAATTTGCAAAAGCATAGATTTGATCATATCAACTTTTATTTAAAAATTTTCAATGAGGAGCACCTGGGTGGCTCACTCAGTTAAGTGTCTGCCTTAGGCTCAGGTAATGGTCTTGGGATCCTGAGATCGAGCCCCATGTCAGGCTTCCTACTTGGTGGGGAGGAAGTAGGAAGTATTCCTACTTCTCCCTCTCTCTTCTCCTCCCCCTGCTCATTTTTTTTCTCTCTCTCTCTCAAATAAATAAAATCTTTAAAAGAACATTTTCAATGATTCCCAATTGCTTATATAAACAATCTAGAATAGTCTAGATTTAGTCTCCCATCCAAGTTCTAGCGCTAGCTCTTTGTATCTTTGCAGTATTTTCTGTTCCCCTCCTTTAGCTTTGGTCTAACTCACTATTGTTTTTTCCCAGTTTGTGCTTTCTTAGGTCCATGCCTCTTATTATACTGCTTTTATTTCTAGAATACTATTCTCCACATATTCAAATCCTGTCCATATCACATTATTGAAATTACAGGTTCAAAATCATAACCATTTCTTTACCAAGTAGAATAATTTAAAACTTGAGGCACCTGGGTGGCTCAGTGGGTTAAGCCTCTGCCTTCAGCTCAGGTCATGACCTCAGGGTCCTGGGATCGAGCCCCGCATTGGGCTCTCTGCTCGGCAGGGAGCCTGCTTCCCACCCCACCCCCCGCCGCCTGCCTCTCTGCCTACTTGTGATTTCTCTCTCTGTCAAATAAATAAATAAAAAATCTTAAAAAAGAGAATAATCTAAAACTTATCTAAAATGTCTTATTCTTTTGAACTCCTTATAGCACATGGAGTAACTTCTTTCATGTGGCTTTGATCACTTTCTACCTTGAATAGCACTAATTAATATGCATTCATCTTCTGTACTAGAACTTATTGCTTATTTAATCTTTATATCTCCCAACATCTTCCACAGTGCCTTGCAAAGAGTAGTCACTCAAGAAATAAGAGGTTTCTGAGTGATAATCCTTGAAATTATTAGAAAGCCTCACTGTAAAATATATGCTTGAAATTACATTATCTAGGAAAGAATTAGAATTGATAAGCAAGAGCTCAAGTTTAACACTTTGAGGGAAAGCTCTATAGCAGGTCCTACAAGTTAACTTTGAGATTCATAGATTTAGCCTTCCCACCCTTACTTAGAAGAGGATGTGGGTACAGTTCTTTGTCAGTTGTGATGGCAAGTGGACAATTTAAGTTAATCACTTAGGCTTTTGTTATTTTTTGCACATTTTATATGAAGAGCTTATACTAGAAAATGTTTAAAGTTTTTTTTATCAACTTGATTAGAAGACAACATTCCGGAACTATATAGAACACTGATGAATGAAATTGAAGATGACACAAACAGATGGAAAGATAGTCCATGCTCATGGACTAGAAGAACAAATATTGTTAAAATGTCCATGCTACCCAATCCATAGAATTAATGCAAATGCTATCAAAATACCAACAGCATTTTTTTTACAGAACTAGAACAAATAATCCTAAAATTTTTATGGAACCACAAAAGAACCCAAATAACCAAAGCCATCTTGAAAAAGAACAAGACTGGGGGTATCACAATCCCAGATTTCAAGATATACTGCAAAGCTGTAGTAATCAAGACAGTATGGTACTTGCACACAAATAGACACATGGATCTATGGAACAGAATAGAGAGCCCAGAAATAAACCCATACTTATACTGTCAATTAATCTTTGACAAAGGAAGCAAGAATATGCAATGGGAAAAAGATAGTCTCTTCAACAAATGGTGCTGGAAAAACTGGACAGCTGCATGCGAAAGAATAAAACTGAGGCACTTTCTTACATATACAAAAATAAACTCAAAATGGATTAAAGACCTAAAACGATAGAAAACCTAGAAGAGAGCACAGGCAGTAATTTTTCTGACTTCAACCATAGCAACATTTTTCTAGAAATGTTTCCTAAGGCAAGGGAAACAAAACCAAATTAAACTATTGGACTACGTCAAAATAAAAAGCTTCTGCACAGTAAAAAAAACAGTTAACAAAACAAAAAAGACTACCTATTGAATGGAAGAAGATATTTGGAAATGACATATCTGATGAGATTAGTTTCTAAAATACATAAAGAACTTACACAACCAAACATCCAAAAAACAAATAATCTGATTAAAAATGGGCAGAAGATATGAACAGACATTTCTCCAAAGAAGACATATAGATGGCCAACAGACACAATATGGAGGTTCCTCAAAAAATTGAAAATAGAATTACCATATGACCTAGTAATTCCACTACTGGTTATTTACCCAAAGAATATGAAAACACTAATTCAAAAAGAAATATGTACCCCTATGGTTATTGCAGCATTATTTACAATAGCCAGATAATGGAAGCAATCCAGTGCCCCTCCATAAATGAACTGATAAAGAAGATGTATGTACACACACACACACAATGGAATATTAGTCATAAAAAGAATGAAATCTTGACATTTGTAACAACATGGATGAATCTAGAGGTATAATGCTCAGTAACATAAGTCAGAGAAAGACAAATGCCATATGATTTCAATTATATGTGGAATTTAAGAAACAAAACAAATGAGCAAAGAAAAAAGAGACAAACAAAAGAACAGACTTAAACATAGACAACAAACTGGTGGTTACCAAGAGGGGTGGGTGGAAGAAGAGTGAAATAGGTAAAGAGGATTAAGAATACACTTGTTGTAATGAGCACTGAATAATGTACAGAATTGTTGAATCATTATATTGTACACCTGAAACTAATATAACAGTGTAAGTTAATTATACTGGAATTAAAATTTTTAAAAAGTAATGGAGCCTGATGCCACCTAATGTTAAAGAAATGCCATCACCAGTAACATACAGACTGGTTCTGAGAGCTACCTTTTGAAAAAGCTGAGGAATAATGACAACTATTTAGTCAACAAATTTTGGGAGAAACTTAATTGCCCCCAACGCCCTTCTTAATTCCACTACTAGTTTTCATGAACAAGTTGTCATTTATATTGTAATGTTTACTGTATGTTACTGTAATATTTTCCTTTTGTGATATACTATCAAAACACATATATTTAATAATAACATGAATAAAAACAAAAAAAATCAGAACTCAACACTGTTGGAGAAGTTTGATGGAGTCAAGCCTTATCTATCCTTATCTATATTTAAACTATGGGGTAAAATTCTACAATGAAATCAGGGAATTATTCCATTGTTATAAGCGTAATAGGTAAATCAAGGGGAATATGAGTAATGGATATGAAAATGAAGATGTCTCATTTCAAAGGCATAGTCATCAAGAGGTAACTTTTCATCAAGAGGAAATTTTATCATATATTTCCAATCAGGATCTGTTCTCAAAGACCTCTGCCCAATATTATGTCATTCTCTTTTGATTACTAAAATAGTGTTCATCTTGATTAATAGATATTTAATAAACAATAATTTATTTCCTTCAAAATAAAGTAGTTCAATATTTGAAAATAAATAATTTTTATGATTTCCTAAATTGCCCTTGATAATTATTTATTTATCAACAATCTTTGCATTTTGTCCCATTACTCTTAGGATACCTTCTAAGCTCCTAAAATGGCCTTACACACTCACCAGCAATTTTCATTCTTCAAACAAACTGACTTTTGAATTTTCTCAGTGGGTCATGCCTACCGTAGCTTAAAAACATGACCCTATAATTCTTTGATCACCCTCCCATTCAGAGGTGTGTTTTCTGTTCCCTTCCCCAGAATCTGAGCTAACTTATATTGCTTTGACCAATAGAGTTTGATTTAAATAATACAACGAGTTCATAAAAGGTTATGTGGCTTTAGACTGGTTCTCCTGAAACTCTTGGTTTTAGAATACTCACTTGTGGAACATTCCCTCTCAGAACTCACCTGCATGCTGTGAAGTCCAGGCCACATGGAGAGATCTTGTGTGGGTGATCCAATCATATTCTCAAGCTAAGCTCCCAGCTGATGGCCAAGATCATCTTTCAACCATGTGCTCAGCCAACTTGGATGTCTAGTCCTACTAAGCCTTCAGATGACTCTGGCCCCACCACTATCTTACTGTAAGCCCAGAAGACTCCAATCAAGAACCACTCAGCTAAGCCCAGTCAACCTACAAAACTGTAAGAGATAATAATGAGTTGTTGTTTTTTGCTGCTACATTTTGGGGTCATTTGTTATACAATCGATATCTAGAATAATCTCCTTTCCCACCACAGGCTTTCAAAAGGTCTTCTTCTCTTCCTGAATAGCTTTTTCTTTTCTTTTCTTTTTTTTAAAGATTTTATTTATTTATTTGACAGAGAGAACACAAGCAGGCAGAGTGGCAGGCAGAGGCAGAGGAAGAAGTAGGCTCTCCGCTGAGCAAGGAGCCCGATATGGGACTCGATCCAAGGACGCTGGGATCATGACCTGAGCCAAAGGCAGCTGCTCAACCAACTGAGCCACCCAGGCATCCCCTGAATAGCTTTTTCTGACCGCCCACCCCATGCTGTCCCCACCTTCTTGCCTGGCTAACTCCTATTGATTTTTTAAATCAAGCTTAATATTTACTTATTCATCAAATTTTCCCTCACCATTTACCTTGGGCTCATTCTCCCTCTTTTTATTTCACACACTCTGAAGTTCTTGAATGTGGTAGTAAAGTCAAAGTTGGGGAGTGATTCTATGTGTCATCTCTCCTTTTAAACTCCATGGATCCAATCATCCCATACCTTAGTATAATATAAGGGAAGTGCTGGGGTTACTAAATAATAACAAAGTCCTTTTTGAGAGGGACATGAAAAAAGTGCAGTCCAGTGTGGTAATAATCCAGGTCAGTTAGTGAAATGTCAAAACTAAAAAGCCATTCAGAGTTGAAACTGTCTCTTCTCTTAGCTTAGGCTTGTCGCTGGCTGGGAAGCCTACCACAGAGGAGGGGACTGAGTCATCTTTTCTCTGCCCTCAGTCACTTTCTCCTACATGGATAGAGACTTTCTGGCCCTCCATGGTCAAACTGTGGGAAGAGTAGGTTAGGGAGAAGGACAATACAGATGTTATCTGACCTTGGGTCATGTAGCCCATGCACAGTTGCTGGTTCTTAATCTTTTAAAAACCACTTCAGGAGAGTTTCTCAGAGACTCTCCCTCTACAGACCTTCGGACTGTATTTAACAGGTGAAATCAATGTCTCTCCTTTAGCTGTGTGCTTACCACTCCCCTCAGTCCTTGCTTTCCTGGTGTTGTGGAAAAAATAAAAATCAGACCAGCAAGGGACCAAGTGCCATTCGAAGTAGGAGAACTCAGATTTATTTTACGCTTGCGGACCCAGATGAGCTCATGCTCGAACTTCTGGTCCCCAAGCAGCAGGGTTATAGTGCTTTTATAAGGGACTGCAGGCAGTCAGCTCCCAAGAGCCATGCTGACTGCTGGTAGGTGGGTTTAAACTGGGGGAGCACGGGCTGCTTTAGGCAGCAACAGTAGAGCAGGAGGTGGTGGGAAGCCTGTTTATAGAAGCAGAAATGCCTGGTTATCTCTCGCCCCCAGTAAGTCTTCTGGTTATCTCTAGCTTATTGTTAGGAACTTTCCATCCTCTGGGCCTCCTGGCCTGGGCCTGCTTTAGATAATTTTCTTTTTACCCTGAAATCACCAGTAGAGTGATTTCTTTCTGTTGGGATCATATTGTTCTCAGGTTGTTCAGGAGTTCTCTCTCAATCTCTCTCTCTGTCTCTCTCTCTCTCTTTTTCTTAACCAGGACTCCAGGTCAGCTCCTGTTGTGAGGGAGACATTTAGCCCCCAAGAAACAAGAACGGTTAAATCCCTCTCAGCTTAACTTGGGGTCTCACTGCTTCATGCTTCGGGTTCATCCGGCCAACCCCTTTTATTGTGAGACTTTTCAAGTGGGAGTCAGATACTCTTCCACAGATTTCTGAAACGCCACAGGGCACATGGCAAGCTCCCTCAGTAAAGCCCTTCTTAACTGGCAAGCTTCCTCCTCACCAGTGTGTGGGACTTGGGGAAAGCCTGTAAGCCTGTAGCAACTCTCCCCAGAAATGTCTCTCTCCTAGTTTTCTAAACTCTGATTAACCCCAAAACATTTATATATCTTTGTGGGAGTGAGACCCTGAAAGTCCCAAGATAGGTTTTTAGACCCACTTTCTGCAAATCCTGCACAGGTTCTAACATCTCAATTTGGAATGTGGAGCTTCTGATAAAACTAAACTGAGATGACAGGGTAACTTACATTTAAATCCTGTTAAACACTGAATTGTAATGATTTTTGTTTATCATCTTCTTCTTCCCCTGGGTTAGTTAAAACCCACAAGAGCAGAAAAATCTTGTCTGACTTTTGTCATAGTATACCGCTGCTTAGCCCAGTGCACACTATATGGTGAAATGCTCAATGAGTACTTATTGAATAAATAAACAAGTTATGCAGTTGACTTTTCACCCTGTATGAACTAAATTTTTAAGTCTGGTTATCCACAATCCTCATTTTTCAGACTAACCATGTAGCCATACATATAATTATTAAGTTGTGTGCCTCACTGCTTCCTTTCATCAGTTCTCAAATGAATAACATTATTTTCTTGGTGCACATTGCCTCAGGAGGAGAGTAACAAATCTTCTATCTTGAAAATTAGTATTTCCCTCTAAGTCGGGGTTACATATTTAATTATGAAGTTAGTTAAATAGAAGAAATCAATGAGAGGGGAAGCATTGGGGAGAATGAAGTTCTATTAGTCTGCTTTTGGTCTATTATATTGAATACACACACTATAAATATCCTGTGCCTTTTTAATATAGCCTGAGTAAGATATATTTCTGAGGGGCAGGGATTGAGCCTGTGTAATTCTTTTTACTGTGTGTAGTCCCGTATCGTTTCCTGCATTAACAGGAGCTCAGTACGTGCTTTCCTGAGGATGGCAGGAAGCAAGATGACATACTGCACAGGAGGGGGTGAGGAGGACACTGGAGAGCAGTTAAAAGGACTACCCTCCGGATACTGGGAAACTATGTCAAAGATTTCGTCTCTTTGGTGGTCATAGCTTGCTTCTGCAAGAATCCTTGTCATAATAAATTTCAGTATTACATTTGTTTCTTGTGATAAGATGAAGAGAGTGCTCAGGTAATGTGTCCTTTTGAGAGCCACGCTTCTAGTGTAGCCAACATAAAACTGAGAAGATAATTTGTTTCAGGGGCTCCATCTTCCCACTTTTAGTTCTGCTTTTTTTCTGTTCAGCCTGGTATCCTCAGGCTGCCCCTGAGGACTACACATTTGGGTCATTATCTGGCTTTTGGTGTCTGAGGATAATGGCTTCCTAGGTTTGTGCCTCATTCCTTTAGGCTGTTTCCTTCGGAATCACTGTCAAAATACCCATTGAATTCATTTGTGCTACTGGGATAATGAGTCACTTCTTCCAGGTAAGTTATTTCCATTTTAACACCTGAACTTCCAAGACCTTATTCTTAATTTTTTGTTTCATATCCTTCTCCCTTCTTGCCTTTTTTCTTTCCTTCCCTCTCACCTCCCTGCCTTCCTCTCTCTACCTCTCCTTTCTATACTTCCTTCCTTTCCCCTCCCCAGTCTTTGAATACCTCAAATGGTGCCAGGCATTGCAATAGGCCCTGGTAATGCACACCGCACCCCTGTCCCCTTAGAAGTCATGTAGAACATGGGCTGCTACTAAAAACACAACACAAATAATCTTCTCTAATGTGGGAGCATAAAAGATTTCATTTTGAGTCCAGGAAAAATGCCCTTCATTAATTAATCATGCTATTGCTTGCTCATTTGGCAGGAAATATAAAATTTATTCACCATATTTGTTTCAATATTCTAATGGTGGAATATGTCATTTCTATAAAGACCGATATTTTGACTAGGAGTATAGCTTGGAGCCCCTCAAATTACATTACTTTGACACTCATAGAGCTAATCTAGGAGTTGTTTTCCAGGGGCGAATAAATCAATTTTCCCTGCCCTGTCATCCCCACTTGTGGTCACCTCAAGTAACTCTTTTAGTCTATGTCCAGATTTATGTCAAATATGCTAAACGTATGTCCCACAACCTCCCTTAAGAGGACACACCTGTAAACCTAGGTGCCTGCCTAGCCTGCCTATCAGTGTCACAGCCCAAAGATGGTTCTTTTCTCATGTTCCCTCTTTGCTTTTATGAGGAATTAGTTCCACACAGATACATATTTCTGCATTAAAAAAAAATTCCCAGTGGTTTTTTTCCTCACAGAAAGGTTTGGACTTTTATCTCAGTCAGTTTTCCTTTATTTCACATGTAGTCTTTTATCCTTAATTGCTAAAATATTAAAGAAAATATGCCTTTAAGTAATATCAGCATATAATGATTCATTTCTCCAAAGTTAGCATGCTAATTTGATAATGCACTCTTTCCCACATTTGCATTTGTCTTTGGTTCTTTTATAAAAGAGAATTGCTTTGTGAACATCTTAAACAAGACTAACTAGTGTTGTATCTGTCTCTTGGGATTGGTATTAACTCAGCAACAAAAACAAATATGAAAGTATAATGCAAAGAGTTGAAGACAATTTAAACTAAGTAAAATAAGTTCTAGTTAATAAAAGGAAAACACATATTTTCTTAAAATGAATTATATTGACTCTGTTCCACCATATTTCTATAAACTTCATACCTATACCTCCTACCCAATAAAACCGAAACAATTAAAAAAATAAGGTATTGTTCAACAGTCAACTGTCTAGTACATAAGATTTTCTTTTTGAAAAATAAACTTATTTAGCTTATTTATTTACCATTAGTTATTTTTTCTTTTATGATCATCCACTATATATCTCAATATATATTAATTAATCAGTGAATTAATAAATTCTCCCTTCTGGGACTTTTTGGTTATTTCTCTTCTTTTTAATGTTTTCACTATAAAAGTGAGCTGAAACTGGGAAATAATCCAAACAGCATATTTTATAGTTTATAATAGCAAGTTGGCAAATGTTTTTACTGTAATAAGTATTGAAATAATTGTGATAAGAGGCAGTATTTTGAAATGCAAAATTATACATTCAGATGTTCAGAGGGGACAGGTAGGTGGCATAAAAAGTATTAATTGATGCCAGATTTCCCCACTTTTCAAGAGAGGTTAAAATTTGTTTTTCTAAATGTTCTCCTGGTTTTTAAATCTTGGAAATTAATTTAAAAAATATTATGCTGTCCTGCACTTCCTGGGCTAAACTAAAACAATTCTATGCAGTCCCTGGAGGATATTTGGGACTTTCTGTGTGATAAGTGAGAATATGGGTTTTGTAGTTTGTAGTTAGGTGGGGTTCAGATCGCAAATACTACTGTGGGATATTGATCAAGTGACTAAACCATATGGGGCTTTATTTTCTTGCATGCCACATGGGGATAATAACTATACCTTTCTCATAGTATTTTGGCTTACTAGGGGGATAGAAGTGAGGGAAAATCTGAGGAGCCAAACTCAGAGTTCACTGCTCTACTTTTTGTTTCAAAACAACCATTTTACATTTTTTCAGAGGAAAACAAATTTTACAAAGAACAAGTGAGTCAAACAGTCCTTAACATTCTGTCTCTTAACTCAGCCCTCACTCCTGCCCTATTGTCTTTCTCAGTTCTTCCTAAACCCTTATAATCTGTGTAAGCTGGGATGGCCAACACACTACATCTCATTCCGCATGTTCTTACAATGTGATGCTGATGTTTTTCCCATCAAAGGGTCTCTGTCCCCTCTCCTTGAATGTAAGTAATTGTTGTTGACTGTCTCAGTGATGAGAGAGAGCAGAAGTGCTATTATGTGACATCCAAAACCAGACCTTCAAAGTGCCATGCACTTCTGTCTTGTTCTCCTGGTACTCTCATTTTTGGAACTCAGTAACCCTGCTGTAAGGAAACTCAGATGTATTTGTTTTCTGGGGCTGCCATAACAAAGTAGCACAAGGGGATTGGCTTAAAAACAATTTATCATCTCACAGATCTGGAGGCTAGAAGTTTGAAATCAAGTTTTCCGCAGGACCATGATCCCTCTGAAACCTGTACAGAAGAATCATTCCTTGCCTCTTCCTAGCTTCTGGAGGTTTGCCTGCATTTTTGGAAATTCTTTGGCTCACAGCTATTATCACCGCAATCCTCCATCTTCACATGACATTCTCCCTCTGTCTGTCTGCATTGTCTTCCTTCTGTATATGTGTCTCTGTGCCCAAATTTCTCCTTTTATATAAGACTCCAGTCACGTTGGGTTCAGGCCCACCCAAATGACCTCATTTTAACTTGATTACCTAATTAAAGATCTCATTTCCAATTAAGGTCACATTCTGAGGTACTGGGAGTTAGGACATCAACAAATCTTTTTAAGAGCACAATTCAACCTGTAACAGGAGGTCACAAGGAGGCACCCCATGTTGATTGAGATCCCATCTGGCAGCCAGTACCATGGCTGGTCATATAAATGGAAAAACTTTTAAGATGATTCCAGCCCCAGCCATCATGTGGCTGCAACTATGTGATAATACTGAGTGAGAACTTGCCTAGGTAAATACAGTCAACCCCCCAACTACGGAACTTAATTATTATTATTGTGTAAAGTTACCAAGTTTAAGGTCCATATAGCAATACTAGAGCATAGGTTGCAGTGGGATAGAAAGGATGTTTTCTTTCCACAGGGGTCAATATATCCTGTAGTTGAAATATTTTATAGGACCTGTGATAGGCTCAGGCACTGTATACCTTCTGCCTATGCCAGCTTTGGCATTTTTCAGATGAACATCATAAATCTTATCCTTCTTAGACCCCTGAAGCTTATCTCTCACCTTTTGCCAACAATTCTTTCACTCCCTGTATGAACAATTAATACATACCTTTCTTCAGGTCCTACCTCGGCAAATATGGTGCATGTTCTCTTGCCACTTCTTGTCATGGAACACTTTTCTCAAGGAGTTTCTGTTATTTTTGATGGACACAGAAGCCAAAAGAAGCATGGAATTTCAATCATTTGAAACTAACATATCTTTCCTCAAAAATGCTAACTTAGTTTTCTACCATAAACATTAGAAATGGACAGGAACAAAACGTTCAAGCTGCATGTAATACATTGTCACCAACGTTTTCAAATTTATCTTTTATTTTTTTCAGAATAATTCATATGCATATTATTTTACATGGCTTAAAATGAAACAAGGCATTTAAAACCTCGTTGCAATTTCTGCCTTCTCCAACTGTCAGCCACTTCAACTCTTTTCACTGTTCTTTTTTTTTGGATTTACTTTTATATTTCTAAACAAACATAGGAGAAAATCTGGATGCCTTCAGGGTTGGCAATGACTTTTTACATATAATGCCAATGTCATGATCCATAAAGGAAGAATTGATAAGCTGAACTTCATTAAAAATAAAATTTCTGCTTACAAGAATCAGATGATTTCTATTTTTTTCCAAGAGTTTTAAGTTCAAGTTAGATAAGAGTGTAGTGTTGGATTCAAGAGTAGAATTTAATGATTCATCACTTAAATATAACATCCATATAAAAATCCATGCTCATCACAAGGGTCCTCCTTAATGCCCAACCCCCACTTAGCCCATTCCTCCACTCAGCTCCCTCCAGCACCACTCAGTTTGTTCTCTATAGTTAAGACTCTCTTATGGTTTCCCTCCCTCTCTGTTTTTATCTTATTTGATTTTTCCTTCACTTCCTTTATGTTCATCTGTTTTGTTTCTTAAATTCCATATATGAGTGAAACCATGTGGTATTCATCTTTCTCTGATTGACTTACTTCACTTAGCATAATACTTACTAGTTCCATCCACATTGTTGCAAATGGCAAGATTTCATTCATTTTGATGGCTGAGTAATATTCCATTGTATATATATACCACTTCTTCTTTATCCATTTATCAGTTAATGAACACTGGACTTTTTCCACGACTTGGCTATTGTTGATAGTGCTATTATAAACATTGGGCCGCATGTGCCCCTTTTTAATCAGTATTTTTGTATCCTTTGGGTAGATACCTAGTAGTACAATTGCTGGATCTTAGGATAGTTCTATTTTTAAGTTTCTGAGAAACCTCCATACTATTTTCCTGAGTGGCTGCACCAGTTTTCATTCCCATCAACAGTGTAAGAGTGTTCCCTTTTCTCCTTTCTCTGCATCCTCACCAAGATCTGTTGTTTCCTGAGTTAATTTTAGTCATTCTGACAGGTGTGAGGTGGTATCTCATCATGGTTGATTTGTATTTCCCTGCTTTAGTATTGATGTATATAGATGCAGCAGATTTCTTTACATTGATTTTATATCCTGTGACTTTGTTGAATTCATATACCACTTTTAGCAGTTTTTCAATGGAATGTAACAGATTGTGTACACAGAGTATCATGTTGTCTGCAAAGATGGAAAGTTTGACATCTTCCTTGCTAATTTGGGTGCATTTTATTTCTTTTTGTTGCCTTATTGCTGAGGCTAGGACTTCCAGTACTATGTTCAACAACAGTGGTGAGAGTGGACATCCGTCATGTTCCTGACCTTATGTGAAAAACTCTCAGTTTTTCCCCATGGAGGATAATATTAGCTGTGGGTATTTCATATATGGCCTTTAAGATGCTGATGTATGTTCTTTCTATCCTTATTTTCTTGAGGGTTTTTATGAAGAAAGAATGTTGTATTTGGTCGAATGCTTTTTCTGCATTTATTAACAGGATCATATGGTTCTTATCCTTTCTTTTATTAATATGATGTATCAAGTTGATTGATTTGCAGAGAATGAATGACCACTTCCACCTAGGAATAAATCCCACTTGATCCTGGCAAATAATTCTTTTAATGTACTGTTGGATTCAATTTGCTAGTGTCTTATTGAGAATTTTTGCTTCCATGTTCATCAGGGATATTGGTTTGTAATGCTCCTTTTTGATGGGGTCTTTGGTTTTGGAATCAAGGTAATGCTGGCTTCATAGCATGAGAATGGAAGTTTTCCTTCCATTTCTATTTCTTGGAACAGTTTCAGAAGAATAAGTTTTAATTCTTTAAATATCCAGTAGAATTCCCCTAGGAAGCCATTCAGCCCTGGACTCTTATTCATTGGGAAGTTTTTAATTACTGATTCAATTTCTTTGCTGGTTATGGGTCTGTTCAAATTTTCCATTTCTTCCTGTTTCAGTTTTGGTAGATTATATGTCTCTAGGGATTTACCCGTTTCTTCCAAATTGCCCAATTTGTTGGCATATAATTGTTCATAATATTCTGTTATAATTGTTTGTATTTCTGAGGTGCTGGTTGTGATCTCTCCTCCTTCATCCATTTATTTGGGTACTTTCTCTTCTCTTTTTGACAAGTCTGGTTAGGCATTTATCAATTTTATTACTTCTTTCAAAGAACCAGCTCCTAGTTTTATTGATCTGTTTTTTTTTAATTTCTATATCATTTATATCTGCTCTAATCTTTATTATTTCTCTTCTTCTGCTGGTGTTAAGCTTTATTTGGTGTTCTTTTTTCAGCTTTTTTAAGAGTAAGTTTAGGTTGTGTATTTGAGACTTTTCTCGAGGCTGTATTGCTATATATTTCCCTCTTATGACCATCTTTGCTGCATCCCAAAGGTTTTAGACTATCATGTGTTCATTTTCATTTGCTTCCATGTATTTTTTATTTCTTTTTTAATTTTCTGGTTAGCCCATTCACTCTTTAGTTGGATGTTCTTTAACCTCTATGTATTTGTGGTGTTTCCAAACTTTTACTTGTGGTTAGCTTCAAATTTCATAGAATTGTGGTCAGAAAATATGCCTGGTATGATCTCAGTCTTTTTGTAATCATTGACCCTGATTTGTGATGCAGTATGTGATCTATTCTGCAGAATGTTCTGGGTGCACTGGCGCAGAATGTGTATTCTGCCGCTTTCAGATGAAATGCTATGAATATATCTGTTAAGTCTATCTGGCCCAGTGTGTCCTTCAAAGCCCTTGTTCCTAGCCGATCATTTACTTATATGATCTATCCATTGTTGTAAGTGGGGTGTTAAAGTTCCCTACTATTGTATTATTATCAATGAGTTTCTTTAAGTTTATCATTAATTGATTTATATATTAGGCTGCTCTCAAGTTAGGGGCATAAGTATTTGTAATTGTTAGATTTATTTTTTGGGTATTTATTTATTATTAGAAAAAAGTCTGTTTTTAAAAATTTTTTAAAAAGATTATTTATTTATTTTGAGGAGGAGAGAGGGAGAGAGTACAAATGGGGGACGGGGCAGACAGAGAGAGAAGCAGACTCCCTGATGAGCAGGGAACCTGATGTGAGACTCGATCCTAGGGTCCTAGGATCATGACCTGATATGAAGGCAGCCATTTAACTGACTGAGTCATCTAGGTGCCCCCAGTATTTGTTTTAAAATGTAGTTTGCTTAATATAAGTAAGGCTATTCCAGCTCTCCTTTGATGTTTATTAGTATAATAAATGATTCTCCATCCCTCACTTTCAATCTGAAGGGGTCATTGGGTCTAAAATGAGTTTTTATAAGCAGCGTATAGATGGGTCTTTTTTTTTTTAATCCATTTTGATACCTTTTGTCTTTTTTTAAGATTTTGTTTATTTATTTTAGAAAGAGCACAAGGTAAGGAGTGGCATGGGGAGAAGGAGAGAGACAATTTCAAGCAGACTCCATGCTGAGCATGGAGACTGACAGGGGGTTTGATCTCATGATCTTGAGATCATGACCTGAGCTGAAATCAAGAGTTTAATACTTAGGGGTGTCTGGGTGGCTCAGTGGGTTAAAGCCTATGCCTTCGGCTCAGGTCATGATCTTAGGGTCCTGGGATTGAGCCCCGAGTTGAGCTCTTTGCTCAGCAGCGAGTCCACTTCCCCCTCTCTCTCTGCCTGCCTGTCTGTCTACTTGTGATCTCTCTCTGTTAAATACATAAAATATATTTTTAAAAATGGTGTTATCTTATTAAAAAAAAAGATTTGGATACTTAATTGACTGAGCCACCCAGACACCTTGATATTTTATGTCTTTTGTTTGGAGTATTTCAGTCCATTTACATTCAGAGTAATTACTGATAGATATAAGTTTAGTGTCATTATGTTACCTGTAAAGTCACTGTTCCTGTAGATCATCTCTGTGCCTTTCTAGTCTTTGTTGCTTTTGGTATCTCTTTCCTGCTCAAAAAGTCCCCTTTAATATTTCTTGCAGAACTGGTTTAGGGTTCACAAACTCTTTTAGTTTTTGAGGGTCTTGGAGACTCTTTATCTCTCCTTCTATTCTAAATGACAGCCTTGAGGGATAAAGTATTCTTAGCTGCATATTTTTCCCATTTAGCACGTTGAATATATCATGTCACTTTCTTCTGACCTGCGAAGTTTCTGTGGACAGTTGGTCGGTTGCCAACTTTGTGTCTACCCTTGCACGTTAAGGACCTTTGTCCCTAGCCGCTTTTAGAAGTCTCTCTTTATCTTTGTATTGATATTTTTGTATTGATATCTTTGTATTGAAATTTTGCAAATTTCATTATGATATGTCTTGTATTGACCTGTTTTTGTTGCTTTTGAGGGGAGTTCTCTGTGCCTTCTTGGACTTGAATGACTGCTACTTTCCCAGATTAGGGAAGCTGTCATCTATAATTTATTCAAATTATTTTTCTGCCTTCTTTTCCTGCTCTTCTTCTGGGACTCCTATGATATGGATAATATTACACTATATGGAATTGTTGAGTTCCTTGAGTCTATATTTATGATCTAATAGTTTTCTTTCCCTCTTCTTTTCAGCTTCATTATTTTCTGTAATTTTATCTTCTATATCACTTATTCATTCCTCTACTCCTCTACTCTTTCCATCTTCATTGTGATTACATACAGTTGGTTTGTGGCACATCCAAGTATGCAAAGAGGTATTTTATTTGCTATGATGTAGGAAGGATTATCTATCAAAACATAGGGTTTTTTCCCCTCCTATGCACACAGTCCCAATATAGTCCCATCTTGACAGATTATAAATATAACCTGAGAGTTTTGATATTAAACTGAATTAAAGTTTTAATAGTAAGCATGATTTCTAGAGTTGAATGGTCTATAGATACTACATTCTGCTTCTCTAATACTTAATCAGCATCACTTATGAAGCAATATTTATCATGTTGGATGCCTGGGTGGCTCAGTCATTTAAGCATCTGTCTTTGGCTCAGGTCATGATCCCAGAGTCCTGGGATTGAGTTCCACATCGGGCTATCTGCTTAGTGGGGAGTCTGCTTCTCACTCTCCCTCTGTGTTCTCTCTCTCTCTCTCTCAAATAAATAAATAAAATCTTTAAAGAAATATAATAAAATTATGTGGCGAAATTGGTTCATTGATGAAGCAGACTTGCACCAGCAAGCTTTGCCAACTTCAGAGTAATTTTTCTGGGCTGGCAATGGGTATTAAGTGAGGACTCATATAATTCTGAAAAGGAATAGTCTATAACGGAAAGTTAAATGACTTGCATAGAGGTATATGTATAGAATAAATATTCATGTCACCAAACTCTGGATACTCAGATAGTTGAATTCAGCCTGGTAACAGGAGATGGCATATTAGGATTCAGGTAATACCCCAATAATTAAAATGTGAAAAGTATTGCCAGCATTACAAATACCTACAAATTAGCTCAATTGTTAGTCTTTGTATACAAAATGAGGTCACATTTCAGTGTTAACTGAAGAACCAACAGAGATGTTCTTGTTAATATAGTATCAATTTGTAAGTCTCTGACAATGCTTCCTCAGGGAGGTAAGACTTGTCATAACATGCAATATTCCTGAATGAACTAACCACTTAACAGAATTCATTTCCTTTTACACATTCATTCTTGCTTAACATTACTATCTTCAACCATCATGCCATCATGTTACTTACTAATATTCTGACATAGTAAACATTATTCAGATTCAATGTGAAACGATCTTGAGAAAGATGCAATAGACTTCATATAGTTGATGAATGTGTTCTTGGAGAACTATTTGAAGGAAATGTAAAGTCCCATTGACAAATAGGACCTGGTAGAGTTAGAACAATTAAAAAGTGAATAATAAATGAGAAAAATAAAAGCACATTCAATGGATAAGAATTTGTACAATAAGAATTAGGAGGGGAGGTGGGGGGGGCAAGATGGCAGAGAAGTAAGAGATCCTGCAGCAACCGGTCCCCAAAAGTGAGCTGGAAATCTACCAGAACATGCTGAACACCCATGAAATCACCCTAAGGAGAAAGATTTCTAACCCCGGGATCTCTCCGAGAGCAGAAGACAGCAGTGGAGAGGTAAAAGCAAAGTGGGATCACTCAAGCTGATATTGGAGGATAAATAAAAGGGGGAGGGAGCCACCAGAAGCTAACCAAGGACAGTAATACGCCAAAGGAAAGTGCCCGGTGGGGGGAGGGGACCAGCATTAATGTAGAGTCCGTTAAAAACACTTAAAAAGGGCAAAAAGTTTGGAGGAGTAACTAGTGGAAGGGGGTGGTCGCGGGCACCGGTGCTTGGACCCACTCTCCCAGGAAGGAGCTGTGGAACTGGTGGGGGATCCAGTCCGCGATTCCTAAACCTGCAGATTTCTGCTCTCTGCAACAACCTGTGGGCCAGGCTCGCACCTGCAAGCGCCTTTTTTTTGAGACTCTGCGGTGGTTCACGAGCCGCAGTTTTTCCCGGTGTGCGCACCACTGCGACATTCGCGGCACACTGCAGAGCCTGATCCCCGCCCGCGGAGAGAACGCGGGCAACAGGCTGTGCTGTGACCAGAAATTTCGCAGAGGGGAGTGTGTGTTCTGAACCACACAGAGGGGAGCAGAGACTCGGGCTTCCTGCAACTCAGAGGTCTGAGTGCTTCTGGGCAAATTCATTGCTTGGACTCCCTGAAAAGGTGAAAAGG
>CM052799.1:154739944-154779759 GCA_028533885.1 Nasua narica
GTGGTACATCTATACAATGGAATATTATGCCTCCATCAGAAAGGATGAATATCCAACTTTTGTATCAACATGGACAGGACTAGAAGAGATTATGCGGAGTGAAATAAGCCAAGCGGAGAGAGTCAATTATCTTATGGTCTCACTTACGTGTGGAGTATAAAGAAAATCATGGAGGGCATCGTGAGAAGGAAGGGAAGGGCGAATGGGGGGAAATTGGAGGGGATATTGAACCAGGAGAGACTGTGGACTCTGAGCAACAAACTGAGCATTTTGGAGGGGAGTGGGTGGGGGTGGAGGGTATCGAGAGGGGCACGTACTACATGGAGCACTGGGTGTGGTGCATGAACAATCAATCCTGTAACACTGAAAAATTAAAATAAACAAATTTGGGGAGAAAAAAAAAGAATTAGGAGGGGACACTTGGGAAAATTGGTGGAGACTTTGGACATTTTACAAAATTGCTCCATTATTAGTATTCATTATTATTACTCCTTGAATTTAAAAGTTAAGTGAAGGTTGTATCTAGTTATCACACTTCATTCTTCTGGAAAATAAGGCCAAGAAAAACACTCGACACTTGATTCATTGTTTGCAAAATTAGTACACATTTGTGATTATAATAAATTTTGGTTAAGTGTAAGATAACATACTTTTTTTCTCTAAGTTTCAGTTTGTTTTTTAAAGTAAAGTCCTAAACAAATCTCTTTACTCCACTTACTGTGGAATATTTGTCAAGATTTTAAAAGGATTAAATTTATGAAACTTTTCTTCCTATATCCAGCAGTACTTAAGTGAAAACAGTCTGTGATTTTATTCTGCCCAGTGATCATTTCTGACATTTCAGTCAGTAGCTTGTGTAGTTCAGTTTTATTGCTTTGAGAAAGATCAGAGCACAACAATGTGAATCTCACTTGCTTTTTTCCCTAAGCATTACTTTGAAAATCCAGACAGGAAGAATAGACTGAGAAATCCTCACTTTTAAGGGCTGTTCCAAAGTCTAAATTTACTTCATAAAATTAGATTTGGAAAGCATTTATGATAAGATAATAACTAGGTGTCACCCTAGAAATGAAGATGTGGTGAGTTGGGGGATAAAAGGAAAATCATAGGGAAATAATTAGTGTTTGTTGCGATGGTATTCTGTGACTTACATTCCCAGGATAGTGTCCTGGGAATGAGATGCAAAGACAATCAAATGCCCATTGAATTTTGGAGAAATATGGCAAGAGGAAACTTCAGAGGGACCCATGATAGCTTTCAAAATCTCACATTGAACCCATACTGAGTATCATCAGAAGTGTAAAAATGATGCCTTTCAGCCTTCTTGTGGACCTTTCCTTCAGCTAGGTGCTGGGGTATATCAATTACCAAAATACCAGTTTTTCCATCTTTTTAAATATCCTAGACAGGGAGGTCAAGAGAATTTACTGAGAAATTGGCAGACGGAGAGAGCAAGAGAGACAGCAGACTTGACAGAAGCCTTGTGAAATTAAAAAGTGAAGGTTTAGGTGAAATCATGCTTCCATGTCTAGCCTGGGAACTAGATATGAACATAGAAATCAAACCTGATAGTGGCACCAAGAGGTAACCAGAAAGTCAAAGAGGATCAAACATCTCAAAGGGATATAGCAGGGACAAAGCTCAATCTGTAACATGACACTTGTCTTTAATGCCATATCAGACAAGTACCTATACATTTAGAGGCACTCAAAGAAGGATGGTGATAGGGCTGGGCAAATCTTAAATTTACAGGGTTTAAATTAGAAACAACAAGGGGCACCTGGTGGCTCAGTCAGTTGAGCCTCTGACTCTTGGTTTGGGCTTAGGTTGTCATCTCAGGGTCATGAGGTGGAGCCCTGAATTGCGCTCCAAATTCAATGCAGAATCTGTTTGAGATTCTTTCCCCCTCTCCCTCTCTGCTCCTCCCCTCACTTGTGTTTTCTGTCTCTAAAATAAATAAATAAATAAATAAAGTCTTCTAAGAAAATAAATTGGAAACAACCAAGAAAGATCTCGAAATGTCTCAATTTCAAATTTTAAAATGTCTAATTATATGGAATTAGCTAGATTAGATTTTTTGGAAGTTACAGATGGAAACAAAGTGATTATAAATTTGTATTCATGAGTTAGGGGATTGGAAATACTGCATCTATGTTCCCATAACTTTTTCTAAATAAATTCAACCTGTTGATTTTCCATGTGAAGTCAGGTTCAGTGGCTGGGTAGACTAGACTAGAGCTGTAACCCCTCAGTTGCCTTTCAGGAATTTAGACGTGACCTCAGAGCATCAAGAAAAGAGGTAGAAGGGGGAATTTTTCTTTTTGATATGGGTCCTCCTTGATCCAGAAGTTAGTCATTAAAATCATGACAGTGTTCTATTATTTAAGAATCATGACAGTGTTCTCTTATTTAAGTAGATGGAAAAGCTGGTATTTTGGTAACTGATACATTCCAGAGTAATGCTTCCACATAGCAAAGTCTCACTAAATCTATGTTGAATAAATAAATGAAAAGTAATTCTTCCATTTTTGACATTAAAATCATTTCTATTCTGTTCTAAAAATATATATAGATAAAATCATTTAATTCTACTTACATTCCACAACTTCAGGTTTTACAATGGTGAAAAGAAAAAAAAAAGGAATTATTGTAGATAAACCCTACCCACAGTTCAGCAATCATAGCTTCATGTCTGTATGTAATACAGTATTGTCCTAATTGTTGAACCCTTTCCTCACCTCTCAAGAAGGAGTATAGAGAAGTTGAATGTTGCTCACTGACAATGGAGGCTCCTCAAATCTTACATGTAGTTTGATTACTTGCCTGGAATTTGTGTTAAGGCATATTTATGAGTGTACATATGGGAATAAATAATTCTTTCTGAAGATAACTACTCTTGAAGTTGACATTCTATATTTAGTTATTCAACTCCATTGGAACTTTAACTTGGAAATATAATACTCACTTTTGATACCTTCATTTTCTTCATTTCTTACTACCTCTATCCTAACTATGGTGTCCCCCACGATGCTTCATCAAGCATCATCAAAATTTACTTGCCTTAACTTTGTCTCTCATGGTTGTGAGTGATTTAATTGGTTGAAGGTTCACATGTCCCTAAAGTCTTTTATCCTAACTGGAGTGCTCATGCACCATGCTATTAATGTGGACTGGCTGTAAATGTTAAGCAGAATTCTCCTTTAGATGTGCAACTAATATTGTTTTCCTTTGGGGGGTTGATAATCCCAATCCCTGATGCTGACACTGTCCATGAGCTTGGAGACATGCTAAGCTGTTTCTTGAGTGAATTACAAATTTGGTTTTGATTTTTGTTACTTTGAATTAAGATTTAGCACAGTTTTCCCTTTCCTCTATATTTTCTCCCATAGGTATTGTTTCCTAAATTGATTTTATTATGATATATTTTAACATTTTACATATAATTTGTGCATTTTCTCTGTGTAATTTCACCTGGAAGTATGTTTCACTTTTAAATCATCAAGTTACAGTAGATGTCACTTGTTTCCAACTTTCATGAGATCTTTTCTTCTTCAGAATTTTTCTCAAGACAGTTATTACTTCCTTATTTCTTAGGCTATAAATAAAAGGATTTAGTAAAGGAACTACTATTGTAAACAAAATAGCAGCTGGTATATCTCTATCACCTTCTTCAAGCAAATTTGGTCTAATGTACATGAAAAAAAGAGATCCATAGAATAATGAAACAGATAAAAAATGGGATGCACAGGTAGAAAAGGCTTTGACCCTTCCTTCTTTGGATTTCATTTTGAAAATAGTAAAGAGAATGTAGAAGTAAGATATTAAGACACTGCCTATGGTGAAGACTTGAATTGAGCCTGAAAAGATAAATAGTACCAGTTCATTGATAAAAGGGTCAATGCAGGAGAGTCTGTATAAAGGAAGAATATCACAATAAAAGTGGTTAATGTGATTAGATCCACAGAAAGCTAACCTAACCAGAAGCCCTACGTGAATCATGGAATGCAAGTTTCCAGCTATGTAGGCCCCTGTGGTCATCTGAATGCAGAGTTTCTTTGACATCATGGTGTGGTACTGCAGTGGGCTGCATATGGCCACATAGCGATCATAGGCCATTGCCGCCAGGAGAAAGCAGTCTGCAGTTTCAACAGCGCAAAGAAAATAAAATTGTGCCATGCATTCATAGAGGGAAACCACTTTGTTCTCAGAAAAGAAGTTCCCTAACATCTTAGGAGTAACGGCACAGGCACAGCAAGAATCCACAATAGCCAAGTTGCCCAGAAGGATGTACATTGGCGTGTGAAGATGATGCTCTTTTGAAATCAGTATCACCAGGCCAAGGTTCCCCAGCATGGTAATCAGATAGATGACAAAGAACACCACAAACAGAAGGGTCTTCAACTCCGAGTTATCGGTAAATCCTGTGAGGATAAATTCACTTTTCATTGTACGATTTTCTTCAGCCATTCCTGACTTCTCTGTCGGGAACAAAATTGTGGAGAAATGAGGTACTGATTTGTAATGTGCCCCATTTGACTGCTAAGCTAACTGGTTCAGAAGGACGAGGAGCATATTATACAAGGCTTTCACAGGTTATATAGACATGGCACATGTCCAGTTCTGGGGTATTACATCAATCTCCTGAAGCTATTACCTGTGTAGCTACTCTTTTACCATTTTCCTGCATAGAAAAATATCAGATTTTATGCACAGGGACGGCTTTTGAGGTCTTAAGAGGAATATTCAGTGCAAACAACTTCTCTATATGGGTTAGGTAAACCTGATTCATAACTGTAGTGTCAGCAATTAACAACGGTGTTCCCAAACAATTTCAGTGATTATATATGCACTGATAAACAATGATGTTGAGAAAACTATTTCATACATTCATGTTCAAAGCAGCATTATTCATAATAGTGAAAGCCGGGGACAACCCAAATGTCCATTGATGAATGAATGGATGAACAAAATGTGGTATATATGCACAATGAAATATTATTCAACTTTAAAAAGGAGTGAAATTCTGACACATGTTAAAACGTGGATGAATCCTGAAGATGTCAGGTTAAGTGAAATAAACAAGACACAAAAGGACAAATGTTGTATGATTCCACTTACATGAATTAAAGTCAAATTCTTAGAGACAGAAAGTAGAATGATAATTGTCAGCAAGAGGGAGGAAATGAGTGGTTATTGTTTAATATGCACAGAGTTTCATTTTGGTATGGCAAAAAAATTCTGGAAATAGTGATGATGGTTACAAAACAATATAAGTGTACTTAATGCCACTTCACTACATACTAAAATATGACTAAAGTTTTTTGTTATGTATATTTTATCACCATAAAAAATTTTAAAGGACTATTTTCATTTGCAAATTCTTAGCAATTTACTGTCATCAATGATAACAGAATATACATTTAAAAATAAAATGCTTTTTGGGAAAAAGTGAGCTATTTCTGAGGCATTTAAAACCCTAGGGGTTGGGAAGGGAAAGTGATGTGGATGGAAGCAGACAGCAGAGAGGAAGAAGGAAAAGAAAAAAAAGGTTGTATGTAAAATCTTCCAGGTCAGTTATAATACTATTTATGCATGCAATGTAAAGTTTTTAATGTATGCATAACAAAGTTATTCTTTGTTATTCATAGTTATTCTTCTAAATGCTATCAGAAGAAACTGGAGAAATCTTAAGGGTTAAAAATCGATAAATTTAATTATTTAATTCTACGTCAAAAACATCATGAGTAAAATCAAGTGTCAAATGCAAACTGGCAAATTATTGCAATAAATATAATAATGTTTCTATAGTTTTATTTTAGAAATAGCTTATAAAAATCAGCAGGAATAATCACTAGAAAAAAGATAAAGGAAAGGAGCAGAAAAATCTCAAAGGAAATACAATTTTAACAAAATACAAATGTTTTATTTCACAACTTATCAGAGAGACATCATTTTAAGTTATGAGGACAAATTTACTTTGTTATTATCAACATAGATTTTTTTTAAATGACAATTTATAGTGTTGTCTAAAATACAGTGAGATGGGAACTCAAATGCATGTCTAGTAGAAGTATAAACTGGTACAATCATTGGAAAATACCTTCATAATAAATTAATGAGATTCTTAACTGTCATACTCCGTGACCAGTAACTACGAATCTCTCAGAAAGAAAGAATTAGACCCTCGGGTAAATACTTGCATATAATGATGTTCATTGTAAAGTAATTTATAATAGTGAAAAATTCAAAACATCTAAATGATAAACATTTGCTTAGTATAATTAAATAAGTATGAATTATCTATGTGATGGTATATTGTGCAACCATTAATATTTAATATAATAATAAAATAGACATAATAAAACATGTGAAAGATAAAATATAATTCATATACAAAATAATCCAAATTTTCCAAATAAATACTTACTATGAATGTAAAGGAAAGACAGCACAGAAACACATCAAAATGTTAATACTGGTTTTCTCTGTGCAAAGGGAATTGTAGCTCACTTTTTTCTTTATATTTTCCTCTATTTCAAATTTTCTGCAATGAATATTGCTTTTGTAATCAGAATATAATTTTTTAAAAGATTTTATTTATTTATTTGACAGAGAGAGAGAAAAAGAGAGAGTAGAAGCAGGGGAGGGGTAGGCAGAGGGAGAGGGAAAAGGAGGCTCCTCGTGGAGCAGGGAGCCCAATGCGGGGGCTCAATTCCAAAACCCTTGGATCATGACCCAAGCTGAAGGCAGTTACTTAACCAACTGAGCCACCAGGGGCTCCAAATACAAAATTTTTATTAAACAAATTCAATGACATGCTCTAGGTCTGCTATGTTTTATAACTTATTACCCTGAAATAATCATTAGGGATCTAATTAATGTTTTCTGCACTTTTCAGTTCTATTGTGGATAACATCACAATGGCAGCATTGAGGAAATATTTGCTCCATTTCTGTGATCAGGACATTCACGATTATAAATAATAATAATTTGCTGACAATCTTGCATGTATATTGAGGATATATAAATATTCAGGAATATATTCACACCTTGTGGTAATGTATTCTTAAGGAAACTTGTCTCTGTGTAAAGCAATGACTCTTTGGTGTCAAGTTTTACTCTTTTCAGTGTCAAATGTTTCCATGATAGATTAAGCTTCTATAATTTATTAAACTTTGAGTATATTTTTTAAAACTTCAATGATGTATCCCTTACATTTTTTCTTATTAATGAAGTTCTAATTTATTGAAAAATGTTTTATTTCACTCTCCCTTTGCTTGTTTTAGTTAATTCAAGAATCATTTATTTGTTCATTGACCTGGTATTTACTAAATGACTGCTCTGTGCTGCTTCCTTTCTTAGAAGATCAACTGATCCTCTGGACATTTCCACATCAATAGTTTTCTGGATATTCATTGACCATAACCACACTTTGTATTCCAGGAACTGAGGAAAGTCATTTTGGAGAGATGTAAGATCTTTTCCCTTTGCCTTCCTGAAAATATTATTAACTTTTAAATCTCAGACTATTTTGGATTGATTCCTTCAGGAGCAATATTTAAAATGAACATTTGAAGTCTCTATATTTTGAATTAGTTTTTCATTAAGTGACTTACACTTGGCAACCTGAAGTCTAAAAATGAATATTTTAAACCTATATAATTTGAATAATTTTTTCATTAAATGCCTTACATTTGCCAGCTTTAAGTTACATAAAACAGTAAGATTTCCTTCAGTTTTCCTAGTTGATTATAATTAGACAGAAGTAAGTTTTACACTAATATTTTTATTTCTCTAAGAATCAAAAGAGAAACTAGAAAGTTTCCTCAAATTACATCCAGATTTTAAAAGAATGGCTTAAAATTACAGCTGATCCTTGAATAATGCAGACTTGAACTATGCAGGTCCACTTAAACGTGCATTTTTTTTCCATACTGTAAATGTGTTTTCTCTTCCTTATGATTTTCCTTTTCCTCGTAGAGTTTTCTTTTCTCTAGCTAACTTTATTGTAAGAATACAAGATAATATACAAAATATTTGCTAATCGACTGTTTATGTTGTCAAAAAGGCTGCCAGTGAATAGTCCTGGTTAATTACAACTATTACTATTTAAGATTTGGGGGTCAAAAGTTATATGTGAATTTTCAATTAAACATGGGGTCAGCATCCTTAGCATCCACATAGTTCAAGGGTTACCTGTATATTCCTTTCTCATACAATTTGTTTAATATATAAGGAATGTCCAGCACAAACAGTTTAAACACCATTTCATTTTAAAATATTTTTTTAAAGATTTATTTATTTATTTATTAGAGAGCGAGAGACTGAGAATGAGAGGGGAGAAAGTCAGAGGGAGAATCAGACTTCCCGCAGAGCCGGGAGTCCGATATGGGACTCAAGGATCATGACCTGAGCCAAAGGCAGTTGCTCAACCAACTGAGCCACCCAGGCGCCCAACACCATTTCATTTTAGAGACTAATGATCTATTTCATCTGTTAAGTTTTAAGTTATATTGCAAATCATATTACTTACAGAAGTTTCAAAAATACTGTTAATGTTTTCTGTTACTACTATAAAAGTACACCTTTACTTATTTATTTTTGGTAAATTTAGGTTTCTCTTAAATTCAGAAGTGATGTAAATGAGTTATAGCTATTTGTGTAATTCTTGCACAATAGAATTTACATTAAAGAAAAGACTTAAAAGAATTTAAAAGATTGAAAAATAAGAATTGCAACCAAAGAAACTTAAAGAATTTGAAGAAATGTTTCTGGAGGTTAATATTTTCAGCAAAAAAAAAAAAAAAGAAAGAAAAAGTTTTAAATACTCTCTCACCTGGATTTCCCTGTTAAGAGTTTTATAAAAGCTAGTTGGTTGTCTGGTGCTGATTTTTAAGGAGATCCAGAAATAAAACTCTATCCTTCTGAATGTTTGGGAAAATATTTTTACCAATAGGTCAGGGATAATATTTATGTAATTGATAGAGAATGGTTTAAAAATTTAATTCTGAGGGGATTTACTTGGCATTGACGTCAAGTACAGCCTGAGAGACCTAATTTTTTTAACATTACAAACACACTGAATGGGAATAATTAGATGTATCCTTTGAGACCTAGAGAGTAAAGTAAATGCCCATTTCCAAACAAATTTTAAGGGCTGTGTTTTGATTTTATTTGCATTTATAGCATTTATCCTTGTCATCAATCTGAATATAGAATCATAAGCGGAAAGAAAAAATTCCCACTGGATTGGTCAGTAAAGGCTTATAGAAGTGGAAGCTAAGCTAGGATTTGTTGTCACAGAGAGAAGGTATGGCACTCCAGGAATCATAAAGTAACACCTTTCCCTCTTTTTTTAAAAGATCAATATACAACTTCTAGAATCTTTGAAAATATGTTCATAATGTGTTTAATCTTACATCTTAGTTACTAGAATAGACTTTAATTTTTTCTTGCAAATCCAGAAGCAGCTTCTCAAAAAGCTCCTTTACTCAAACTACTCTCTTATTTAGGACCCTCCCATCATTTACAGTGCAATGAATCCCTATTGTCCATCAACCTCAATCTCAATTTGTTTGGTTAATTACTTATCTTGATTGTCCTAATTCTTCATCATTTGAGCTTGTTTCTCTCTTTTTATTTCACTCTCCACTGTACTATCCTATGCCAAGCCCTTTTCTTTGTGGTTCTCTGAATAAGTCACTTTCATTCTTCATTTTGTGCCTTTTGCCTCATCTGTATCATCTCCACCATTTTCTTTCATCTATGAAAATCCTATCTCCTTTTAATCTTCAGACCAACGTCCATATAGCTTTCCTAGGATAAACTCCTCTATTTTCTTTCCAGCCTCCTAAGCTCTTGTTACCCATATAATACCAACCAGGTATCAGTATTTGCCTTGTATTGTCCCTTAGCATTTCATAGGTTAACTCTGGCTTCTCTCCACTTGATTACAACCTCACTAACATCAGAGTCATGCATATTTCTGAGATACACCCTAAGAACACAACAAAGAACAAAGCAGAAAAAAATCCCTCTCCTCAGAATTTAAATTCTAGAGCAATGTGATTGTTTCAGGTGAGGACCACATTTCTCTGACAATGTAGGACTAACTGTGTGCCAGTATGGCAGAATGGGGAAACTTCCTCCTATAGTAAGAGCTCGGTAAGAAATGATGGAGGAAGAGTCTCTACCAAAGCAGATGCAGAAGAATGATAAATGTTGCTTCTAGCTTACTACTCCACTTTTTTTTTTTTTTAAGATTTTGTTTATTTATTTGAGAGAGAGATAGAGAGAGAGCACACAAGTGGGGGGTGGGGCAGAGAGACAAGTAGACTCCCTGCTGAGCAGGGAGCCCAACATGGGGCTCCATCCCAGGACCCTGGGATCATGACTTGAGCTGAAGGGGGATGCTTAACTAACTGAGCCAATGATGCAACCCACTATTCCATTCTTGACCCATGAAATAATGTGTGGTCAGTGAAAGATTCATGGAGTCAGTGAAAAGAATTGTCCAGCTCATTGTTATTCTACTTTTTTCTTACAAATTTGTGAAAATTTTTATGCTTACTTAAAACTTTTGGAAAGTCTTCATGTTTAGTACCACAAGTGTTAGGGGCCATTTATTGCTCCATTTATTTATATATTCATGTGATAAATACTTTATAGTGCCTACTATGTGCCATCACAATTATAGATTCTGTTCTCATGCAGCTTACATTCTGAGAGGAAAGTGGACTAGGAGATATATACATAAATAAGGAAAATAGGGACGCCTGAGTGGCTCAGTGGGTTAAGGCCTCTGCCTCCGGCTCAGGTCATGATCTCCGGGTCCTGGGATTGAGCCCTGTATTGGGCTCTCTGCTCGGCAGGGAGCCTGCTTCCTCCTCACTCTCTGCCTAAATCTGCCTACTTGTGATTTCTCTCTCTCTGTCAAATAAATAAATAAAATCTTTAAAAAATAAATGAATAAATAAGGAAAATAGCAAAAATTAGTGCTATGCTGAGGGTAAAATCACATAGTTTGAAAAAGACTGGCTGGGAGTTACTTTAGATGGGGTAGTTTGAAAAGCTCTGTAGGAAAAAGTTAGCCTCAGTAGTGAGAAGACAGCTATTGCAGTCTGGAAAAGAGCACGATAGGTATGGAGGAAGTAGTGAAACTTCCTTAAGGCAGAAATAAGATTTACCCGTTTGAAGAACCCATAAAAGTCAGGTTAAGGTGGTTGGGGATGGGATTGAAAAGTTGATCTTGTAGGGATTCTAACAAAGGGTATATAGAGTTTGCATTTCATTTTCAGTGTAATGAGAAGCCTTGGGAGAGTGTATTACCTTTCTATTGCTACTGTAACAAGTTGCCACACACTCAGTAATTTAAAATAACACAAATTTATTCTTTTACAGTTCTGAAGGTTAGAAGTTCTAAATGAGTCCCACTGGTCTAAAATTAGAGTGTCGATATCCTTTATGGAGGATGTAGGGGAGAATCTGTTTCTTTGCCTTTTCTAGCTTCTGGAGTCTGCATGCATTTCTTGGTTCATGGCCCCCTTCAACCTTCAAAGTCTGAAATGGCCAGCCAAATCTTTTTCACATTGCATCACTCTGATTCTGACCGTTTTGCTTTGTTTCAACTTTTTCAAATTTTTTTTCAAATTTAAAAAATTACACTGGGCCCACCTGGATAACGCAGGGTTATTTAATTCCCCCATGCAGTGTAACATATTCACAATTTCCAAAGATTAGGATGAAGACATCTTTGTGGGTCATTATTCTGCCTACTAAACCAGAGTTTTTCTAGCAGTAAAATGGCATTACCTTATTTATATTTTAATGACAAAGACTCTATCAGTCTTTCAGAAAATGGATCATGAAGGGTGAGAGTGGAAGTGGGAAACCAGCTGGTAGGATATGGCAGTAATTCGGTATTAGGATGGTACTCATGGACATGGAGGAATGTTGATGGATTTGGATTGTGTTTTGGGGATGAGTCAATAGGATTTGCCGATGATTTGGATTTGAGAGGGAGATGTGAAGGTGTTAAAGAGCTAGCAAGAAAAATGCCCAGATTTTTTCGCCTTGAGCATCTAAGGGGAAGATGGTAGCATTTATTGAATTGAAGGACATGAGCAGAAATACTTACTTGGTGGGGGAGTGAAGGTAAAAGTATGAGTTTTATTTTCTCATTGTTGTGTTTGAGATGCATATCTATTATCTAAGCAGAGATTTCAAATAGACAATTGTGTATGAAAGATAAGGCTGGAGATTAGGAGTCATCCACACAGGCATGTGGATATTTAAAGCCTTGGAACTGAGTGAGATCAACCATGGAGAGTGGGAAAGCAGAAGAGAGAAGGATGATCAGGAGAGAGCCCTTAGGTACTTTCTCATTAGATTAGATCAGATTATCTAGCATACAAAATGCCTGGTAGGTGTAAAATGCAGTGATATAGAAATTATAGGAAGTATCCTAAAAATGATAGGGTCAGAATGCCATATCAGGGAGCTTGAATTTCATTTAGTAGGCCCTGAATAAATGTGGTAAGGGACTATCAAATCTGAGTTTCAGAAAAACAATTCTGTGTGTGATTCATTGCTTTTTTCTGTATGCTACATTTTGAATATTGATATGGCAAGGATGATAAATTAATCAACAAATATTTGGGTGCCCTTTATGTGCCATGTAAGATTACAGCTGTGGAATAAAAATGACTTTAAATTAAGATTTTTATATGTAAAACAGTGAATACAACAAAAAGACCCAAATTAATGTGATGAATGTTGTTTCACTTTTCTAGTCATGTTTTACTCATCATCAAAAGTTGGTAGTGCTTATGATAATGCCAAGCATAGTGCTAATAAGCAGTAGTAATTCACAGCAGTATAAGACCAAATTCTTCTTTGCTGTGACTTACCTTACTGAGGAGGCAGTCATGTAAACAAATAATTAGAATGCAAAGTGATAGAATCTATAGTATAATCATACATTCAGAACAGATGGGAGTGACTTAATTTGCCTGGGCATATTACAAAGATTTTCTGTAGGAAAACTGTCTTTTTCCAAATAAAATAATACTTTAGAGATCAAATCTCTATGTGGGAGGAGCAAATCTCCACAGAATCTCCAGATTCTCATTTTCTTCCTGGGGAATTAGTCACCACTGTTGCCAAAACCTTGGTGGCCACAAGAAGAAATTCTTCTCCCAATCACTCTGGCCCAAATGATTCTCTGCAGCACAGAGATTATGAGCGATCGGTTGTACATGTCTTGACTCGACTTGAAATAACCAATGGGAAACAAGACGTATTAATACACAACTAGAAGAGCAGTTCTCATCAGTCTCTTCCAACTGAGAAAGTAAATTGGGAGATGATGTTGACACTCCTCTGGACTTTCTCCAGTAATGAGCAGTTGCCAGCTAGCTAGCTATGATTCCTCTTTATTTTCTCACATTCAAGATAGTATATTGTAATGCAAAGGAGTAAGAAAGGTATTACTGAGGTAATCTGGAATTTACACTTGTTATATTTTAAAAATATAAATCCTATTAAATAATGGTACTTTATTATTAGAAACTCATTAACTGTGATGCATCTTATAACTGTGACATATCGGGGTGTTTTGATAGTTTGAAGCCTGCTGATCTTGATAATCTGGTTTAGATGAGTGAGTTGCTCTTTTTGTATTTATGGTTTCCTATAGCAATGTTTCCTTACCTATCTTCAAATCTAAAAGGCAGATGCTGTCTTTTCTCAGTCACCTGGAAGTTCAGACATGGCTCATCTCCAAGAGATCTATTTTTAAAAATATGAGAGACAAAAGAGCAAGCAGGAGTGCCACTCCTACTTTCTTAATCTGAGGACTTAACTCTACCCCCTGTGATTGAGACTGCATGTCCAACCCTTCAGGGGGAGCTTCAACCTTAACCACAAGAATATAGACATATCCTCAACTGAACAATCATATTAAAATATCCTCCGGTTAGGCCCAGCATCTCTCTAAGAAACACACATAGATAACAAAAAATGATAGAGGGTATTCTATTATAGATTACCCAGAAGAGGCCATTTGATCTTACCCTGGAAAGATATGTAGACATTTTCTCAACAAGAAAGATTGGAAAGGGAAAGCTAAGCAAAGGATCAGAGGCATGAAATCTCATGAAGTATTGGAAGAACTGAAAGTAGCTCCCAGTCTGGCTGCAGTGTAATGTAAGTGGAGAACTTGGTACTCATAATTGTGATATAGGAGATTACTTAATGGTTGGTCCAGTTTTGACATCCACTGCCTGAAACAAATACTGAATGAATCAGCTATTCATAATAAACTGCTCAGAAGTTCTTAAGTCATTCAGCACATACCAGATAGGATCTCTGCATTTGTTGTTGTCAAAGTCAGGTTCCTTAAAGAGATATAACAGTTGAGAGTTAGAAAGTAATGGGTTAAGTTGTGCTCAGTAGAGAAATCCATAAATGGAAATACAGAGGAACTTGCCCCTTCCTTCCTTCCTTCCTTCCTTCCTTCCTTCCTTCCTTCCTTCCTTCCTTCCTTTTTTCTTTCATATATTGATACATTTATTTTGTATAATTGTATTCTAATATATTGTGTATCTACTTTATGCCAGCCACAATGCTAGGTACTATGGTTAAGCAATAAACAAAAGTAGAGATAGTATCTGTCCCCCCTCTCTTTAAAGAATTGGCAAGAAGTTATGGGAGACAGACATTAACCAAATAATCACATAAATTAATTCAAATTTACAACTTCATATTGCAAAGGTCAGATTATTGGTTATATGAGACATAATAGAGAAGCTTAGCCTGGACTAAAAAGGCAGTATAATATAGTAGTTAACCCCATGGACTTTGGAATCAGAGTGCAAAATTTTGAATCCTGGCTATAGCATTTTCTAACTGATCTCAGGAAAATTAGTTAACTTCTCTGTGGCTCAATTTCCACATCAGGAAAATGGATATTACAATGGATTATAGTCTGAAAATGGGAACTAAGAAGGTATTTTTGAATATTTAATGAATTATGCTTAAAACAGTATGAGAGATCCCAGTATCTAGCAAGTGCTCATTAAATGCTATATGTTGTCATCACTCATCACCGGTACCACCAGTACCACCAGCACTTTCATTACCTGTAGTGGGTTGGGGAGTGGGGGGAAGTGATGGAAAGATTTCCTTGAAGAAGTGATGACTGAGCTGAAATCTGGAGGCTAAAGAGAATTTCCCAGGAAAAGGCAGAGTGGGTGAGTTGTGAGAAAAACATACACAAAGACCCTATTTCTGGAGGGAGCATGACAATTTCAAGGTAGTGAAAGAGGGTCAGTGAGTCAAGGAGAGTTGAGGGAAATAGTGCAAAAGAAGGTGGAGAGGTGGGGAGGGGACCCACATTATAAGAGTAAAAATTATGAAATTAAGTTTAATAATATATATTCTATTTAATTCAATGTATCTGAAATATTATTTTAACACATAATCCATATAAAATTATTAAGAAAGTATTTTACCTTATTTTCCTCCCAAACCTTCAAAATCTGGTGTGATTTTTACACTTACAGCATGTCATAATTCTGACTATATACATTTCAAGTACTCACTAGTCATGTGTGGAGGAGCGACACTTGGAAAGCATGAGACTAGGGTAGGGAGACAAGAATAAAAAGAGATAAGAGGGAGCTAAAAGGAGAGTAGGAGAGTTGGTGTAGTGTAATAAAAACCAAGGGAATAATGTTCCTTAAAAAAAAAATGAGTGATCAAAACATTCAACTGACCAGACTTTCCCATTGTAAAGGTGTTTTTTTTTCCTCCTCTAAAGCTGCAAAGTTCTGCCCTATTTTGGAAAACCTTAATTGACCTTACTGTCACCTCTTTACTTCTTGTCCCATTTCTCTCAATTTTTAGCACCACGCTTCTTAAAAAGCATTCTACACCTGCTGTTTTCATTAACTCTCTTAAATTGTCTGCAACCCAGATCTCATTCCTATCATTCTGTAAGAACTGCACTCCCCAGTGACCTGTCCATGGAGCCCAATTATCTTCCTAGAACCTTTGTACTCTTTGACGTCTCAAAAATATTTGAAAATTTAACCATTCTATCATCCTTAAAGCTGTTTCCATCTCAATAGAGGCATTTTTTGAAATTCCATCATCTCTGACCCTTTCTTTTCTCTCAAAAATTAGTAACTCACAGCTGGATGCTGCTGGCTTCCAAATCTTCATCTATAGCCATAGATCATTCCACATGACTGATGCCTGTGGGATATTTCCATAATATCTAATCATGCCTCAAACTTGCAACACTTGAAAGGGAAATTACTGGTACTAAGAAAGAGCTTTCCCTGTTAACTCCCCCAGGTTGTCACAGAATGTAGGAGATGGAAGAGGAAAAATATGCCTGAGGAAACAACACATAAGCCGAGGCCAGTCTCTTGGGATGAACAGTGAGGAAGTCTAATGTGGTCCCTGCCCTCATGGAGCTTATCATCCCATGGTGGAGAGAGAGAGTCATTACAACTGTACCAAGTTTTATGATGAAAATTATATCTAATAGAGATCTTACCCTAGTCTGGGGCAGAAGTTGGGAAAATTTCCCAGAGAAAACAGCATGTAAACTGAAGGTCTGGCAACATGTGATTTAGCCAGATAATAGAGGAAGAAGTGAAACAAATGGCATGTATGCCACTGATAGCATTTGCAGGCTCTGAGTTGGGAAATAGCCTGCTGTATTCTGGGAACTGAGAAACCAGTGCATGTATAGCACAGTAAATTAGGGAGGTAGCATTGGTAAATGAAGTTAGAATGGGAGGGGTTAGATATCACAGGACCTCACAGTCCAGGGTTGAGATTCTCAAGTGTATTCTAAGAGCAAAAGGGAGACATTCAACATTCCTAGGTTCAAATCTTCAGGATCATCTATGACACTGCTATTGTCTTCACTCCCCATATCCACTTTGTCATCAAGTTGCCATCAAATTCCACAGCTTCTTAAAAGGTCTCTTATGTCACTCAGTACTATGTCCCATGATTTTCAGTTCATATGCTTCATACTCTGCACAGGAGGTCACAACCTGGAGATCAATAAGATCAATATTAATCAAATTCGTTTTTCATATTTTGATTAATTTGTAAGATTAATTTTCTGTACAACTGACTGTACATTATGAGCTGGTACTATCCATCAGATATTAATTGATAGGGTCCTGTGGTAAAGCAGGGTGTTGCCTACAGCAAATAGGTGGTCAGAAATGAAACATAACATTGAGCTGGTACTATAGAAAAATGTTAAAATTTTATCTCATGAATATGTAAGAGAGCTTGGCCACTCCAGTGAACAGTTCTTTCAAGATAGAAACACTGTATGAAAGACAACCAGGGAAAGTTTTCATTACTAGTGGATACTTTTATAGACTCTTTGAAACCTTATTATACTAGTATACTAATTTTATAATTATTGTTATCTGGTTTACTGCTTTTTGTGCCTTTTCATTTTTAGAGCATCCTACTAAAATCATTAATGTCTTTATATAAATTGGTTCATTTTAATTTTAACTGGTTAGCTCAGGGTATTTGCATGAATTAATAATACCCAGTGAAATTTTTAGTAAACCCCAATGTCCTCACTAGAGACATTATTAAAAGTTTGGCCCTTAAAGACTGGGAATTGGATAAGTTCCATAACTGCAAATAGGTTTTGCTTTGTTTTCAAACAGTGCACAATGGACATTATTAGGAAATAGATAGGGATTTCCAGGAAAGGTACATTAGTGTGACAGAATGAGAAGAAAGTTTGTGTTAAGGCAGTCCTTTGGGTCAGAGACATCATCAGCAAGAAGGGCTGAGTTCATTTTTCAAAGAACACATTTTCATTGTATGAAACAAAAAACCCTAGACAATTTCTTGAAGGCTGATAATCAATCTTTTTATTAAAGAAAAAATGACACGAATCCAATGTCAGGAAAACCACACTAGGGACCTGACCCCTGTCTATATTAAAGTTTTTTTCATAAAGGACCTCTACACTTTTCAGCTTTAAACTGATAATGACTTCTCCAGTAAAGGACCTTGAAGTGTTACTGGCCTGAATCTCTCCTGGCACCATCAAACGACCATAACTTAGTGAACATATATTTCTTGCCCTCCTCTTGTAAAATGTTATGAGAACTTCCAACAACAAAAGCACTCAGTAAGAGTTATAACAGTCTGGGGCACGTGGCTGTTTCAGCTGGTAGAGTACACAACTGCTGATCTCCGGGTTGTAAGTTTGAGCTCCATATTGGCTATAGATATTACCTAAAAATTGAATAAAAATAACAGTTTTATTCTCTCCTTTGTTCTCCTACCTACACTTCCACTTGTGTAAGTGTATGTGAATGTTCCTAGGCTCGTTAAAGCTTACTGCTCAACCTCATCTCTCACTATCTAGGCTCCTGCTGGAGTTCTGAATGAACGCAGAATCAAAGGACTTCCAGTGAAGGTGAAGTGAGATGATTATGATTGGCCACTTCGAGCCATGTTTGGGAGAAAGAGGATGGCTCCTCTTTTAGTGAATGAGCACTCCACTCACTCCACCACATTGACTCAAGCTGGTTTTTAAACCCAGGATCAGGTGCAGAATCAAGCCAACCTGACTTGTTTAGATATGTCCCTATGACACTGCCATGAACACATTAAGTGAAGGTAGTTTCATGGACAGAAAACAACATCAATATTCTCCAGTTCTTTATGAGCTTACATTTATCAAAATGAAAACTTATTATTATAAAATATTACTTTTATCTATGCCCAGAAAGAATGAAAAAAGACATAAAATGAGAAATATATAAAAGGAAATTAAAATAAAACACACACGGTAGTTATGTGAAACTATTATCATTTACATGTATCTTTTCAGAATTATTTTTCATATTTGTTTAAGAAGGTAGAATCATAATGGAAACAGTGTTTTAGCTTAACAGTATTTTTAAAAAAGATTTTATTTATGTTTTTGACAGAGAGAGAGAGAGAGAGAGTGTTAGCAGGAGAGGGAGAGATAACCTGAAGCAGACTCCACACTGAGCAAAGACGCAGAGATGGGGCTTGATCCCACCACCAGGAAATCGTGACCTGAACGAAACCAAGAGTTGGATGCCTAACTGGACTGGGTCACCTAGGTGACCCTAACTTGACAGGATCGAGCAACAAAAAACAATCTACATCATAATTCAACTCTTAGGATGAGAAACACCTGAGTGCTCAGGCGCTAGAAGCCCCTTCCTTCTTTCTAACATGTTAATAGTATGGTTCATGTCACCTACCAGGCAAACCCTAATCCTTGTTGAAGCCGCATCCAAAGCCCCACTCTGAGTCACAGTGTGAAAGGCCCTCAACCCAGAAGCCTGCCGGGTGTGGGTGAACTATGCTCCGGCCCAAAAGCTAAGCGGGGGCGGGATCCCTGAGAGGAGCATGCGCGAGTGCACTACGCATGCGCCGGACCGCCCGTCTCCGTATTTCCTTCCAGGACGCTGAAGGCCACGCGTCAGCTATGTGGGCTTCTGGCCTGGCATAAGGAGCCACCGCTATGAGGTCTGCCAAGATTCTGGGTCACAGCAACCTCAATGCCTCATTCCATGGCATATGCTTGGGTCCTTTTCCTTCCGGTAGCAGCAAGCTAAGAATTCGTCTCAGGAGAACCTGGTGCTTGGTCTGGAGGCTTTCCCCTGAAGAACAGCCTCGGGTATGTACGTAATGGATTGGTACCATTGTTTAGTTCCAGGTTTATTGAGATATGATTGCATATAACAGTGTGTGAGTTGAAGCTGTACAACATGATTTGATGCATGTATATATTGTGAACTGATTATGACATAATTACCATTTTTGTGTGAATGGTGAGAACTTTTAAAATTTATTCTTAGCTACTTTCAAGTGTATTGTCAACTGAGAAAAGAGGCAGATCCGAAATAAAAGCATTTATGTGAGGTCTCAGAATTGCAATTCGGGGAGCACAGATTCAGGTTGCAATCCAAATCCATCTCCAGAGGGAACAAAAGTCAAAGGCGTTAAAAGACAAAAAGGAATGGGTATCGTCCTATGTGTAGTTTACAAAGAATTTTGATTGGTATTGATGGCAGAAATCTTGGCTTGATTGGTTGCTAACCTCATCATTCATCAAGTCCCTCACTGTAGCAGATTGCAGGCTGAGTTTTTGGAATTTTTTACAGTTTGTCCCAGTTCACGGGTCATGGTTCATCTACTTCCTTACTCGCCTCCTCAAGGGGCTCCATTTTAAAGCCTCTTGAGATGAGTTAGTCCAATTCATTTTATAACCAAGTAAGTTCACTCCTTGGTGAGTTACAGATAGAGACTACACCAAGTGTACGTTATGAAGCTTGTGCTCCTCCTTGCACAGAGATTTTGACATTATAATGAGGGAGAGGTAGGTGTGGGATATTCCTAGGTCCATCTTTGCCGGTGTGATTCAGTGGTCAAGCTCAAACTGGCCCAGGCTGGCCTGTCCTTTGTCTCTAAAAGATAAGGTTAACATTCCTGTGAGGAATGGGAGGTCAATGGGCTTGCTGGTGACCGTTTTAATCTCTCTCTTTTTTTTTGCAGTTTCAGCACATTTTATTATATTTCTGTATGCATTACTCTCAAAACATATCACAAGAAATGATCAAACCACTTAAAACCTTCAAATAAAAAATCTGAAGCAGTTTATGCCCACAATTGTACATATTTATAGTTAAGAAACATTCTTTATAAATATTGTTTCCTCTGTAACAAGTTAATACCATAATTTAATTACAAATGGATAAATAGGGTAACGGGTATTTACAGAAGAGAGGGTGTTACTACGGAAAAGCTAACGGCACTACGTTTATTTTCCCTCACAATCTTTCATCCAGGAACTAACAAATTGAACTTGCAAAAGCACTAAAACATCACGTGTAAACCAACTAACAGAAAAACACACACAGAGGGGAGAAGCGGTTCCAGTGTGAGTTCGAGGGTTGCGACCAGCGCTTCACCAACAGCAGCGACAGGAAGAAGCACATGCACCCCCGCACCTCCGATAAGCCCTATCTGTGCAAGATGTGCGACAAACCCTACACGCACTCCAGCGCACTGCGGAATCATATGAAGGTCCATGAGTCCTCCCCGCAGGGCTCGGAGTCCTGTCCGGCTGCCAGCTCGGGGTACGAGGTGTCCACGCCCCTGGGGCTGGTGTACCCCAGCGCCAAGCCCCAGAGCAGCTCTAACCTCTCCGCGGAGGCGGCGGCGGCTGCCGCAGTGTCAACAGTGCACCCCAGCGGCGGCGCGGGCGCCGGCTCTGGCGGAGGCATTTCCAGCGGGGACAGAGGGACAGCCGAGGGCCACAGCAGCCTCTCCTCCAACTTCAATGAACGGTACGTGTGAGAGGCCTGGACCTCTCTCAGTCTCTCTCCCAGTCCCCAACCTGGCGCAACCCTCCTGGTGGTCAGCGCCGAGGGTACCCTGTGATGTGTTGTTAAAATTACGAATTTGATTTTTATGATGATGAAAATGATTTTACCAGAAGGATTTTTTTTTAAAGTTTTTTTTTTTTTTTTAATGATCTAGGCATGAAAAGCAAAAATATCCCTTCTGGAGTCTCAGTTTTAACCTCTTTCATCCAATGGGGCATGGTTTCAATTTCACCTTACATGTTTTCCTCTTTCCATCCAGATCTTTTTCTGAAAGCATTGCTGATCATCTATAGATTGACCCAGAAAGTCATGTCCCATGTTGGGATCAGGAGGGCAGTTTTTAATCTTTAATGATTACTTCAAGGAGCGTTTGAGCAACAAGGAAGCAATCAGTTCTTAGTTTCCTCACCTGAGGGCTTTATTAAGCCAGATGACGGCTCAGAATAAGCAACCATCTTTCTGAGCTTAAGAAGAGCAATTAGCAATATTTTAAAAACCTCATGTATACTACACATTAATCTTGGAAATTATTAAGAATGTTAAATTACTAGGTATCTAAGGGCTCTATAAGCTATTTAGTGTGATAGAGCAAATCTAAGGAAGTAAACTCTTACACCAATTGTTGGCCAGTACAGTTTCATATTTTGACAAGATCAAGTCCAAAGTGCAAAAATATAGTAATTGCTCACAACTCTTTTCACATTTTTCTCCCTTTGCTCATACTTTCCTGGAGAAAAAAAATCAATAGAGTAATATTAGTCCCTTGAGGCCAGAGTGGTTTAATTTCACTCCAACTTGTCCGGTCCATAAAATCCATCCTTATAAAAAGCATCTAAGATGGTCATCTGAGCAAACATAAGCCGCATTGTTGAGTGAGTTACAGCAGAGGTTACAATTTTTAGAAAGCATTTGGTTAACATAATATACATATTATTAAGAATAGTTAATAAACCAGTTTGTGTTACTGTTTTTTTTTTTTAAAGATTTTATTTGTTTGAGAGAGAGAGAGAGAATGAGAGGGGAGAAGGTCAGAGGGAGAAGCAGACTCCCCATGGAGCTGGGACCCCGATGTGGGACTCGATCCCAGGACTCTGGGATCATGACCCAAGCCGAAGGCAGTTGCCCAACCAACTGAGCCACCCAGGCGCCCTGTGTTACTGTTCTTAACCATGATACTATTCCTGATGGTAACCAACTAAAGAATTAGTATAATCTCCAAGGCCTGGCATGTGTCCTATTAGCTAATAGGCTATCATCCTTTACAGATTTTAGTTCTTGTGTTATTCTGCCAGTTCGGTTAACATGAAAACAACATTCTTCTAAGAGGGCATAAGTGCCTCCTTTTTGCGCTGTTAACATCATAAGTGCCCTTCTATTCTGTAGAATAGTTTCTACAAGGCTACCAACTTGAGTTTGTTGATATTCAAATGCTTGAACAGAAGCATTGAAGGTGGTGGTTGCCATGACTATGGATAGCTTATGTATTGCCTTTTTCAAGTCTGTTATGCTAATCCAAGGAAAGAATGCTCATGCAAAGGCATGACCAAAGCCCTTTCTGTCTCTAATTGCTTTGTGTCAATCCAAAAGTACAACCTTCCTGGTTTCACTGAGGTCTTTTTAACTGATATGATAAGGATCTCAGATTTGGTACATGAGCAGTGGAAGGAAGAATTTTTCTAATGGTGGCATCAGGAGCAAGAGCAAAAATCATATAACATCCTTTCCATTTGATGGGAAGAGTGGAGTAAATATTGGTGCCACATAATTTAAAAAAACCCAAAACTTTCTAGGGATGAGGCATAAGTGGGTCCCTTTGCTCTCTTTTATCATTTTCAAAGGATGAAATCTTGTGATCAAAATGTAATCATCTTCACAGAGTACATGATAATCTGATTTATCGGAATTCTGTCAGGGATCTTAAGAGCATCTTATATTTCTATATACGTGAAGCAATAAATGAGTTTGATTATTGCGAGTCAGATTCAAGTTAAGATATGGGAAGCTTCTGGGATAAAGATAGGAAGAATTAAGTTTCTACCATTTTCCAGATTTTTCATCAATGTCCCATTAAGGGGGATATTGCTTCCTAAAATCCAGTTCTGTTATAGATCTCATTTCCCCATCACAAGGATACTTTACAAGGAAATATTTTGTAGTTGTATAGACTCCAGTGTGGAGCAAGTTCATGATCATCTGAGTCATATAAAAGTGTATATTTATAAATATTTAGTAAAATTTATAAAACCTGATGTTTTACCTATACCATTTATATTTTCAAAATATACGAAAAGATTATTGGTCAATGCCTAAATCTGAGTTAGAGTATTCCCTTATGAGCAGGGGGAATCTAAAAGAAGGTATTTATATTTGGGGCGTGTTTTCCAGATGGAAGTTGATGAATATTTTCTAAGACACAAAAAGAGAATCCTATATTTTTACCAGTGAAGTGTGTCCATCACTCCAAGGATAGAAGTCACGCTATTAATTTAGGCACATTATGAGGATGGTTTGCTCTGGCATAAATCCAACAGTCAGTTTTGCAGAATAAGAAAGTTTTTGCAGGGTAAGAGCAAAATGATGTGATAAGGGTTGACCATCAGCAATGAGGATCACAAGAAAAAATAAAATGTTAGGCTAGGATCTGGAAGTATTCCAAATAACAAAGTCCATTTTAAGGAGAACTAAGATATGTTGGCTAATATATGAGTTCCAGGCAGGCTAGAGCAATTAACAGGCAAGAGATTCAATCTGTAGGGCAATAACCAATATGAAAATAGTGTTTTTTTTCTGATATTATAGGGTTTTTAGCACCAACAAAAAAATCCTACTGTGTTATATAGCAAAAAGCATTAGGATACTTATTAGGATAAATACCCCAAATGTGTCGATAGTCCTTCAGAACTAATTCCCCAAAGAATCTAAGTGGGGCTTTCCAAGTTTAAATGCCAAATATAAACCCTTTCTTGGAATTCTTCACTTTGTGTGAACAGGTCCACAAGAAGGAGTATGGGATACATGTTACAGATGGTGTCATATTCCTTCATAGAAAAATAAAGGAACTTCCCCAATAAGATGATTATGAAAATAGTAATAAAGAAAATAGCAAGTTTTTGGTATAAGGAACAAAAAAAGGAGTTGGAAGTAAACAGACCTTGTTGCAGTGTCTTGGGACAGCTATGTACACAGATGTCCTCTGGTTCAACTTAGGTCACTGTGGGTTTTAGGTCTGCGGTTAGTTCTGATGTCCACTGAAGGGCTGGAGCTTTCTTTAAATGAGAAACATGAATCCAAAAGTCAATGCCTTTGAGTTTAGCTGTGCAAGGGTTGGTTAACAGTACCCAGTTGGGTCCTTTCCATCAGGGTTGTAGGGTATCTTTGTGGAGATGTCTTTTTTTGTTAGACAAAATCTCTAGGCTGCAGATTATGGTGAAGGAGGTCTTCATGGGAGTATGCTCTGAGAAGGTTTTTCTACCAAGAATGCATTTTTCTTTAAAGCCTTTAACAGTTCTTTACAGTATTCGAGCATTTCTCCTTTGGGTTCATAGGCTCCAGAGTCTAGTCTCATAAGTCTTCCACTTGTGGTGAAGGGAGATAGTATATATTTTCCAAAGGGTGTGGCTCTTTGATTTAATAATGTACATGTCAGAGCCTTAGGCCAGGGTAAATTAAAAGCTTCTATAATTTTAGCTAAGTGTGTTTTAATTATGTCATTTTTTTTCCTTCTGCTGACCCCAATGATGGAGATGGTAGGTGCAGTGAAAATGCTGTAGAATAGACTAAAATTCACACAATGTCTTATTTGTCCTGTGAGATGAATTCCTCCATCACTATGTAATTCAGATGGAATTCCCTAGTTAGGTATGATTTTCTCTAATAATGATACTGAGACTAATACTGAGGTAAAGAGACAGGCTTCCCCCAATGAGAGTGCATGCATACTATTATCAGTACATATTTGTATCCTATGAGAGGGGCATATGGATAAAATCCAATTGCCAAAATTCAAAGGGTCTCGAAGATAATGGGAAATGCCTCATGGAACTCTGACTAGACTTCCCAGGATTATCTATGTGGCAAATAAAACAACAATGGTAATTTTCTGCTGCAGTTTTATGAGATGGGTTCCAAAAATACTGTTTTCACCAATCTGTCATTTTATCTGTGTTCCAATGGGTCATTTCATGGATAAATTTTAAAATCATTTTCTGTAGCAGTCATGAAGGACAGGCTGCCTATTTGGGCTGTACCAAAGCTGGGTGTTGGGATCAATGTAATTTAATTCTATCTACTTCTTTATTTCATTAGTAGTGACATTCTGTTGAATATCCTTAATTAATTGTTTCAGGTCACCCAAAAGGAATTCATTTAAGGTCTCAAAAGAAGTTTAAGGTTGACATTAATTTTAATGTGAAATGATTTTCTAAAGTTGTAGTTTTTGCTGTAGCATCTGCCATATTATTGCCCTAATTTTCCTCTACTTTTGCTATATACCGATCAGGAAATTTAATTATAGGTGGTTGTTTGGGTTGCTGAGATGATCAAGTAATTTCAGGATGTAAGAACTATTTTAATTTGTTCCCAGCAGAAGTTAGATATCCTCTGTTTCTGAAGCATTCTGAAATACTGTGCAGCCTCAAAAACATATCACTTGTCTACTGTGCATATTGGCTATTTTATCCTTTGCCAAGAGGCAGGCCTGTGTTAAAGCAAAAACAATCTCTTGGGCCAGAGGAGCCTCTGGTATGGGGCTTGCTTCAGTAACTTTAGTAGTTGAAGTTAGAACATGGCTTGGCTGATATTCCCTCATTTCCTCTTTCAAATAGGAACCATCTCCTAATGGGTAGTAAAAGAATACTATTGGTTTCTTAAGCTTCTTTTGAAGAAGAACAAGGAAATAACCTACCCTCATATTGCAACAAAGTAGAGTCTTTGGGAACCAAAATAACTCAGTGTTGCCAATAGGAGTTCTTTGAAGATCCAATCTGGAGGTTAGTAATTGGTCAGTCATTGTAATACAGTCACAAAGAGTCTTATTAGTAGGAAGAAGATTAGCTGGGGTCAAGGATGGCACTTGGTGATGGTAACATTTGGAGGCAAACGTAGGAGGATTTCATAGAAAATTAATCTGCCAGCAGATAGGTATTGAGCATGGTGAGTGTTAGCAGAGGTTCTACAGAACAGGGAACATCAAGAGTCCAAAGGAAGCACAGACTAATTATTCTACACTCTCCAGCAGGTGAGCTTTTGCTGCTATGACTTTTAAGCGGGTGCCAGTCCTTTGGCCACAGAGTCTAACTGCTATCCATAATATCCTCAGGGCCCTTATTCTTTTAAATTAAAATGCCTAAGACATTTTGCCTTTATGTTCGAAGAGAAAAAGAAAGGTAATTTAACAATTTGGATGTCCCCAGTCTTGGAGGGTCAATTATACTGTGTTACTTCAAATCCCTTTTGGTTTAGTTCGGTCCACTGAAGTGGTTCAGATTGATTAGCTTTAAGAATGGTATATAAGGTTTGAGCAATAGCAGAGAAATTAGGGATCCAATTCCAGTAAAATCCAAGTAATTGTTATTTAGTTTGGGAAATGGGGAAAGAACAAATTTTTGTTGTTGTTATTGTTGTTTTTCTGGATCTAGCAGAAGCTTTTTGTTACCAATGACATGTACGAAATATTTGACTTGTGGCCTCTTAAATTGTATTTTTCTTGGATACCTTATGTCTATTTGTAACCAATTTCATTAGTAAATGGATTTGTTGGTTTCTCATGCTGCTTCTGAAGGGGAACAAAGAAGTAAGTTACCCTCATGTTGTAACAAAGTAGAGACTTTGGGAAAAATTACATCAGCTATGTCAGCTTTTAAAATCTGAGAAAAACATGCCCGCCTCTCTGCCTACTTGTGATCTCTCTCTCTGTCAAATAAATAAATAAAATCTTTGGGGCGCCGGGGTGGCTCAGTGGGTTAAATCTGAGAAAAACAAATAGAGCTTTCAATGTAGCTCTGTGGCATGACTGTCCAAGTATATTGTTTTCCCCAAGTGGAAGTGAATAAAAATTGGCTTTCTGGGATCCATTAGTATACTGCAAAAGGTACAGCAGAGATCCCTTACTATTCCTAGTGAGGGAAATAGCAGAGCATAAAGTCTGAGGATTGGGCACCCCTGAGTGCCAAGATATAACCCATTATTTATTGCTCTTTGGTCCTGCACGAATCTCTGTCCTTTTCCTTGAGGTTTTTGGATGGGATGAATTTGGACGTTATTAGGGCTAAGGGGTGGAATAAACCCTTATTTAATATTCCTTCATTGTGAGTTTAATCCCTTTAATGACTGTAGCATTCAATGGGTATTGCTTAATATTGGGAAGGGGTTTAAAGAATCAGTCTAAGGTGTTACAGAAGGAGCAGAGTGTGTGTGTCCAATGTCAGTAGAACATTTAGACCAAAGGATTTCAGGGACAGTGTCAAGAGCTCAGTGCTGTGCAGTTTGAATTCTGGGAAAGACAGGTATTGGTATGGACCCATTTGTTGTAGATTCTTTTATGATTTGTTGATCCGTTATTTCCAGAGATATTTCTTGCTTTTGAGAGAAAGAAATATGGTCCTGTCTGATAAGTCTCGAGAGGATCATATCCCAGTGAATGAACAGGAGCTGTGGGAATGAGAATGAACGAGTGCTCAGCAACGGTCCCAATAAAAAAGGAATAAACAAGGATTTAAAAAGAACCAGAGGGTATTGGAAACACTCACCATTTGAAATGTTCTTTGAGGAAGAGGGAAAGAGAGGCTCATGGAGTTAAGAACTGATAGTGTTGCTCATATGTTTATAAGAGCTCATGGTACCTCATTCCCAGGTACGATCTTACGATCTATTTCTCCTAAGGTGTTGGTTAGTAGTGTGTGTGTGGGGGGTTCTTTTTATCTTTGAAGCTTCCCTATTCTGTCATGTAAGCAAAATGTGGAATTTTTTCTTGTTTTCCAATTTTCTGAAAGAGGACATTGTCTTTAGGTGCTTTGGTCTTTATATGTCTTTTGAGTTTTAAACAATCTTTCTTTCAATGTCCAGGCTTTTTGCAATAATGATAAATTCCTTTAATAAGGAATTTATCCTTGATTTCTTGATTTCAAGAAATCTTGATTTCTTTGTTGCCTTCTAGTTAATTGGTGTAATTGAAAATGCATGATCTTTCCAGCCTGGACCTATAAATCCATGGCTTGCAGGATTTTCTGTTTTTCAGTCTGCTGTGCAGGATAACTGAATGCAGGTAAGGAATTATTAATGCCATCTTATTGTTTTCTGGCTGTTTTGTAGTCTTTTCCATTCTTTCTCGCTTAATGTGAATTGATGATTTTCTGTAGTGGTATGCTTTGGTTCCCTTCTTTTTATCTTTAGTGTACCTATTGTAGTTTTTTGCTTTGTGATTACCATAAGGCTTTATGTACCATTTTAAGTTCATCCCCTTTTGATGGATTTCTTGCTTAATTCTATTTTCACCTATATGAACAGGCTACTAAGTAACATCTATTTAAGTATATCCTTGCTCTCTGAGACATTAAAAGTAAAATGGCTGGACGAAAGTGCTTGAGTATTTCAGAGGTTTTAAATCTTTTTTGTTTATTTGCCATCCAGAAAGATTGTATCAGTCTGAGAAAAGTCCTTGTTCCATGATACTCCCAACAATTTGGCTATCATCATCCCTTTTCATTTTTGCCAAACTGATAGCTCTTCTTTCCCCTCACCCCCAAAGGTATAATAAATAAAACCTTAAGGATGTTTTAATTTCCTTAATTTAATTTTTAGTTTTTTTAAAAAAAGATATTATTTTTAGGGGCACCTGGGTGGCTCAGTGGGTTAAAGCCTCTGCCTTCGGCTCAGGTCATGATCTCAGGGTCCTGGGATCAAGCACCGCATCGGACCCTCTGCTCATTGGGGAGCCTGCTTCTCCCCCTTCTCTCTGCCTGGCTCTCTGCCTACTTGTGATCTCTCTCTCTCTCTCTCTCTGTCAAATAAATAAATAAATAAAATCTTAAAAAAAAGAGATTTTATTTTTAAGTAGTCTCTACACCCAATGAGGAGCTTGAACTTATAACCCTGGGATCAAAAGTCACACATTCTTCCAATTGAGACCCTTAATTTCCTTAATTTAAATTTAAATAAATTAAACATAGTTTCTTACGTTTAGTGGCTATTTATATTTCTTCTTTTTTTGTATGTCCACTGGTGCTTCTTTTTATTTAGATGTTTGCCATTTTCATACGAATTGCAAGAGCTTCTTATATATTAAAGGTCTTGTCTTTTTCTTTTGTAAAGGTCAGAAATATTTTTCTTGTATTATTATTTGGCTGTTAACTCTTTTTTCCTTAATTATGTAGAAGTTCTAAGTCACTGTAAGATGGTCTACCCAGGAGAACTGTGTTCTTGCCCACTACTTAGAAGAAAAAAAATAATTCAGTAAACAGTTTCAAAGAGTTACAAAAACAATAGGTAAAACATGGAGTAGTAAGGCAACCCAGAGATTACTAATGGTGGGATGTTCCTGTGGAGAGGAGTGGTATTAACAGAATCCATGATGTTGGCAACATGCAGTTTTCCTTCAGGAGCTGGAATTGATAAGGAAGGGCAGCTTGTGCTAGAGATACTGCCTATAGCACAGCAAGAGGGAAGAAATAGTAGTTTCTTTCTCTAGACTCTTGGCTTTCTTATTAGTACCTCTCATTGTCAAATTCTAGCCTGAATTACTTAAAAGAGAATCTGGGAAACAGAGTTTGGAGAAGCCATTTGATTGTTTAACAAAACACAGGATAAATTGGGAAATGAATTGAGAACAGGCAAATGATAAGAAGACTCTCATACTTCAGTTATTCTCTTTATGATTTCTAGATTTGGTGTTTTGGTAATAAAGTTCTTTCTCAAGATTCCTTCTTGTACTACTTATATTCAGTTTTGGTTTTTACATATTTTGATATAAGACGTGAATAGAAATCCTACCTTATTTCTAAATGACAGGCTCATTTTCCCATCACCATCATTTCTCCATTGACTTAAAAATTACACCTTTAACATATTCCAAGGGAGATAATATAGTAATCCTGAATCTGAAATTGATTGTAGGGAAAAATATTAAGAGGTGTCATACACATGGTATAATACACCATCCAGGGGCCACTGGGCTGCAGGGTGGTGAGGAAGACTGGCTCGGGGTGCCGCATGGGCCCAGGGCTCCTCTGGATGAGCTGGTGGATGTGCATCCCCAAGTACAACGAGGAGGAGGAGGAAGAGAGCAGCAACTATAGCTGCAAGCACCTCTTTGTGCTCAAGAACATGTTTGCAGCCAGCTCAGGGGGCTTGCTCACCTCTGGCTTTCCCCCTGGCCCTCCTGCAGATGCAGCTGAGCCTGTACTGTGATGATACCTACCATGAGGTGAAGTTTGGCAACATGGGGCTACCTGACATCGACAGCAAGATGAGGATGGGCATCAATATGGCGCCCATCAGTGCTTTGCTCTACACAAAGTGCTCTGTGCTCATCAGAGGCCATGAAAGGCTTGTGCTTTGGGCTCTGTGCCCACGTTAAACTGTGAAAACTGAAGCATGTGAGCACAGGACTCATCCGAGAGCACCAGCAAGTCTATATCTCTGCTACTCCATCTTAGTGCCCTTGACTCCAAGATCAGGGATTGCTGCAAACCTCACACCTCCTCATGAGCTGGGACCTGGAGCTGTGACCACTCTGGTTTTAGGCCATAGCAGTCTGGGTGGGCTCCTGGTGTCAGCATCCCTCCCACTGCCCACAGGTTTTTTGGCACCAAGTGGATGGCGTTCCTGGCTGTGGGCATTTATGTCCTCTGAAAAAAAAAAGAAAGAAAAAAAATCTCTGGAAATTGTGCTAGGAGTAATCCCCAAATGAAATATTCATTCAAGAAAATATATTAAAATTTGGTAAGAACAGTGAGAATCTACAGCATTTGAATCATAACCTGTGCCTTCCTCAGTGTGACTAAAGGTCTGCTCTACTCATGTGTAGCCAAGAACACAAAACTTCCCCCTCACATCCGCTCTACCTCCTAGTAGTTGACTGTATTTCCTCCCAGGAGGCCCACACTTACAGCTTTTCTCACCTCCTTCCAGCTATGTATTGTGGAAGTTAAATTCTAGGTGACTATGATCAACTGTTTGGGGGGAACCACTTCTACTCAGTCCACACTTATAAGGTAGAGACTGTGACACAACAGAAATACCAGGTCAGATCACCCCAGAGCCCAGCTCATTTGTAAGGCAGTTGTTCCAGACTGGGAGGCAAGCTGAGATCAGAGGCTGCTTGCTGTACCTACCCAGTGACCCACTTCTATAGCAGGGGTACCACATGGAGAGACATGGGTCACTATCACTACTCCCAAGTCTGAGAGTTGAGTCTTAGAGATTTTACCCAAAAGGAAAGAAAGGCCTTAAGAACAGAGACTTCCAAAAGTGGCCCTCAAAGAAAGTGACTTTATTGGCAGAAGATGATTAGGAGGAGATTGGTGGAACCATTGGTGAAACATCTAGCTGGTTTGCCTAGAAAAATGCAGGATGGGAGAAAATAAGGAAGAGCTTGCTTCAAGTCAGAAAGAGCCTCAAACATTATCCTCAAAAACCATGCTTCAAGGGGCCCCAAATTTATTTGCTTATGAATGTGGAAAAACACTCCCCAAAGCATTAAAAAGAGAGAGAGGGAGAGAACGTGCTCATGCTATTGCTGGGAGTTAATGGGGCATAAGAGCTGAATATGATCAAAGAAAGAGATAAGAGGACCTCTGATAAAGCCATGGTCATCCCAAGGGACAGCATGCTGCATCCCCTGGAGAGCAACATTGGAGGCTTTACACTGCAGAGGAAATGGACTTCACACACACACACACACACACACACACACACACACACACACACACACACACACTCTCACTCTCCACCAAATCACTAAAACAAAAATATAACAAGAACCAAGGATGAATGAGTATGTATTATCTTAATGTATTATCTTAAATGCCCAGTTCTCAACAACAAAAAGTCATGAGATAGGGAAAAAGTGCAACCCCTCCAACAGAAAATTAGCAGAAAACACGAATTGCCTGGGATAGCAATGGATTCAACAGAAAAAACTTAAAAATAATCATGATAAATATAGTCACAGAACTAAAGGAAACAAGGTTTAAATAAGTAAAGGTCTGAATGCAATGTTATGTGAAAGACTATCAATAAAGAGAAAGTATAAAAAAATGATTAAATGGAAATTCTGTAATTGAAAAGTACAATTGAAATTTAAAAAAATCACTACAGAAGCTCAACTGTAGATTTAAACTGACAGAAGGAAGATCAGTGAATTTGAAGTTATATCAGCAGAGAGTATGCAACCCAAAGGATGAAGTAAAAAAAGAATGAGGAGAAATGCACAGACCCTCAGAGAAAAGCCAGCACTAAGTGCATCAGCATGTGCTTTTGGGAGTACCAGGAAAACACATTTCTGGTAAAAGACTTATATAGAAAGATCTAAGTTGTTTCTTGGTAAAAAATGAACAAAAAGCACACAAACAATCCAATAAACATTGGGTAAAAGGACTGAGCAAGTATTTTACCAATGAAAAATACAGTTGGTAAATAAGCATATGAAACACTGCTTCACATTATTTGCCATAGGGAAATGCAAATTAAAACTGATGGCATGTAAAAGCAATAATGGCAATGTAAAAGAATGGCTAAAATTAAAAAAACAATACCAGTCGCTGACAGGACTATGGATGACAGGAACACACATACATACCCTCACTCTGGCAGCTGTCAGGGCCCAGAAGCAATGAATAACAAATATGCAGGATGAGCCTGGAGCATCTTGTAATGTCAGAAAATAGAAAAAAAATAAAAGCTAAACAAAAACCACACACAACCCCACCTTGCATACACAGTGACGGGTGTATGTTAAAGGGCCACAGGAGCCAATGGAAACAGTTCCCTGTGGCCAAATCTAGCATGATTTGAGCAGAAAATTTGATAAAGTACTGTTTAATGTTATCAGAGAATAAAATAAGTATCCATGATTCCATACTGATGAAAATAGAGGATTAAATATATAAATGAGTGAGGTGAATAGACAAATCTTCCATGCAGAAGAATTCCAATTTATATAGATACTTTGCCCAGGGACGTGGTCCATTTTTTTCCTCTCTGTAAGTGTGGGGTGTGGATAGTGACTTCCTTACACAGAACACAGTAAGAGAAGGTGGAGAAAAAGCAGCTTCACCATTGAGAAACCTGGTAAACACTACCTCAACTGTGGTCAAGGTCAACATCAAAAGTTACAAGATGTGAGGACAGTATTTGCCACTGACAGGATGTAATGAAAATAGTGATTTACCTCTGTGGCCTTTCTCCTAAAAAGCTATCCCCCAGTCTAATCATGAGAAAAAACATCAGAAGAATCCCAATTGAGGGACATTCTACAAAATGCCTGCTTAGTACTTCTCAAAACTTACCAAGGACTTCCAAAACAACAAATGTTTGAAAAACTACCACAGGCACTTGATAACTAAATGTAAAGTGATATGCTGAATGGGATTCTGGATGGAAGGACACTAGATTAAACTATGGAAATCTGAATCAAGTGCGAATTTCACTTCATCATGATGTATCGATATTGGCTCATTAATTATAACAGGTACCATACTAATGTAGGATATTAATGACATGGGAAAATGGGTGTGTCATACATGGGAATTCCCTATATTATCTTTATTATTTTCTATAAATCCAAAACTGTTTGAAAAAATTTCTTAAATTTACTAAAAAGTCTTTGAGGTAAAGTTCTTGTTTCTCAGAATGAGGCTAGAGAACACTTGGGGAAAAACAATCACCAGTTTTCGCTTTCCAATGATAATAATTGATTCAAAAAGTTATTTTCATTGGATGCTAAAACTGCTGATGAAAAATTATTAGGGAACAAGAAATACACATGGTGTCAGTGTACCACCCTACATATTAGATTTCCATAGGAATCTTCCATATTAGATTTCCAAGGAAATAAGTTATCTTTCTCATAGAGAGAGCTAATGGTATCACCTTAATGAAGTAATCAGTGAATAGCTTCAGTTAACAAGGCAAGCTAATGTGATAGGTGTCATGATGAGAGAAGAAAAACAGCACACCCATGATTGCTGAATTATTTAATCTAATTATGAGGAAACATCACAAAAATAGAGATGGTGGGATATTTTGCATAATGTCTGACACAAATATTTAAAAATTTTTAATGTCATGAAAGAAAAAAAAAAGCAAGAAGTTTGTTCCAGATTACAGGAGATTAAAGAATGTTAATAAGACAAATAGTGGCCTTTATTGAATTCTTGATAAAAAATAAATTGCTAAGAAGGACAATTTTGGGAAATAGGGGAAAATTTTAGTGTGATGTTAAATTTCTTGGTGATAATGATGATATGATGAGGTGCCTGAGTGGCTCAGTCAGTTAAGTATCTGCCTTCAGCTCAGGTCACAATCTTGGGGTCCTGGGATCAAGGCCCATACACCTAAGACTTCCTGCTCAGTGAGGAGCCTGCTTCTCCCTCTCCTTCTGTCCTCCACCCACTCCCTCCCGCTTGTGTTTGCTCTTTCTCTCTTGCTCTCTCTCAAATAAACACAATCTTAAAAAAAAGTATTACAGTGTAGGAAATGTCTTTGTTCTTTTGAGATATAGTTGAAGAATTTATGGGTAAACCGTCATATATGTATAGACACATATACATACGTGTATTAAATATGTATATATACACATTTGCAGATGGGTTATTGGGAAAATGTGGTGAAATGTCAATAATAATCTTGATTTAAAAAAATCATGGACATTTTCTCAACTTTTCTGTAGGTTTGAAATTTTTCAAAATAAATCTGGAGGAAAATGTTATGGATACACATTTTTCTTGACCCTCTGCCTTATTTCTCTGCCCACTTTATAGCTTAGTTTCTTGAAAGATTTCCTCTTTTGCTACTTTCACTTCTCTACATTGTGTATAATATGACTTAATGGTTAAGAACATGAATTTGGGGGACGCCTGGGTGGGTTAGTCGGTTAAGTGTCTGCCTTTGGCTCAGGTCATGATCTCAGGGTCCTGGGATGGAGTCCACATTGGGCTCCCTGATCAGTGGGGAGTCTGCTTCTCCCTCTGCCTGCCTGTATCTCTCTCTCTCTCTCTCTCTGACAAATAAGTGAAGTCTTTAAAACAAAAAACAAAGAACATGGGTTTTGGATTTGATCCCTCGATTTCATCCCTGAGCTCCACCTTAATATTTCTGTGGACAAATTATGAAACCTCTTTGTCTTCTTTGTCTCCCATTTTTTCAGTGGGGTTATAGGGGTTAAAATATAGAAATAAAAGTAAAAAATATAAAAGATATACTGAATAGTTAAATGGATACCGATGAAAAGTTATTTATAAGCTCAAAGAGTGTCTGATTTTAATTTAAAATAAAACAAAATGAGGGGCACCTGGGTGGCTTTGTGGATTAAAGCCTCTGCCTTTGGATCAGGCCATGATCTCAGGGTCCTGGGATTGAGCCCCGCATTGGGCTCTCTGCTCATTGGGGATCCTGCTTCCCCCTCTCTGTCTGCCTGCCTCTATGCTTACTTGTGATTTCTCTGTCAAATAAATAAATAAAATCTTAAAAAAAAATGAGAGATGAGGTAGGAGACATGACTGTATCATTTAATATTTATTCAGTTGCAATAAAAGCATTTTGTCCAAACAAGTTTAACAGTAAGAAGATCTACTCGATTTTTTTTTAAATTTGATTTTATTTTTTCAGTGTTCCAAGATTCATTGTTTATGCACCACACTCAGTACTCCATGTAATACATGCCCCCACTATTACCCACCACCAGGCTCAACCATCCCCACACCCCACTCCTTTCCAAAACCGTGTGTGTTTTTCAGAGTTCACAATCTCTTATGCTTCATCTCCCTCTTCGATTTGCCCCAATTCACTTTTCCTTTCCTTCCCCTAATGTCCTCCATGTTATTCCTTATGCTCCACAAGTAAGTGAAACTGTATGATAATTGACTTTCTCTACTTGACTTACTTCACTCACCATAGTCTCCTCCAGTCCCATCCATGTTGATCTATTGGATTTTAAAATGAGAAGGGATGATTAATTCCAGGGACCTGAGTCTGCTCTGTGACTCCCTCAGCTATGCCCTCCTTTGTGTGTTGACTTCATCTCCAGGCTGGTTTCTCTTTTGATGGCAGAATGGTTGTAGACTGTGCCACATTTCATATCCACACAGCATGACATTCAGAGGAAGAAAGACTACTTTTTTTTGTGGATCTCTTTTAAAACAAAGGAAACGCATACCCAAGAAACTTCCACAAAATTACCTCTTTTGTCTTATTGACCCCAAATAAGTCACAGACTCTTCCCTTAACAGACCTCTAGGCTTCAGTGTTGCTAAGCTTAGAAGTGGGTGCTGCAGAAAAATGTAAACAGAATTTGTGGTACCCCTGGAAAAGGGAAAGGGATCAATGCATGTGAAAATGACAAGTAAAATTTTCCCCTAAAATAGAGAGTGGATACAAAGGAATAGCATTCATCAAACTCAGATATCTGGATTCCTTTACACTCCTAAAGAAAGTGTTTAGGACCCTGTAGAGCTTTGTGTCTGTGGGTTAAATCTAAAGGTATTTACAATATTAGAGATTAAAACCAAGAAATTGAATACTATTTATTGACTTGTTTAAAAATAAAAATAACAAACCTTTTATACAATAACTTAAATGATTATATTAAGATATATTAAAGGAAATGGCTAATGAATGGCCAAATGTGTCAGGTACCTTTTCAAGTATTAATGATAGGAAATCAGTCACAACTAGGTTGGTACTCACAGGAAGAAGATGGGCCTTAATTTAATTATCTGGTAGTTACAGTTTACTATTTTTTCTTTAAAATGTTGCTTATATCTGTGCACTCCTCTCCTTATATCCTCCAGTTTCAGGTCTCATCATCTAATATATGAATTCTTGAAGTTAGCCTCATTGCTTCCAGCTTCATTCCAATTAATTGTCAGATTAGTTTTCTGAAAAATACAATCATATTACCTGGTTCTAGGAAAAATTCGTGTCTGATGCCTGTGGGATAAATTCAGATTCTTAAGGGTGGCATTTAAGATTCTCTGTAACCTTTCCACCTGTATTTCCCATATTCTGCAACAGCTTTTAACGACAGTTTTGTCAGCTTTCTGACTCTGTCCATGGTTCACCTCCTTTACCCCAGTTCCCAGTGTCACACTTATTTCCATAAACATTGACTGTGGTCATTCTTATTCCTTTTTTCCTCCAAACATCATTTTTTAAAAATTATTTTTAATATCTAACTTCTGGTGCTGCGTTAAGGACTAAATACACCAGGCATCTCCATTTTCTGAACTCCCAAGCAGCACTGTTTCAAATCCTAGCTCGATCTGAATCACCTGGTTGACCTTGAGCAAGCTACTCAATGTTTCAAAGTATGACATTTTACTGAGAAAATGCATACAAAAGCATATCTAACCAGTGGGAAGGTAATATATATGAAAGGTCTAGATTTGGGCTTAGCACATAACATGTTCTCAGTAAATTAATTTTTTCTTTCCTATTTGTATATTGAAGTGATCAATAAATATTTTTGTTTAGGTATTTACAGTTTTCACTATTTTGTGTTTCATTTATGCTTTACAGCATCTCCAACATTTTGTTAATGCTGTGAATTTATCATTAACTTACACTGGAGTCAGTATGGATTGGTGGAATTTCTAGTAACAAGCTAAGTAATATCAGAGAAAAAAAATTTAACTTAATGTGTTCAAGATTATACTTCAGTTTTGAATGACACCTAATCACACTATATGAAAATATCCAAATACATATGGATATAAAACTCATAAATACCAACTATTTCAATGACAGATTGATAAATCACCTGTATACAGATAAGTATTTCAGAGAATTTGAGAATAAAATTGGCTAACACTAAAGATGAAAATAATCTTTTTTAATACATTTTTATTAGTATTCTTATCTTGTTTTTAATATTTTTTAAATTGTGGTAAAAGGTATATAACAAAATTTCCCCTTTCAAGGATGAAAATATTGATTTGAGAATATTCTGTGGGAATTAATATTCAAATGTATTCTCTTGAATAAACTCAAAGAAAATTAAAAATCAAATATATACAGTTTACTTATGACAGATGGTGTTGTTTGATCAGGGATTAATTCTTGAGAACCTGGAATGTGCCAGAGTTTGCTTTGGAATTCCAGATATCTGTCAACAATATTATGTAGAGGTGATCTTTATGTATACTGACTTCTATTCCTAATATTTGTTGTATTTATTGAAAATTGTAACTCAGTACTCTTTGAAACAAAGTTAATATTTTAACTAATTTCTTTCTGACATAGTTTGTGACCTGAAGAATAATTTTAGTTCATTCTTGCTATGACTAGTGGCTTAGATTTTGGCATACATTGTAGCAGAATCTCTCCTGGCTGAACTTATTTGACTCCTATAATGTCATGTTTTAGTAATTGAATACTTTATGTACAAAGTGGTCCTTTTCTACTTTCTCAATATTCCATGGTTTTGAAAAACATTTTTTTGTAAATTTAAGATAATTTTCCACAGGGGATGATATTTCTTTGAATGTTATAAAATTTTCTTTATAATTTTTTTCATAGCATTTATTACTTCCTGATTTCTTAGACTATAAATAAAAGGGTTTAATAAAGGGATCACTAGAGTATAAAAAACAGCACCAGGTATATCTTCATCCTCTTCTTTAACTGAATGTGGCCGAATGTACACAAAGAGAAGAGAACCATAGAATATTGAGACAGAGAGAAAGTGGGATGCACAAGTAGATAAGGCTTTGCCTCTTCCCTCTTTGGATTTCATTTTGAAAATAGTAAAGAGAATGTAGAAGTAAGATATTAAGACACTAGTGATGGTGAAGACTTGAACCGAACCTGAAAAGATAAATATCATCAATTCATTGATATAAGGGTCAATACAGGAGAGTCTGTATAATGGAAGAACATCACAAAAAAAGTGATTAATTTGATTGGACCCACAGAAAGTTAACCTAAAGAGAAACCCTATATGAATCATGGGATGCAGGTTTCCAGCAATATAAGCTCCTGTGGTCATCTGAATGCAGAGTTTCTTTGACATCATGGTGTGGTACTGCAGTGGGCTGCATATGGCCACATAGCGATCATAGGCCATTGCCGCCAGGAGAAAGCAGTCTGCAGTTTCAGCAAGGCAGAGAAAATAAAATTGTGCCATGCATTCATAAAGAGAAATCCTTCTGTCCTTTGAAAAGAAGTTCTCTAACA
>CM052799.1:154780259-154799154 GCA_028533885.1 Nasua narica
TTGATTTTGTCCATGCCATCATTCCTTTGATTTTTGCACAGATTTCTAAATTCTTTCCTTCTTTATGTAAAGCAAAGTTTAATATAATGCTACTTAAGAAAGTTTTCACTAACCTGACCACAGTGATTTTCACTTCCTGGATTTTCAAGTATATTTGATATACCCACACAACTAGAGTTGCTTATGTATAATCTACCTGGCTTTTTTATATATGCATGTACAGTTTATTAGAATTATAGACATTTGAGTTTAGCTATGACTTATACTTCTTATAAGAGTTATTTAATGCTATAGAGAAAAAAGTATTGATTCTAGTCCTAGATTCAAAGACCCAAGATAGGTGAAATTGTTGTCAGTATGCTACCACTGATCTTTTGTGAATGCTTTGGTTTCTGAAAATTGCAACTGCTAATCTCGAAGAACAGCCTTCAAAGGAAATTCTTGGAAAATTATCATTAAAAACGTTACGTATCATTCTCTTACCCGAATTAACCCTTGTACTATTTTCCTATTTCCTAAGTTTTTTGAAATATATTACAGTACTTTAAAAGCTAATAAAAATAAACTTGCCTGTATATTTTAGTCTTATAACACTTAGAAAAGGGGAAAAAATCTTAAATCTTAATATGATTTTTGAGATGGGGCTCCTGGGTGGTTCAGATGGTTAAGCGTCTGCTTTTGGCTCAGGTCATGATCTCCAGGTCCTTGGATTGAGCCCCATGTAGGGCTCTCAGCTCAGTGTTGAGTCTGCTTCTTCCTCTCCCTCTCCCTCTCCCCTTCCTTGCACTCTCTCTGTCTCTCTCTCTCTCTCAAATGAATAAACTAAAAAAAACTTTAAAAAATATGATTTTTGAGAGACAATTTTGTTTTCTTTCAAAGGCTATCTTCTATCATTACTTTGTGACCCATTAGAATATATTGGCCAATCTAGTTATATAAATTCTATGGTCAAAATGGGCTTATTTTTCCATAATCAAAACATCAAAATAAAGACACAGTCTGAATGTTTTATTTTCTTGTCTTAAAAAAATTAAATATAAGCCATTTAATTATTCAGCTATGTTATAAGTAACTTTCAGTGTACTTGCCTGGATTATGTAACAGATTTAGGCTGCATTCTTACCTGTATGTTTTGAAAATTTACCTTATAATCAGAAAAGGTCAGCACGAACTGAGTTTAAATCTCATGCTAATTTGCCATAGCCTTCAGTTGTGAGAAAACCTAAAAAGGTGAGAAGTTGAAATCTGAGAACAAAGAAAAGGTACTAATTCAGATAAATCAATATTTATGGATGCTAATAATAAAACTTAAAGCAAATTTGAATACTTCCTTTACCTGAATGATCTGAGAAGAGTTTTATAACATCACTTTGCTTTTTTGTGTGTGTGGTGCTAACTCTCGTATAATTTCAGGATATAAGTTTTGGTCTCAAAACATTTGGGATTAAAAGAATGAAAATCTGGGAGACTACTGGTAGGTCAGTGTCAATAATTATATTCCTTACAATGCAAAATTAAACTTTCCATCAAATGCTTATGGGACTTGCTCACGATGACATCAGTGTATTTCTATGGGGAGATTTAGTTCCCAAAACATATTAACTCTGTGACATAAATTACAGATGTCCTGTGAGACAATGAAGTTAAAGTAAATGACCTTCGCTAAAGTCACTAAGGTCATTTGATGATCATTTGCTGATTCTTGTGTAACTGACATCATGTTTACAATTCTGTTCATTATCCTGTGCATAAAATGTAAAATGAGCTAAAGAGAGTCTCAAGTTGGTTTGGACAGTTACTGGAGAGATTAATAGGTTTTATGAAAGAGGATCAGCATTTAGAGGGGAGACCAAAAGTTGTGTTAGGGTTAGCTCCTTCACTCTGAGTTGAATTTGTTCCCATGTATTGCAAAACCCTTTTACTAAGATCCTTTAGCCCCACATATGATTTCCTGCGTTGTTCTCTGTTCTTTTCAGTTAATCTCAATTCCTTTATCTTTCTTACCTTGTTTTCCCCCTTCACTCCACTAATCCTATAAATATACTGTATATTTAATAAAAATACTATGCATAGAGTATGTCTATAATCAGTCACTTATTCCACTGCCACAATTAGTTATAGACATAACAGGAAAGGGATTTTTCTGTTATGTTCATTCCTTCATTTCTAACACCTTGAACAGTGGTACTTTGTAGTGCTTAACAATTATTTGTTGAATGATTAAAAAAAATGATAGTCTATTGCTCAGGAATTTGCATGGTCTCTTAATTAGTTTTCAAACCAAATCCATTTTTCTTAGTTTTTTTGTTTGCTTGTCTTAGATTTTTTTTTTTTTTTAGATTTTACTTATTTACTTGAGAGAGAGAGTGAGTGAGAGAGAGAGAAGGAGCAGATGGAGGGGTAGAAGGAAAAAGAGAAGCTGACTCCCTGCTGAGCAGAGAGCTGGACATGGGGCTCTGGGGCTTGATCCCAGGACTCCAGGATCATAACCTGGGTTGAAGGCAGATGCTTAACTGACTGAGCCACCCAGACACCCCCAAATCCATTTCTCATAGTTTGGTATTCCAGATGCTCCACAGTCAGCCTGTGCCTTATCTATCACTTTCCTTTCTTCCTCTTATGTCAGGGCACTTGGCCATGTACATCCCTTCACTGCCCTTCTAGGCAGTTGCTTCAGCTAATTCACTTATTATGTTTCCCTCATATAAAACTCCTTTTCCCTTTCTTTTCCTCTCAATACTACTCATCCTTGAGCTCAAATCAGATATCCTCCATGAGGACTTTCCTAAGTCCTTTAAATAGAATCGATATATTCTTTTCCTGATTTACAGGATACTTAACTGCTTTTAAAATGCATTCACCACTCTATCAAGTGTGACTCATATGGGTCCTAATTGTAAAAGTCTTGACTACATATTAAGTCACCAATCATATCATGTATCTTTTTGAGAAACTGACAACAAACTGAGCTAGATTCTCAATACATGCTGCATTAACTGCTAACATTTCCAATCTGTTTAACTTTTATCAAGCACTTTCAATATGCAGGGTATTGGAGAAGACAATGGGGAGTATGTGCATTGGATATGAAAATGGTGGGGGATAAGTTCTCAGTTTTTATATATGGCTCCTGACAAGAAGCTCATCATCTAGTGGGGAGAATGAAGAGCACTTATATTGCTAACTAGTGTGCATTTTAGTCTGTAATATAAAAAAAAGCGTAAACATGTTATGTAAAAATATAGTGAGGGAAGTGAATGGTGATCTGGAAGAAGAGAGAAAGGTTTTCCAGTGGAGGTATAATTTCAGATAACTTTACAGGGTAAGCAGGATGATAAATTGGGGAAGAATGTAAGGAAAAGCAGTACACTGAGGAAAGCCTGGACTTTTAAAAGAGCCACACCTAATTTTTTTTAAAAAGGACAGTAAACGGAGTGGCTGAAGCTTACTCATACATGATACAAGGAGACACAACAGGTAATTTAAAAAGAATGGGGAAATAGATTGGAAGTTGTCCCGTTTGATTACTTCCCATTTATTTTCTCTGCCCTGCCAATTCACTAAAACCTTCTCTCTCCAAGCCACAACCAACTTTAAATGCCAACCCTAAAGAATATTTAATTATTTTCCTAACCAAATGTAGTGTTTGGTACTATTAAAGTCTTCTCTGGCTTCTTATGGTAACCCTTTCCACTTCTGCCTTCTTGATTGCCACATCTCAGTGTTTGACACTAGATAATCCTCCACCATTGCATTGACCTCCTTCCCTCATCTCACATGTCTGATCTCAAAGGCCATGTTGGTTCTTAGATAATCAGCTTGGTATATTGGGGCAAGCCAAGATGTATTGCTGCTAAATACTGTTAATGACTGTTCCATGGAAAGTGTAAATTCCAGGTCCCTGCCTTAGGCATGGAAACTTTGATGGGACATCCCAAATCCGCACTTTTTTTTTTTTTTTACCAAAGTAAGGTAAAGGTCTTTGGCTAAGGTCTTTGTTGTGACTATAGTCAACTCTCCATCTGCTCAATCTTACTTCCTTCACTCCATCAATAATTATTGAGCCTGAGAGCATTCTCCAACAAACTTCTATATGCACATCCCCATCTCAGAATCTGGGTTTTTTGTTTGTTTTGTTTTGTTTTAATATCTCAAACAAGTTTCTACAGAAACAAAAGAAAATCGCAAGGTCATGTTGGGCAGAAGACTATAGCTTTTGGAATAAATTTTTTATACTACTTTTTAAATTGGTCCATGAATGAAAATTAAAATGTAATAAAAGGACTAATAGCAGTGAGACCAATCTGAAGCCACTGATATTATTCAGTGAGAGATGATAGAAGCATAGTGTGTGAGAGTTACTATAAATGGAAGGATTTTGGCACACGTCAGGAATATTTCAGAGATAGAATTGATAGACTGTGAGATGTTAGATGTGAAAGCAGAGAGAGATGCAAGATTTCTGCTAGTTTCTTCTTTGCCCAAATGATTGGAGGATGTTCCATCAAGACGGAGAAGACCAGGGATATCTATGTTTATAGGAAAATTAGAGTGGCTTTTTGATCATGTTAAATTTGAGATGTCTGAAACATTCAATAACTATGTCCTGCTTGGCAATTGGATAACTAAATTTGGAGATTAAGGAAGATGTCAGAACTGGGAATATGCATTTTGGGCCACCTTCATATTAATGAAATGAAAAACCATGAAAATAGGGGCACCTGGGTGGCTCAGTGGGTTAAGCATCTGCCTTTGGCTCATGATTTCTAGATCCTGGGATTTAGCCCTGCATCAGGCTCCCTGCTCAACAGGGAGCCTCCTTTTCCCTCTCCCTCTGCTGCTCCCCCTGCTTGTGCTCTCTCTCTCTGTTAAACAAACAAACAAACAAACAAATAAATAAATCTTTTTTAAAAAGCCATAAAATAGATGAAATAATATAAAAAGAAATTATAGGAATACTAGAATAAAGAATCTTAAAGAATCTTGTGGGTGAGCCTTATTCAATCCTACCATTTCAACTGTGGGTAGAGGCAGAAGAGTCCCAATCCTGCTACTTATTACCATTTCATTTAATTACTCTTAAAAAAATGTCTGTCTTCCTTCCTCAATATAAATATAGGGACCAGAGTTCTCCTGTTTTTGTTGCACAAACTAGGTAAACTAGAAATAGACTTATCGGTGTATGCATGTGCATGTGAATGTAGGAACAAAAAAGGAGTCGTAAAAAAAAAATCAATGAGTAAGGAAGAGTTAGTTAATAAATGCTTTTAGAAGTACCAGTTAGTCTTCTTCAGTTTCTTTCATGAGTGTTCTATAGTTCCTCGAGTACAGATCCTTTACCTCTTTGGTTAGGTTTATTCCCAGGTATCTTATGGTTCTTGGTGCTACAGTAAATGGAATCGATTCTCTAATTTCTCTTTCCATATTTTCATTGTTAGTGTATAGGAAAGCAATTGATTTTTGTGCATTGATTTTGTATCTTGTAACACTGAAAAATTAAAATAAACATTTGGGGAGAAAAAAAAATAAAGAAGTACCAGTTAGCCATAAAAAATCAAACTTTAATTCTCACTTCACAACATTATGAAGTGAATCCCAGTTGAGTAAAAGTGCTATGTATAAAAATTTAAGATACAAAAAAAGAAAAAACAAATTATGTTTATATAATATCTCTGAATGAGATGGCACTTTTACAGTTAACATAATGGAAGAGATAAATGGTTAGTCAATTGACTTAAGATTATTCATTAAATAATTTTTTTTACTGATTGATTTATGGTGTTCTTATTTTATATGGGAGTTCACTTTTGGACAATTTTTTCCATTGATCTAGCTACAGATTCTTGATTTAAAACCAAATTGTTTTAATTATTGGAAGTTCATTATATATTTTAATATATAATACATCAAATCTGTTTATTAGTTTTCTAGAAAAATTTTAAAATTTTTGCCAGGTTTCTAAAAAAGTCCTCTTTGGATATTTATTTGAGTAACTTAATCTGTGGATTATTTTTGGAAGAAGTCAAATAAATTTATATCCTCAATTCATGCCATATGCTAGATAAACTCCAGGAAGAATTAAGGACCTAGTGCAAAATATTTAACTATTAAAAAAAAATGAAAGAAGAGGAGGAAAAGGAGGAAAAAGAGGAGTAAGAGCTAGAAGAAAAAAATATTGGTTAATAGTTGATGTCAGATTAAGAAAAATTCTAAACAAAGCATGAAAGAGATCATATAAGATAAAAATTAATAAATGTGAGTATATCAAATTCTATTTATCAACTGTAAATAACACAAACATATTAAAATACTATTAACACACAGAGAAATTATTAGCCACAAATAGTCACAACATTTTAATATCTTTTTTCTGTAATGAGTGGTACAAATAAATGAAGAAATACAAGACTTACAGGAAAAATCAGAAAATTTGTAGAAGTAAAAATGACCAATAAACACATAAAATAGTGATACATTTTACTATTTCTCAAACATATTAAAAAACACAGCAGTACCTTCATTAAAATATTTTTCAATGCTTATTGAGTATTTACTATGTATGTTGCTGTTCTGTATTCCATAATACATAATATGATTGATCCTTTATAAAAAAAGAAACTTAGTCATACTATAGGTTAAGTTGATCTTAATCTACTATAGTCAACTTGTTATAATTCACTGTTAATTATTCTACAAAATGTATGGGTGACTATGTGTGTTTCCCTTCTCATTCCATTTTTTCCCCATTCTTGGAGTCTTATCTAGATCAAACTTCATTATTTTAAATATAGAATATTGCAATTAGTTAGTTTGCTTCTAGCCTTTCTCCCCCCAGACTTAGCAACATGTGTTTCCCAGGTCAGTTTTCTAAATGAAAGTTATCATTTTGTTCTCCTGCCAGGAAATTTTAAATGTTTCAAACATTATAATAGGATCAGATATAATATTTTCTATTAATTAGACAAGATAAATCAAGGTGACTCTTCTACACATTTAGACATTTAAATTTTATGCTATGTTGATTTATTAAGGTTTGGAACAACAGCCTGACACAATTCAGTGATAGTAATAAGAGTTGGTAATGAAAGTTACCATTGGGTTTTCTCCTGATTTTCTCTGGTAAGTGTGGAATTTGCAGTAAGATTTGCCAAACAATTTTGAAATTACACCCATGTATCTTTGAGCAAAAAATATATAATGATTTAAAGATTAATATTTTATATAAAAACAGTTTTCTTTTTGTCCCTTCTCTATAAAATATTTTTATAAATTAAAATCAATTTTCCATAGAAGTTTATTTAACAATATTATTATTCTTCATACATTTTTTAAGAACACTTATCACCTCCTTATTTCTTAGACTATAAATAAAAGGGTTTAATAAAGGAATTACTATTGTATAAAAAATTGCCACCGGTATGTCTTTGTCCCCTTCTTCAAATGGTCGAATATACATGAGAAGACAAATGTAGAATATTGAAACAGATAGAAAGTGGGATGCACAGGTAGAAAAAGCTTTACCTCTCCCTTCTTTGGATCTCATTTTGAAAATGGTGAAAAGGATGCAGATATAAGAGAGAAAGACAATTGCAATGGTGAAGATTTGAATCGGCATTGAAAAAATATAGATCATTAGTTCATTGATGTAAGGGTCCGTACAGGAGAGTCTATAGAGTGGAAGAATATCACAAAAAAAGTGGTCAATTTGATTAGACCTGCAGAAAGTTAACCTCAATAGAAGCCCTACATGGATCATGGAATGCAGGTTACTAGCTATGAAGGTCCCTGTAGCCATCTGAATGCAGAGTTTCTTTGACATCATGGTGTGGTACTGCAGTGGGCTGCATATGGCCACATAGCGATCATAGGCCATTGCCGCCAGGAGAAAGCAGTCTGCAGTTTCAGCAAGGCAGAGAAAATAAAATTGTGCCATGCATTCATAAAGAGAAATCCTTCTGTCCTTTGAAAAGAAGTTCTCTAACATTTTGGGGGTAATGGCACAGGAACAACAGGAATCCATCAGAGCCAGGTTGCCCAGAAAGATGTACATTGGTGTGTGAAGACGACGCTCCATAAAAATCAATGCCACCAGGCCAAGATTTCCCACCATGGTGATCAGATAAATGGCAACGAACACCAAAAACAGAAGAATCTTCAGCACTGGCTGATCTGTAAATCCTATGAGGATAAGCTCTGTTGTCAAGGATTGATTTTCTTTAACCATATCTGGCTTCTCAGCTGAGATAGAAATTATAGAGAAATGAAATTCTAAATTAGAGTGTGTTTATTCTCCCCTCTAATTTTCCCATGTACAAAGAGAAAGAAGCTCTTTTTAAATCATCCTATTCTGTCTTTACAAACTAGCATATGCACAGTAGGTCAAGTCTGTGAAAAGAAAAAAGTATCATAGATTGTGTACACAAGGATCATCTAAAAATAGCTGTGTGAATTTCCAGGATAGAAAGGTGTTTTCTGTATAAATTATCCAATGTTAATGTACAAATTCCTGGTCAGTATATATAATTTGGTATTTCCAAAATTAAAAGACATTTTATTGTGGTGTCTTTTTCTCCAAGAAAAAAAAAATAATAAGCACATTTTAACTACTGTCCTGTGGGATTGATGTAATGTTTGTAAATAAATTATTTTAGATATTTTAAATGTCTAAGTGTATTATCTTTAAAATTTCATGGAATCACAGTGGCTTTTAAAAATGATTTCTCTAGCTTAGTAATCCTTCATGGAGAAGCTTACTAAGGGATATTTTAATACCTATTCATCCTTTAAGATGGGGTAAAAATATAGAACATTTAAAAATTTTCTCAGTAAGTTAATTTTGATACTGTTTTCGTATTTATTTCAATACATTCTAGCTTCTACTCCTATAGAGGTATGACATACTCCACCAATAAATTATTATTCTTAATTATTCATTTATCCTACTACTTTCTAGTTTTAAGTGTCTTACATGCATATCTAACATTATGAGATTTGGTTACCAAGTCTCCATTCAGACTGTTTATCTTCCTCATAATAAATACCTATCTTGTATTCTTTTATACTTTTGTAGAAACTAATGTTCTTGTTTTTGTGAATCCCATGAAGATTCTACATTTATGATATGATTATTTGTTTTTATAAACTTATTAATTACTCCTCATCCACTACAGATTCATTAAAATTCAATGATCACAAAATTTATGTTTAGTATAGGTTAGCAGCCATAATATAACAAGAAACATGAGTTTTAAAGAATGCTAAAATACTTTTCTTTTCCTCCAAAAATTGCTAAAAGTCTTTGGCTTCACCATTTTTCAGTTAGACAATTTTGGAGAAGAATCTGTAAGTTCTTCAAAGTATATTGTTCTAAAAACACATTTTGGTTAGCCTTCTCTCTCTTATCCTTCTCTACATTGAATTTAATATACTGTTTTTTCTGTTTACTCCCATAGTATGGTAAGGTTTTCTGGAGTTTTATCAATAGAGGATTGAAATAAAATGAATAAAATGTTTGCCTTTGATATTTTAGGTTTATAACACTGTAAAAAAATCTTTCAGAGTTACAGTGTTTTAGAAAAACAGTAAAATACTCAAAGACAGCATTTTATCATTATTTTAGCAGCAGTTAATGGGAATTCAACTGAAAAAATGTGTGGAATCTAGGTAGGTAAGTTTTTGATAATCACTATTTTATGTAGAAGATACTGAATCAGAGTAATAATGAGTGGAAGTTAATTTTCTCTCCCTTAACTTAAAATGTAAATTATTCAACTGAATTAAAAATCAATTTTATTCTCTCTCTCAGTTATATTACAGAATCATTTATAGTCTTACCTGTATATTTATTGATAACACAATGATACTTTTGAGCTCAGAATAGGTCAGAATGATCCACTATACTGTGTCTCATTATGGCTTTCCATAGTATCTTCAATTTAGAGGCAAACCAAAAAGTTATTAAATAGATAAAATCCATCACCAATTAAAATGCTGATATGTTTTAGTGAAATGTGTATTTCTGCATTTTAATATTTTAAATAAATTAGAAATCAGTTTTCATATTTTGAGTCCACTGACAAACATTTTATAGTAGCTGATTGGTCATGTGATACTTACTATTAGAGAAGTTAAGAATAAATATCTTGGTCTTTAAAACATTTGAGAATACATTATGATCTAGGACACTCTGCCAGAGACAATAATTATGATAGCCTTAGGACAAAGTTAAAGTTTTCCATTGATTGTAGAGGGATTTCCTTGGCACTGGCATTCTGGGTATTTCTGTAGACTCTTAGCCTGAGAGATATGGTTCCCAAAACAGAAGTAAACCAAAGGGCATCAATTAAAGATGGATATCCTTTGGGATTCTGAAGTTAGATCAAATGGCTTTTACTAAAGTCAGCCTAAGTATCATGTTGTAGATTTTTTTTTGCACAAACTCTTCCTTTGTCTCTCTCTCAATTCTTCTTCAGTTGAAAACAATATAATATCCTCTATCCAAGTCTCATTTCGTCTTTATAAGAGGTCTGATTCCCTCCATGGATATTCCATGGAGGATATTCCCTCCAAATATCCTCAACTTTCTGATCTGCAAAGTACTTACGGTCTTTATACCACAAAGAGTTCTTAACCATGTTTCCTTTGTATGTTTGTCCAGCTGTTCTTCATATGAAAATCTTTATTCTCAGGTGGACTAATTTTCTTTTTGACTTTCCACACTATGCATATCTTAAAGTTCGAGATAATATAGACCCTCAAAGAATGCTTATTAAAATGTTTACAGAATTTCAAATTAAATTAAATTCAACATTTATAGAGTGATTATCATAATAAACAAGTCACTGAGTCAGCATTGATTTAAGAGTAGCCCACACAGTAGGGGCAGGGTTGGGAAGGAAACATCATAGATAACTAAGAAATAATCCTGTCCTCATGGAGCTGTCAATTCAAAGAGTAAAATCACTTATATGAATGTATATAGAGAAACTCAAGCTGAGTTAGATACATAAAAAAAGAAGAACTATAAGCAAGGTATACGGGAACACAAAGGAGGAAGTAATTTAGAGGACTAGGAGAAGACATTACAAAGAAATGACATTGCCTATGATTCTTGAGAGATAAATTAGATTTCAATAAGCAGAAAATGTGTGGTAAGGTTTTATAGGCTGAAAGGAAAGCATGATTAAAGGTAGAGCATGGGAGTTTCAGTGTATAGGCAAAAATAAGGAATAGAGAATGAGACAGGGCAAGTAACCAGACTCTCGGTGCATGCTAAGATAGGAAGAGGAGTTAGGAGAGTCAGGTTGTAACTGGTTCTACTTCTGCCCACTCTATTTTGATGACCCTGATCTCTCATCAAGATCAAACTCATTTCTTAGTCACCAAATCCAAACCACATTTGTCAATTATTATCTTAATTAACTAACTATATGATATTGTACTGTCGACCACACTGAAACTCATTATCTCATCAGGCTGCTATGATAACATTTTCTATTCTACATTTCTGGTTTTTTTCCCTATATTTTGTATGAGATCCTCATTTCCTTACAAATACACATTTGTTGTAAAGAGCGCATCTTTGAATACATTTACAAAATGATGGTACTCTGTTTTGAAAACTAACTGTTAATTTTTAAAGGATTTCCCCAATATTTACCTAGTAAATTACCATATTCCCTTGTAATCATCTATTCTTGCAAACTAATGAGAATGTGCTCAATTTTTATTTATTTTTAAAATAAATAAAATCTCACTGAACTTCTTTGGAATATTTTCATGTAGGTGATAAAATTCTTTTTCCAAGACTTTAAAAAATATATGCAGACATAAAAAATTTAATATGGTACTCATATAATTTTTGCCTAGAAAATCATATCAAGATACATGGACACATCCCAAATATGTCTTCAAAATTCTATCTATATTGCACGATTTTATTTTGAAAAACAATTGTTTTCTACTTAAATATCACATTTATATCAAAGGATGAAATAAAGATGATAATGACTTCTAAAATATTTGTTGAATAGGGACTTATCAGTGAATGGAGCAGCAAATTTAGAACACTTGTCTTTTATTAGCAGAAAAATATATGATTCTTCCTAAAATCAGCAACTTTCTAAAGTATTAACATGATACTCATTGAATATCTGTACTGTATGTTTGTGCTTCTCATTTTTAAGAGTTCATAAAGATAAAAAAGACAAGAAATAAAAGTATTTGTGAGGATGTAGAGAAGGAACCATTGAGCACTTTTTTTAGATTCTACATATTAGTGAGATCATACAGGATTTGTCTTTCTCTGTCTGATTTATTTCACTTAGCATAATGTCCTCAAGGTCCATCTATGTTGTCAAAAAAGGCAGGATTCTCTTCTTTTTATGGTTCAGTAATATTCCATTGTATGTATTATGTATGTATGTATGTGTCTGTGCATGTATATTGGTGTATATGTGTACATATAATACCCACACACACCACATTTTCTTCCACTGCTGATGAACACTTAGGTTGTTTCTTTGTCTTGGCTATTGTGAGTAATGCTGCTATAAACATGGGGATGAAGATACATTTTCAGGATAGTAAGTTCATTTTCTTTGTATATATACCCAGATATGGGACTGCTGGATCAGATGGTAGTTCTATTTTTAATTTTTTGAGAAACCTTTATACTGTTTTTCATAGTGGCTGTACCAATTTACATTCTTATGAATAGTGCACTGTTTCTTTTTTTCCATATCCTCACCAATACTTCTTTCTTGTCCCCTGAAAATAATCATTCTGATAGTTGTGAGGTGATACTAATTGTGGTTTTGATTTGCTTTTTCCTGATGATGAATAACAGCATCTTTTCATTGACTTATGGGCCATCTGTATGTTTTCTTTGGAAAAACTCTATTCAGAACCTCTGTCCATTTTCAATCAGATTATTATTAGTAGTATTTCGCTATTAAGTTATAGGAGTTCCTTATGTATTTTGGATATTAGCTACTTTTCAAATATATGACTTGCAGATATTTTTCTTCTTTTCATTTTGCTGATCGTTTCTTTTGCTGTGCAGAAGCTTTTTAGTGTGAAGTGATGTTTATTTTTGCTTTTGTTGCTTGTGTTTTTTGGCATTACATTCAAAATATCATTGGCCAAGACCATTATTAAGAATCTTTTTCCTATGTTTTTTTCCTAGGAGTTTTATGGTTTGGGGTCTTACATTTAAGTCTTCAGTCCATTTGGAGTCAATTTTTGTGAGTCGTGTAAGGTAGTGATTAAATTTTATTCTTTTGCATGGGAATATCCATTTTCCTAGCATTATTTACTGAAAAGATCTTGTCTCCTTTTTCAAATATTAATTGACTGTTTATGTGTCGTTTTATATCTGGGTTTTCAATTCTGTTTCGTTGATTTATTTTTTATTTTTTTAAATTTTATTTTTTCAGTGTTCCAGGATTCATTGTTCATGCACCACACCCAGTGCTCCATGTAATACGTGCCTGCCTTATTACCCACCACCAGGCTCACCCATCCCCACACCCCTCCCCTCCAAAACTCTTAGTCTGTTTCTCATAGTGCACAGTCTCTCATGCTTTGTCTCCCCCTCCAATTTCCCCAATTCACTTTTCCTTTCCTTCCCCTAATGTCTTCCATGTTATTCCTTATGCTCCACAAGTAAGTGAAACCATATGATAATTGACTTTTTCTGCTTGATTTATTTCACTTAGCATAATCTCCTCCAGTCCCATCCATGCTGATACAGAAATTGGGTATTCATCCTTTCTGATGGAGGCATAATATTCCATTGTATATATGGACAATATCTTCTTTATCCATTCATCTGTTGAAGGGCATCTTGGTTTTTTCCACAGTTTGGTGGTTGTGGCCATTGCTGCTATGAACTTTGGGATACATATGGCCCTTCTTCTCACTACATCTGTATCTTTGGGGTAAATACCCAGTAGTGCAATTGCAGGATCATAGAGCTACTCTAATATTCTTTTTAAAATGATTCCAGTATCTTTAAAATTACCAAGGATTACTTTTTGGCCCAACCTATAATCTATCCTGAAGAATGTTCCATGTGCACTTGAGAAGCAGGTATATTCTGGTGCTACTAAATGGAATGTCCTGTATATAGCTCTTACATTCATTTTTTCTGTTGTGTTATTTAGGTATGCTGTTTACTTATTATTAGTCTGAATGATCTATCCAGTGATGAATGTGAGGTATTAAAGTTCTTTTCTATTTCATAATGGCTGTTTCTCCCTTCATTTCTGTTAATATTTGTTTTACATATTCATGTGCTCCAATTATAGGTGCATATATTTACAATTCTTGTATCCTCCTGATGAATTGACCTCTTATCACTATATAGTGACTTTATCTTCTGTGACTGATTTTAAGTGAAATTCTGTCCTATCTGTTATCACTGTAGCCCTTTCAGTTATCATTTGCATGATTCTATGTGTGTTTTTAAAGCTAAAGTGAATTTCTTATAAGTAAAATATTGTTGGATCTTATTTTTTGTTTTGTTTTTATTCACTCAGCCACTCTGTCTTTACATTGTAGAATTTAGTCCATTTTCATTTTTTACCCAAATACTTTTATTTTATTTTTTCAGTGTTACAAGATTGATTGTTCATGCACCACACCGATGCACTCCATGCAATATGGGCCCTCTTCAATACCCACCACCAGGCTTGCCCTACCCCTCACTCCCACCCCTCCAAAACCCTCAGTTTGTTGCTCAGAGTCCATAGACTCTCCTGGTTCATCTCCCCCTCCAATTTTTCCCCATTTACCATTCCTCTCCTTCTCACAATGCCCTCCATGGTTTTCCTTATGCTTCACACGTAAGTGAGATCATAAGATAATTGACTCTCTCTGCTTGGCTTATTTCACTCCACATAATCTCTTCCAGTCGCATCCATGTTGATACAAAAGTTGGGTATTCATCCTTTCTTATGGAGGCATAGTATTCCATTGTATATATGGACCATATCTTCTTTATCCATTCATCTGTTGAAGGGCATCTTGGTTCTTTCCACAGTTTGGCGATTGTGGCCATTGCTGCTATGAATATAGGGGTACATGTGTCCTTCTTTGTACTAAATCTGTATCTTTGGGGTAAATACCCAGTAGTGCAATTGCAGGGTCATAGGGTAGCTCTATTTTTAATTTCTTGAGGAATCTCCACACTGTTTTCCAAAGTGGCTGCACCAACTTGCATTCCCACCAAGAGTGGAGGAGGGTTCCCCTTTCTCCACATTGTTTCCAACTTTTGTTGTTTACTGTCTTGTTGATTTTGGGCATTCTTACTGGTGTAATGTGGTATCTCAATGTAGTTTTGATTTGAATCTCCCTGGTGGCTAAAGATGATGAACATTTTTTTCATGTGTCTGTTAGCCATTTGTATGTCTTCTTTGGAGAAGTGTCTGTTCATGTCTTCTGCCAATTTTTTGATGTGATTATCTGTTTTGTGAGTGTTGAGTTTGAGTTCTTTCTAGATCTTAGATATCAGACCTTTGTCTGTAGTGTCATTTGCGAATATCTTCTCCCATTCTGTGGGTTGCCTGTTTGTTTTGTTGACTGTTTCCTTCACTGTGCAGAAGCTTTTTATTTTGATGAAGTCCCAAAAGTTCATTTTCACTTTTGTTTCCTTTGCCTTTGGAGACATGTCCTGAATGAAGTTGCTGTGGCTGATGTCAAAGAGCCATCTTTGCTGTGGTATGATGTCAAACATACTGCCTATGTTCTCCTCTAGGGTTTTGATAGATTCCTGCCTCATGTTGAGGTCTTTTATCCATTTTGAGTTTATGTTTGTGTATGGTGTAAAAGAATGGTCAAGTTTCATTCTTCTATATATAGTTGTCCAATTTTCCCAGCACTGTTTTTTGAAGAGACTGTCTTTTTTCCACTGGATATTTATTCCTATTTTGTCGAAGATTATTTGACCATAGAGTTGAGGGTCCATATCTGGGCTCGCTATTTTGTTCCACTGGTCTATGTGTCTGTTTTTGTGCCAGTACCATGCTGTCTTAGTGATCACAGCTTTGTAATATAGCTTGAAATCAGGCAGAGTGATGCCCCCAGCTTTGTTTTTCTTTTTCAACATTTCCTTAGCAATTCGGGGTCTTTTCTGGTTCCATACAAATTTTTGGATTGTTTGTTCCAGCCCTTTGAAAAAAGCCAATGTAATTTTGATTGGGATGGCATTGAAAGTATAGATTGCTCTGGGCAGTATAGACATTTTAACAATGTTTATTCTTCCGACCCATGAGCATGGAATGCTTTTCCACCTTTTTCTGTCTTCTGCAATTTCTTTCATGAATGTTCTGTAGTTCCTAGAGTACAGATCCTTTACCTCTTTGGTTTAAAGCACTATCAGTGAGATCCAATCTAATCTAAATAGTATAACAGCTAGGGTTACAGAGACAGAGGATAGAATTAGTGATCTAGAGGATAAAATGGTTGAGAAGAAAGGTCAGGAGGATAGCTGGAACAAACTGCTTAGGAATCATGAGAAGAGACTTAGGGATATAAATGATTCCATGAAACATTCCAAGGTCAGAATTATCGGAATCCCAGAGGTGGTAGAGAAAGAAAGAAGACTAGAAGATAAAGCTGACCAAATTCTGAATGAAAATTTCCCCTATCTGGAGATTGGAACAAGTGTCCATGTCCTAGAGGCAGAAAGGACACCTCCCCCAAGATCAATGAGTCTAGAAACACCCAGTTACGCCCAAATTGTAAAGTTTGCAAATTATAATTTTAGACAAGAGGTCCTGAGGGCAGTTAGGGGGAATAGATTCCTTACATATGGAGGAAGACCCATCAGAATAATGTCAGACCTGTCCATAGAAACCTGACAAACCAGAAAGGGCTGGCTTGATATATTCAGGGCACTAAACGAGAAGAACGTGCAGCCAAGAATACTTTATCTGCTGACATTCAAAATGGATGGAGAGATAAAGAGCTTCCAAGACTGGTAAGGATTAAAAGAGTATGTGACCACCAAGCTGGCACTACAAGAATTATTATTATTATTTTTTAAAGATTTTATGTATTTATTTGTCAGAGAGAGAGAGAGGGAGAGAGAGCACAAGCAGGCAGAGTAGCAGGCAGAGGCAGAGGGAGAAGCAGGCTCCCCGCCAAGCAAGGAGCCCGATGTGGGACTCGATCCCAGGACCCTGGGATCATGACCCGAGCCAAAGGCAGCAGCCCAACCAACTGAGCCACCCAGGCGTCCCGCACTACAAGAATTATTAAAGGGGGTTCTATAAAAGTAGAAAGAACCCATGAGTGACATAGAACAGAAATTTACAATCTACAAAAACGAGGACTTCACAGGCAACATGGTATCAATAAAAACTTATCTTTTAGTAGTCACTCTCAACGTGAATGGCCTAAATGCAGCCATAAAACGGGATAGGGTTGCAGAATGGATAAAACGACAGGACCCATCCATATGCTGTCTACAAGAGACACATTTGAAAACTAAAGATACATCCAGACTGAAAGTGAAAGGATGGAGAACCATCTTTCATGCTAACAGGCCTCAAAAGAAGGTGAGGTAGCAATTCTCATATCAAATAAATCAGATTTTAAGCTAAAGACTGTAGTCTGAGATATAGAAAGTCACTAAATCATTCTTAAAGGGTCTATATTCCAAGAAGACCTAACAATTGTAAACATTTATGCCCCCAATTTAGGAGCAGGCAACTATGTAAACCAACCGTTAATCAAAATAAAGAGTCATATTGATATGAATACATTAATAGTAGAAGATCTTAACATGCTACTCAGTCCATTTACATTTAAAGTAATTATTGATAAGTAAGGACTTACTACTGACATTTCGTAAATTTTTTTTCACTTTCCAGCTTTATTTCAGTGAAATGAAAGAGCGCTATTCATTTTTCAATCAACAAAATATTATTTCTGCTTATATTTTTTTCCTTTATTAACATATAGATGTATATTTTTTACTTTGCTAAACATGATAGAAATTATTTTAAATAACCAGTGACTTAATTAAAATATTTACATTTTTTCCCAAATATGTTTATTTTTTCAGTGTTACAAGATTGATTGTTCATGCACCACACCCAGTGCTCCATGCAATACATGCCCTTCTCAATAACCACCACCAGGCTCGCCCAACCTCCCACCCCCACCCCTCCAAACCCCTCAGTTTGTTGCTCAGAGTTCACAGACTCTCCTGGTTCATCACCCCCTCTGCTTTCCCCCCATTCACCCTTCCCTTCCTTCTCACAATGCCCTCCATGATTTTCCTTATGCTCCACACGTTAAGTGAGACCATAAGATGATTGACTCTCTCCACTTGACTTATTTCACTCCGCATAATCTCTTCTAGTCCCGTCCATGTTGATACAAAAGTTGGATATTCATCCTTTCTGATGGAGGCATAATATTCCATTGCATAGATGTACCACATCTTCCTTATCCACTCATCTGTTGAAGGGCATCTTGGTTTTTTCCACAGTTTGGCGATTGTGGCCATTGCTGCTATGAACATTGGGGTCCATGTGGCCCTTCATTTTACTACCTCTGCTTCTTTGGGGTAAATACCCAGTAGTGCAATTGCAGGGTCATAGGGTAGCTCTATTTTTAATTTCTTGAGGAATCTCCACATGTTTTGCAAAGTGGCTGCACCAACTTGCATTCCCACCAACAGTGGAGGAGGGCTCCCCTTTCTCCACATCCTCTCCAGCATTTGTTGTTTACTGTCTTGTTGATTTTGGCCATTCTAACTGGCGTAAGGTGGTATCTCAGTGTGGTTTTGATTTGAATCTCTCTGATGGCTAAAGATGATGAACATTTTTTCATGTGTCTGTTAGCCATTTGTATGTCTTCTTTGGAGAAGTGTCTGTTCATGTCT
>CM052799.1:154799654-154815077 GCA_028533885.1 Nasua narica
GAGGGCTCCCCTTTCTCCACATCCTCTCCAGCATTTGTTGTTTACTGTCTTGTTGATTTTGGCCATTCTAACTGGCGTAAGGTGGTATCTCAGTGTGGTTTTGATTTGAATCTCTCTGATGGCTAAAGATGATGAACATTTTTTCATGTGTCTGTTAGCCATTTGTATGTCTTCTTTGGAGAAGTGTCTGTTCATGTCTCCTGCCCATTTTTTGATGTGATTATCTGTTTTGTGAGTGTTGAGTTTGAGGAGTTCTTTATAGATCTTAGATATCAGCCCTTTGTCTGTAGTGTCATTTGTGAATATCCTCTCCCATTCTGTGGGTTGCTTGTTTGTTTTGTTGACTGTTTCCTTCACTGTGCAGAAGCTTTTTATCTTGATGAAGTCCCAAAAGTTTATTTTTCGCTTTTGTTTCCTTTGCCCTTGGAGACATGACACTTTGTAAATTGTTTTTCTGGGTTTTTTTAGTGCCTTTGTTCTTTTTTTCCTCTTTGGTTGTCTTCCTATGTGATTTATTTTTTGTAGGGGTATGCTTTGGTTCTTTTTTATCTTTTAAGTATCTGCTGTAGGTTTTTTTTGTTGTGTTACCATGAGAATTAAATAAAACATCTTATAGATCTTATAGTCTATTTTAAATGACAAAACTTACCTTCAAATGCACATGAGAATGCATTTTGTTTCTTTTGTTCCCATGTTTTTATGCTGTTGACGTCACACTTTACATCTTTTTCTGTAGTGTATCCATTAAGAAATTATTGTGACTCTAAATATTTTTAATATTATTTTATCACTTTTATACTAGAAATAAAAATTGATTTATGTGTCATCATTACAGCATTGGGGTATTCAAAATATGGCTACAGATTTCCCTTAAATGTGAATTTATACTTCTATATGTTTTCATGTTGTTTCTTGGTGTCCTTTCATTTCTTCCTGAACAATTCCCTTTAACATTTCTTGTAAGGCAAGTCTAGTGGTAATGAAATCTCTTGGATTTTGTTTGTTTGAGAATGTCTTTATATCTCCTTCAGTTCTGAAGGATAATTTTACTGGTTATGGTGTTCTTGGTAGGCAGAGTTACTTTTCTTTCAGTGTTTTGACTATATCATTATACCTCCTCCTGCTGTACAAGGTATCTGCAGAGAAATTTGCTCATAGACTTATGGGAGTTCCTTGGTAGATCACAAGTCATTTTGCTCTTACTGCTTTCAAGATTCTCTTATTGTCTATTACTTCCATACTGTTTGTAATGTGTCTCAGGGTTGATCTTGCTTAGGGTCCTTTTGAGTTTCTTGGTCCTGGATATCCATATCTCCCAAGATTTGAGAAGTTTTCAGCTATCATTTCTTTCTTTCTTTCTTTTTTTTAAAGATTTTATATATTTATTTGAGATAGAGACAGTGAGAGAGAGCATGAGAGGGGAGAAGGTCAGAGGGAGAAGCAGACTCCCCGCGGAGCTGGGAGCTGGACATGGGACTCGATCCTAGGACTCCGGGATCACAACCTCAGCTGAAGGCAGTCGCCCAACCAACCGAGCCACCCAGGCGCCCCAGCTATCATTTCTTTAAATAAGCTTTCAGCCCCTTACTCTCTCTTTACCTTCTGGAACACCAGTGAAATGAATTTTCATTTAATTCATGTTATACTATAATTAACATAGACTTTTTTTTTACTCTTTTTCATTCTTTGTTAAGTTTTTGTTCCTTTAACTGGCTTATTTCATATAATCCTTCTTTGATTGTTTTGGTTCTTTTTTCTGAATGATTAAATCTTTTGTTAAAAGTACTGAATTTTTTACTTATGTCATTGTATTCTTCAGCTCCAGGATTTGTTTGGTTATTTTTTGTGGTTTCTATTTTTTTAAAAATGTTTTATTAATTCATTTGAGAGATAGAGAGAACACAAGTGTGGAAGGGAGGAGAGGGAGAGGAACAAGCAGACTTTCTGCTGAGTGTAGAGCCTTATGTCTGGCTTCATTCCAGGACCCTGAGATTAAGACCTGAGGCAAAGTCAGACACAACTGAATGAATCACCCATGTGCTCCTATGGTTTCTATTTTTCTATTTAATTTCTAAATTTTTGTGTGTATATTTTCCTTATTTCATTTAGTTAGCTGTTCTGTTGCATATCTTTGTGTTTCTTTTAGATAATTATTTTGAATTCCTTGTCAGACAAACTATAGAGCTCTTTTTCTTTGGAATCAATTACTAGTTTAATTAGTTTCCTTTGGTGGTGTTATGTTTGCATGATTCTTTATGATGTGTATAGCCTTGCATTGGGGTCTGTTGATTTGAGGTAGCAAACACCTCTTCCAGTCTTTACTGACTATTTTACCAGGTAAAGATTTCTTTTCCTTTTGGTTCCCCATGTCAATAGGATTAACCACAGAATTGCAGTTGTGCTGGTTTATAACCCGTTATGAAGCTGTTGCTGAGTCTGCAGTGGGGATCATGACTGGCAGTCTTGTTACCAGACATTCAGGAGGTTGTGATCCTGTCTGGTACCTGGGTAGAAGGAACAGACTTCTGTACCTTTTTCAGTGGAGTGACACTGCATCTACCTTCTGAACTCTTTTCCATCTGTCTCTTCATCTTCCCATCAATCTGAATGTCATTTCACACATGAATCAGACAGGTCACATGTGTTTGGGTCACTTAGAGTTAAGTAGAATACAGATTATTAGCCTTAATAATTGATGCACTAAATCAGTGTCTACTGTAAAACCTCAAATCTATATTGTTTAAAAGGTTCCCCAGATTACACATTTTGGGGAACCTTTTATGCAAAATATAGATTTTTGGTTTCACTCTAGGTTCTGGTTTGAGAACACTCAATAGTAGTAACTTTTTTACTAGTATTCCTGGCCCTAATTTCAAACTCTCTGCAGCCTATTTTCTACACCTCCGTATATTCATGTAAAAAAGAATCTAGTACTGCCTTCTCTTAAGTTTCAGTGCATGCTTATTCTCTGATGAACAATGTTCACCATCCTTCACATGCCATTTAGCTCATTTTGTTACTGAGGCCCTTCAAGCTCCTTTTCCCTTCACCCTACATCCACATCCCAAACATAAAATTTCCAAATCATGCTGATCCTGTCCCATATATTTAAGACATACTACAATATCTTTCATTTTTCTAATTCTTTTCATTGCTGCACATTTTAAAAATTGAAATAATTGGACCTATTTTGAAACCCTGAAAATAGTTTCCAATCAATACAGAGGCAATACACAAAACTGAGACGGTATTCTGATGTGCATAATTTTATTTCAATTCTCCTCTCCATATTTTCATGTTATACATTGAGTGACTTTTTTCCCATTTACTAAATTTCATTTCAGGCAATACCCAGTGAGGATATGTAAAAGGAACATGGAAAAGGACTTGGAAATGCAACATTGCTGACAGATTTGATTCTCACAGAACTCACATGTGAACCACAGTGGCAAATCCCCTTGTTACTGGTGTTCTTGGTTATCTATCCTCTCACCATTGTGGGGAGACTTGGTCTGATTGCTCTTATATAGGATGACCCTCAGCTTCACATCCCCATGTACTTGTTCCTTGGGAGTTTAGCATTTGTGGATGCTTGGATGTCATCCACAGTATCCTCCAAGATGCTGGTCAACATTTTTGCCAAGACCAAGATGATATCTCTTTCAGAATGCATGATACCTTTTATACCTTCTTTTTTCTTTGCAATAAGTATAACAGTAGAATACTTTTTGGTGGCAACAATGGCATACAATCACTATGTGGCCATATGCAAACCATTACTTTATCCTGTGATTATGTCTACTACACTGTGCATCCGTTTGTTAATTTTGTCACTTTTAGGTGGCCTTCTTCATACCATAATTCATAGTTCTTTTTTATTTAGATTAACCTTTTGCAATTCCATCGTAGTACATCACTTTCACTGTGATATACCATTGCTTAAGATTTCTTGTACTGACCCTTCTATCAATTATCTGATAGTATTTATTTTTGCTGGGTCAATACAGATGTTTACCATTCTGATAGTTCTTGTCTCCTACACACTAGTTCTCTTTACAATCTTAAAAAAGAAGTCTCTGCAAGGCATAAAGAAAGCCTTCTTCACCTGTGGAGCCCATTTCTTATCTGTCTCCTTATACTATGGTGCTCTTGTCTTCCTATATGTGCGCCCCATATCTACACAATCAAAAGACCAAAATATGATGGACTTTATTTTACGCTATCATAATTCCTTTGTTAAATCCAATTATCTACAGTTTAAGAAATAACATCATTGATTCATTGAGAAAAATATTGAATATAAATTCTTAGTACTCATTCATATCTGTTCTCCTTTCACTAAAATGACACAAACTGTACAGATTACATATTTGCTATGTGTTGATTAGTGTTCAGTTTTTATAGTTATAATTGTCCTAATGTTTAAATGACTTAAGGTGCGAGTACAAAACAAACATATGTACATGTAGTCAAAACATAGAGAGAATTTTAATCAAGTGTTCATAACATAAAAATAATGTAAAAGGAAACAAAATATTTTACCTGTTTGCATGTTTCAATGTGGCTTCATAAATGCATTAAGTATTAAAGTAGGGTAATTTCTCTAAAAAGAATTTGAATATGATATATTTGACAGCCATACAGCCATGCACCCCAAAGACTCACATTACATTTATTCCACATTGGAGTCAAGGTTGTGTTTGAGTGAACAGAGACCATAAGGTGTAATGAGTGATCAGATTTCAGGTTCAATTCTGCCCTTGCTCTCTCACCACTGATTAACTACACCATTCTACTGTTATAACTTTTTTTTTTTTTTTGTGATCACCAAGACAGCATGGTACTGGCACAAAAACAGACACATAGACCAGTGGAACAGAATAGAGAGCCCAGAGATGGACCCCCAACTCTATGGTCAAATCATCTTTGACAAAACAGGCAAAAATATCCAGTGGAAAAAAGACAGTCTCTTCAATAAATGGTGCTGGAAAAATTGGACAGCTATATGTAGACGAATGAAACTTGACCATTCTCTTACACCATACACAAAGATAAACTCGAAATGGATAAAAGACCTCAATGTGAGGCAGGAATCTATCAAAACCCTAGAGGAGAACATAGGCAGTAACCTCTATGACATTAGCCACAGCAACTTCTTTCAGGATATGTCTCCAAAGGCAAAGGAAACAAAAGCGAACATGAACTTTTGGGACTTCATCAAGATAAAAAGCTTCTACTGTTATAACTGAGTTTATACCTTCAAGTCCAGGGAAAGGGAATGAATACATCAGAGTCGAGACATTGTTACTATTTTTCACTAGAGAATCCATGTTATTTCATAGGTCTGTGGTTTAATTCTTACTACTATATAACATTCCCACTGTGCTGATTTTTTCTGTAAATTATCTACATTTTTGCTTGCTCATGTAACATAATGACCCAAAGACTATATTGGTAATAAAATCAACTGGTGTATATTTCTTTTGTAACCATAAAGATCTGTTTCCCTAACTGACTTTTTCTTTGAATGAAAAGGTTGAAATCAATTTATGAGTATATGAGTGTAGTGTATATACTGAATGATCCTACATTACGTTGGGTGGGTGTAGAATAGGATTTGGGGGTCTCAGAAACTCAGACTTCCTGTGTAAACTTCTCTTGTACATGTCTCATCTATAGATTCCACTGCCCTTTGTATCTTTTGTTAAACTTCTAACTAATTTATGCCTTCCAGAAATTCACAAAAATCTTCTGTTCACTGATGTGCTCCCATTCTTTTTTCTGTTACAGAATTTTCATCTTTGTACATCATTTTTGTCAATTCACTGTCATGTTGGGAAAAACCTAAAATATACGTATCTGCAAACCCCACATTTTAGACAAGATATTATGCAAACTTTTTAAAAGTAAACTGTGAAGTTATATATGTATTACTTAAAGAATATTTAGATGTAGAGGATGATATCACAATGGTAAGTTCATCTATCCAGTTGTCTGGACTAATGCTGAAAGTGACCACCCCTTTAAACTAATAATATTATAAATACCTTTTCTTATGAATGTACTGATTTTTTTACCTGGAAACTTAAAAGAATTCATAGTTCCTCTTTCAGTATACAAATATATACATTTTTTCTTCGTCATTTTATAATACCTGTTGAGAAGTTCTTGACAACATTATCTAGACTGTGCTCAAAGAATCAACACACTTAAGACTTAGGTAAAAATAAACACCAGTGATGGACAGCTAAGATGGTGGAGTAGTAGGAGGACACTAGGCTTGCTCTGACCCTGAAACACAACTAGATTAATAACAAATCATTGTGAACACCAAGAAATCCATCTGAGGATTGACAGAACAAACTGCACACAACTAGAAGGAGAAAAGAGGCCACTATCATGGAAGGGGGGTGCAGAGCCGTGGTTTGAGGGAGAAATTGATCGCAGGTGCTGTGGAGGGGAGGGAGCACTGGTCACAGAGAAAGAAAAGAGAGAGAGAGAGAGGGAGAAGGAGAGAGGAGCATACAGTGGACTGGAAAACAAGGAAAACATTTTCCCAATGCCATTGACTAGAAAAAAAAAAAAGAGGTTGCTTTGTGTAAATTTTTACAACCAGTGGGGTTCAAAGACTGGAGTTTTAGAGGTCTGTGGTATGACTGGTGTGGAGCCCTGGGGGCATTGCAGTGCTCCTGTTTAAAAGGTGGACAGATAGCCCAGAGGGCAGAAGGTATGATCTGAGGATCCCAGGACACTCAGAGAGATGATTCCTCCTTCTTGGAGTGATCTTGGAAAGGTGGCATTGCCTCTTCAAGGACAAAAGAAGCATCATTTTCTGGGCTAGGCATCATTTTCTAACCCCCACTATTCAGCACAGGTGCAGAGACACCTACTAAGGGTGGTTAACTTGGATAGTGTCTCTTTGCTGTGCTTTATCCCCAAACCCATGCTCCTGTGCTTTGAGGAGAATGCCCCTCTTGGTCAAACTGCAGCAGTTCCAACATGATGAGACTGTGTCCCAGAGAACAAGTGGGAGCCACGCCATGCCAGGTCCCTAAAGTTTGGAGTTTTAAAACTCAGTGGGCTTTCCTGGGATAGAGCCTAAGGTGCACTGCACTGCTGGGCAGGCAGATGGCCCAGAAACAGTGTGAAGACAGTGATTTGAGGGACACTTCAGACACGTAAGGGGAGACTAAGTTTTTCTGGGAGGGCTTCGTGGACAGAAGCAGATGTGAATTCCCCTCTCTGGTGACAAGAAAAATGGCTGGTGCCATTTCCCTCCCTGGCTGTTCAGCATAAATAAACTTTAATAAATAGTACAGTGCCAACACTAGTGGCCTAAACTTCTTACACCAAACCACACTCCCACCCATGCTCTGCTGGTACTGCTTTCCTTGGGCAAGTGTACCTGAGACCCAGAGCAGCAGAACCCTCCCCCAAAAGACCAGCACAAACCCTTGCACATACCACATCTACTGACCACAGAGTTCTGCAAAACATCAGCTCTAGTGGAAATAGCATCAGATCTCTTTTAACAAGCAAACCAGAGTACAGCTAGTTAAAACTCACCATACCCTGGCCAAGGTCCAGACATTCCCCACTACAGGCAAGGAGAAACTGCAGAAGACTGAGCTGCGGGAAAGAACAGCCAAAACACAACAGCAGAGTGTACACAGCAGACACCAGAGACACTTACCGAAGTGCCAGGCCTTGGCATATGACCTCTTCTTTATAAAGCCATTACTCTCAGGAGTAGGAAATATAATAGGCTTTCCAAGCCTACAAAGAAGACAAAGACCTAAATAAAATGCTAATATGGAGAAATTCATCCCAAAAGAAATAACAAGGAAAGGTCACAGCGAGAGATCTAATTGAAACAGATATAGTATGCCTTATGCAGAATTTCAAGCAATCTTAATAAGGATACGAGCTGTGTTTGAGAAAAGCTTAGAAGACATCAGTCCCTTACCACAGAGGTAAAAGAACTAGAAATTTATCGGGTCAAAATGAAAAATGGAATACCTGAGTTTTGAATCTGATTGGATGTAATGACCACAAGGATGGAAAAAACAGAGGAAGAATGATATAGAAGATAAAATTATGGAAAATCATGAAGCTTCACAAAAGAACAATCTTGGATCATAAAAGTAAATTTAGAGAATTCATTGACTCCATAGGCATAATAATATTATATCACAGGAGTTTCGGAAGAAAAAAAGAGAGAAAAGGGGGCAGAAGGGTTATTTGAGCAAATTCTACCTGAAAACTTCCCTATCTAGGGAAGGAAACAGACATTCAAATCCAGGGAACACATAGAACTCCTACAAAATCAACAAAAGCAGGCCAATACCAGCACATATCAGTTAAATTTGCAAAATATAGAGGTAAAGAAAAAACCTAAAAGCAGCAGGACAAAAGAAGTCTCTAACTTACAAGGGAAGAGAAATAAGAGTAGCAACAGATGTCTCCACAGAAACTTGACAAGTCAAAAGAGAGTGGTATGATTTATTCAATGTACTGAATGGCAAAAATATGTAGGCAAGAATGCTCTATCTAGCAAGGCTATCATTCAGAACTGAAAGAGACAAATAAAAATTAAAGGTGCTCGTGACCACTAAACCAGCCCTGCAAGAAATATTGAAGGGAACTCTGAGTGGAACAGAAAAACCAAAAGCAACAAAGACTAGTAAGGAAAAGAAAAAAATCTCCAGAAACAATGACACAAAATATAATTAAATGCCAGAAAATTCCTATCTATCCATAATTACTCTTAATGTAAATGGACTATATGTTCCAATCAAAAGGCATAGGTGCTGTTTCTTAAATTCCATGTAATATTATACTTTGTCTTTCTCTGACTGACTTATTTTGCTTAGCATAGTACAGTCTAATTCCAACATGGAGGGAAGGAAAAATAAAATAAGATAAAAACAGAGAGGGAGACAGACCATAAGAGACTCTTAACTACAAATAACAAACTGATGGTTATGTAGGGGGAGCAGGTTGGCAGGAGGCTGGGGCAGTTGGGTGATGGACATTAAGGCGGGACGCTTAATGTAATGAGCCCTGGGTGTTATGTGCAACTGATGAATCACTAAATTCTATCCCCAAATTAATAATGTAGTATATGTTAACTAACTTGAATTTGAATTTATATGAAACAGCCTCACTCTTTACCTAGTAAAGTGGAATCTCCATTTTCAGAAAAAAAAACCCAGAATATTAAACTATATTATGTTTTGAGAAGCACTCATATATGCCACCTCCCCTGTGGTCCTTTATTTTGTTTTCCTTTTGCTTCTCCTCTGACCTCTGCCTAACCTAGTTTTTCATGTGCTTTCAGATTAAAATGGAAAGTTCAGTGTAGGTCTGGAATGTGACCTGCAGTTTGCATGAGGGTTGACAACTATATTTGAATTTAGCTCCTGAAGGGAATCCAGGACTTTGGCCTCATTAATATCATGTATGGTTGATTAGCTCAGATAAGATCATACTAATCAATGCACTCAGAACATCAACATTTTTGGATAAATTGAAGTTTGTACAAACCTGTCGGAAGTGTCATCTGTGATGGAAAATAGCATAAAGTACAGTTTCAACTGTTAACATTAGAACTGTATATAATGACTTGATGTTAATTTCAGAATCTATAATGCCCAATGGGACACCTGGACTTCTCACACATGTTAAAACTACAATGCCCAGAGGAACAGCTTAGTTTTGTCCTAAAGGGAACCCTTTGGTGCTATTAGGAGATTTTTGGTTTTCACGCCTTCCTCTTCTGGCAAAAGCACACAGTTGTACAATTGGTTGACTCTTGTGTTTGAAGCAAAGTGATATAAATAACATTTTCCTGAACTTGGTAAATGAAGCCTCCAAAATGAATGAGTGTTATTACCTGTGTTTTATCATTCCAGTGTTACTATATTTTTTCTACTTTAGAAAGTGTAACTCTTGAAAGGATCTCCACGTTTTGTTACAAGATATGGGTAAGAGAGAAATAGTTTCTATAACATTCACTCTTTGTGTAAAATTTCAAAATACTGTATAATTTATAATAACTTTAGATCAATTTAATAGATGCCAAAAATGGCATGCAAAAAATGTAAAACTCTTAATTATCTATCTTATTTTCATGACTAAATCTGGATAAGTAAAATACCTATAAAACTGAAATTTTCACCTTAATATAATTCATTATCTTTCTAACACAACTATAATAACTTTATAAATTTGGTAAACTAGAATGTTGAACTGTCTAAACTGAATTTGAGTATCAGGTCATGTGTCCTTATAATAAATCTTTCTGGCTAATAGATGATCTATTCTTTTTAATTAATCACATTTTGTGATTTAAGTTTTAAGGTAAGTCATATACATATTAACTCCTCTAACATTTCTCTCACTTCTGCCAACAATTTCATTGAGTATTTTAAAAACATACTAGCAAGAAATTTATAGAAAAATGTACCTCCAATGCTCTTTATACCATATGGCTTAATAGGTACACCACAGAAATTAAATTTGAGAATTTTCAATTTGAGATTTTGAATTACATTCAAGAGAATCCATTCTAAATAAAAATTAACAACTGGAATTTGGGTAGGGGTTATTTATGTCATCTGTACTAGGTTCCAGAGTTTGACTTAATTTTATTCTGCTGAAAAAAACTGGTGGAGAAATAGTACTATAAGGAAAACCAGCAGGATTTCTAGAGAAAGCAGCAGGTGACTAAACTGCTCAAACCTACATCAAGCCCTGTCACACTAGATTTGATGGGGGAGGGGGAGGACTAAGTGCTTTTGACTTCTAGAGTGGTAGACTTTGGCTAATACCCAGACTTGTGTGGTAAAGAGGATCAGATTATTGCTATCTGAAAAAGATATGTATCTATTTTATGACCTCTTTAATGTCTTTTCTCAAGTTTCTTTCCATCTCCCTCTTTTTACCTTATCCATTTTCTAGTGGTAGGTCATCCGTAAGTATGCCTTCAGCTACCCAAATGACTCCCAAGTCATTGTTTTTCCTTCAGTAGACTCATACTACTAAACTCTCTCACCTGGATGTTCAGAGGGCTCTTTCTCCACAAATAGGCCATCTGACTTCTCGGCCTCAACTTGTGATGACCCAGTCCCCATGTGTCTCTTCTCTCCTTCACATCTAGTATGTCATCAAGTCCTAGTGACTACATTCTGATTTATTTTTCTCTCTTTGTTCTCCTCATCCCTTCCAATACTACATTACACATAAACCAAGAACTTTACATACATTTGAATCATCTAGAAGGGATTTTTAAAATGCAGAATATTAGATTTCATTCTTTACCCACTGGGTCAATATCTACAGTAATACCTCAGAAACTTTATTTTGTACAAAACAATATGATGTGTAATCTGGTTTGGGAAACACTGAACTATAATAAGAGCTTATTACTTAGTATTCCGACTCTAGTTTCCCATCCCTGCAGCATATTCTCTTCACAACAAAATATTTAATTTAAAAATTATCATGGGGCACCTGGGTGGCTCAGTCAGTTAAGTGTCTGACTCTTGGTTTCTGGTCAGGTCATGATCTTACAGATGAGAGATAGAGCCCTACGTCGAACTGTGTGCTCAATACAAAGTCTGCTTAAGATTTTCTCCCTCTCCTTTTATCCCTCCCTCTGATCACATGCTCTCTCTCTCTATCTAAAATAAATAAGTAAAATAAGTAAAATCTTTTAAAAAATTTATCTTATGATGCTACTCCTTGTCTTAAAAGTTCCTGGTGTATGCCTATTGCCTGAGGAATAAAGTTCAGGATCCTTCACATGGCATTCAATTCATTTTATCACAATTCAAACTTCTTTTCCCTCCTTTACCCCTCAACAATGTGTCAGAATTACCTAACACACTCAGATTCCCCATAAATTTCTCTAACACAATCAGGTATTCCCATAAATTTAGTAATTTAATAATAATATTTGGAATGTCTTTCCTTTTTTCTAAATCCGTTAATTCCTGTACATTTTTTGAACTGAAATAATTTCATTTTCCATTACCTCAATTACCTAAATTAGATTTCACATATTATAGTAGCAGTAAATAAAATTAGGAGCATTCTGATTAGTCTATGGCTTTATTTCAACTACCTTCTTTCTCTTTTCTTTTTATATAATCTTAGTGAATGTTCTTTTTATACTTACTGCATTTCATTTCAGGGGTCATCCTGTAATAAGATGGATACTAAAAATGGAACATTGGTGACAAAGTTTCTTCTCACAGGATTCACATATCAACCACAGTGGCAAATCCCCCTGTTCCTGGTGTTCTTGGTGATATACCTCATCACTGTTGTGGGAAACCTTGGACTAACTGCTCTCATCTGCAATGACCCTCACCTTCACATTCCCATGTACTTATTCCTTGGGAGTTTAGCCTTTGTGGATGCTTGGATATCATCCACAGTGACCCCAAGGATGCTGGTCAACTTCCTAGCCAAGAGTAAGATGATCTCTCTCTCCGAATGCATGATACAGTTTTTTTCCTTTGCATTTGGTGCAACCACAGAATGTTTTCTCTTGGCAACAATGGCATATGATCGCTATGTAGCCATATGTAAACCATTACTTTACCCAGTGATTATGACCCCTGGACTTTGCGCCTGGCTGTTAGTCTCATCATTTGTAGGTGGCTTTGTTCATTCTGCAATTCATATAGGCTTCTTATTCAGATTAACCTTTTGTAATTCTAACATAATATATCACTTTTACTGTGACATCATGCCATTGTTTAAGATTTCCTGTACTGACCCTTCAGTTAATGTTCTGATGATTTTTATTTTCTCTGGGTCAATACAGGTATTTACCATTCTGATTGTTCTGGTCTCTTATACACTTATTCTCTTTACAATCTTAAGAAAGAAGTCTCTGCAAGGCATAAAAAAAGCCTTTTCCACCTGTGGAGCCCATCTTTTATCTGTATCTTTATACTATGGCCCTCTTCTCTTCCAGTATGTGTGTCCTGGATCTGCACAATCAGATGATCAAGATATGATGGACTCTCTATTTTATGCTGTCATAATTCCTTTGTTAAATCCAATGATCTATAGCCTGAGAAATAAAAAAGTCATAGATTCACTGAGAAAAATGTTAAAGAGAATTGTTTAGATCTCACACTATTATCTATTCTCTTTTTAAATCAAAACTATCACAAATTATGCATATTATATATGGTTCTGTTTGGCAAGTGTGCAAAGATTTTCCAATTGTAATTGCCGTAGGGTTTAATGATTTATTAAATGTGTTCATATCATAATTGACTCTCTCTGCTTGACTTATTTCACTCAGCATAATCTCTTCCAGTCCCATCCATGTTGATACAAAAGTTGAGTATTCATCCTTTCTGATGGAGGCATAATATTCCATTGTGTATATGAATCATGTCTTCCTTATCCACTCATCTGTTGAAGGGCATCTTGGCTTTTTCCACAGTTTGGTGGTTGTGGCCATTGCTGCTATGAACATTGGGGTACATATGGCCCTTCTTTTCACTGCATCTGTATCTTTGAGGTAAATACCCAGTAGTGCAATGGCAGGGTCATAAGGTAGCTCTATTTTTAATTTCTTGAGGAATCTCCACATTGTTTTCCAAAGTGGCTGCACCAACTTGCATTCCCACCACAGTGTAAGAGGTTTCACTTACCTGTGGAGCACAAGGAAAAATTATGGAGGACATTGGGAAAAGGAAAGGAAGGGTGAATTGGGGGAAATCAGAGGGAGAGGCAAAACATGAGAGACTGTGGACTCAGAAACAAACTGAGGGTTTTGGAGGAGGAGGTGGGGGGTTGGGTGAGGCTGGTGGTGGGTATTGAGGAGGGCACATATTGCATGGAGTACTGGGTGTGGTGCATGAACAATGAATCTTGGAACAGTGAAAAAATAAAATTAAAAATATGTGTTTATATAATACTAGAATAACTGAATCACAAAACAAAAATATTTTATATAGTTATATATTCTTCCTTGTAGTTTTATAAAGTCATTCAGTACTATAGAGTGTACTTCCTCTGAACAGGAATTGATTTTGATGTCTTTGATAATTATATAGCCATATAGCCTGGAGGGAGGGCCATACACATTTAACTCCATAGTGAAGGCAGGTTTATGTTTGAATGAACAACGAGAAATCCCAAGAATTCTGCTAGCCATTAAAAGGTCTTTCATTCCACTTTATTTGGGGCATGGTGAATTTCATTTCATGTGGCGATTCAAATTCAACAACTCTCATAGCACCGAAGGAAATAAAAAGAAATGGGGGAGCAAAATATAAGAAGGGAGTTAAAAGAGTGAGGGTAAAGCCAAATTATAAGAGATGATCTTAGCCCAGTATGTGTGTATGAGAAATGAGATGGAGCCAGGTGGGGGAAGGGGAATGTTGCCTCTCATTGTCTATGGTACCTTTTCCATGCCTTTTCTAGCTGTGTTTGTATGTTGTAGATTAATCCGTAAAACTTTGCTAATTCAGAAAGCTAAGAGAGGAGACTGCCCAATTTTAAGTGGTATGGTCATGGAGAAGAAAAGAAAAAAAGCAGAACAGGAAGGAAATGGTGAATCTTTTTTTGTTTTTTTAATGAATGAAGCTAGTAAGATACATCAATAGTGTGTAATTATTTAAATGTTTTGTTGACATGTGGGCTTCAAAAGTATATTTCCAAAATTCAAATAATGTTAAGATATGATGTCGAAGTGCCTTGTGGGTGGTTGGGAAAGACATGAAAATGAGCAAGATTTTGGATGTTCTCTGTCCTAAGATCTTAAATGTTAGCTTTCTTCTACCCCATACACTTAAGTATAATGAGTGACCCATCTTCAAGTCCATTCCTGCCCTTCTGTTTTCAAAACTGAAACTCCACACTTTCCTACTGATACTTCTGAAGTCTTGACGGTGCTGTTGTGTTTTGCAAAACTTTAGTTACTTATCTTTTACATCCTGATACTATTCCTTCCATAACATAGCCACTTTCTTATTCTTCATAAACAACTTTGATTAAATCATACCCGTTTTCAATAAATTATTTTAAATTTATTTATTTACTAACATATAATGTATTATTTGTCCTAGGGTACATGTCTGTGAATCATCAGGTTTACACATTTCACAGCATGAACCATAGCACATACCCTCCCCAATGTCCATAACCCTAACCCCCTACCTCCCAGCCACCCTTAGTTTGTTTTGTGAGTTTAGGAGTCTCTTGTGGTTTGTCTCCTTCCCGATCCCATCTTGTTTCATTTCTCTTCCCCAACCCCCCTTCACCCCCTGCAGAGCCTCTCAAATTCTTCATATCAGAGAGATCACGTGATGATTGTCTCTCTCTGACTTATTTCACTTAGCATAATACTCTCTAGTTCCATCCACATCGTTGCAAATGGCAAGATTTCATTTC
>CM052799.1:154815177-154826928 GCA_028533885.1 Nasua narica
CCCCCCCCCCCAGATCACTACATTTGTATCTTTAGGGTAAATACCCAGTAGTGGGATTGCTGGGTTGTAGGGTAGCTCTATTTTCAACATTTTGAGGAACTTCCATACAGTTTTCCAGAGTGGTTGTACCAGCTTGCATTCCCACCAACAGTGTAGGAGGGTCCCCTTTCTCCGCATCCTCGCCAACATCTGTCATTCCCTGACTTGCTAAATTTAGACATTCTGACTGGTGTGGGGTGGTATCTCACTGTGCTTTTGATTTGTATTTTTCTTTTCTTTTTTTTTTTTAAAGATTTTTTTTTATTTATTCATTTAACAGAGAGAGAACACAAGCAGGCAGAGAGTCAGGCAGAGGCAGAGAGAGGAGCAGGCTCCCTGCGGAGCAAGGAGCCCGATGCGGGACTCGATCCCAAGACGCTGGGACCCTGACCCGAGCCAAAGGCAGTTGCCCAACCAACTGCGCCACCCAGGCATCCCGATTTGTATTTTTCTGATGCCGAGTGATGTTGAGCATTTTTTCATGTGTCTCTTGGCCATTTGGATGGCCAAGTCCTCTTTACTGAAGTGTCTGTTCATATCTTCTGCCCATTTCTTGATCAGATTATATGTTCTTTGGGTGTTGAGTTTGAGAAGTTCTTTATAGATTTTGGATACTAACCCTTTATCTGATACGTCATTTGCGAATATCTTCTCCCATTCTGTCAGTTGTCTTTTGGTTTTGTTGACAGTCTCCTTTGCTGTGCAAAAGCTTTTGATCTTGATGAAGTCCCAATAGTTCATTTTTGCCCTTGCTTCCCTTGCATTTGGCGATGTGTCTAGAAAGAAATTGCTGTGGCTGAGGTCGAAGAGGTTGCTGCCTGTGTTCTCCTCCAGGATTTGGATGGAGTCTTGTCTCACATTGAGGTCTTTGATTCATTTTGAGTCTATTTTTGTGTGTGGTGTAAGGAAATGGTCCAGTTTCATTCTTTTGCATGTGGCTATCCAGTTTTCCCAACAGCATTTGTTGAAGAGACTGTCTTTTTTCCATTGAATATTCTTTCCTGCTATGTCGAAGATTAGTTGACCATAGAGTTGGGGTTCCATTTCTGGGCTCTCTATTCTGTTCCATTGACCTATGTGTCTGGTTTGTACCAGTTCCACACTGTCTTGATGATTACAGCTTTGTAATAGAGCTTGAATTCTGGAATTGTGATGCTGCCGACTTTGGTTTTCTTTTTCAGCATTCCTCTGGCTATTTGTGGTCTTTTCTGGTTCCATATAAATTTTAGGATTATTTGTTCCATTTCATTGAAATAAATTAATGGTATTTTGATAGGGATTGCATTAAATGTGTAGATTACTTTTGGTAGCATTTTCACAATATTTGTTCTTCCAATCCATGAGCATGGAATGTTTTTCCATTTCTGTGTGTCTTCCTCAATTTCTTTCATGACTACTTTGTAGTTTTCTGAGTACAGAATCTTTGCCTCTTTGGCTAGGTTTATTCCTAGGTATCTTACGGTTTTGGGTGCAATTGTAAATGGAGTCGACTCCTTAATTTCTCTTTCTTCTGTTTTGCTATGGGATGTAGAAATGCAACTGATTTCTGTGCATTAATTTTATATCCTGACACGACTGAATTCCTGTATGAGTTCTAGCAGTCTTGGAGTGGAGTCTTTTGGGTTTTCCACATAAAGTATCATATCATCTGCAAAGAGTGAGAGTTTGACTTCTTCTTTGCCAATTTGGATGCCTTTTATTTCTTTTTGTTGTCTGGTTGCTTAGCCTAGGACTTCTAGTACTATGTTGAATAGCAGTAGGGATAGTGGGCATCCCTGCCGTGTTCCTGATCTCAGGGGAAAAGCTCTCAGCTTTTCCCCATTGAGAATGATATTCGCTGTGGGTTTTTCGTAGATGGCTTTGATGATGATGAGAAATGTACCGTCTATGCCTACACTGTGAAGAGTTTGATCAAGAAAGGATGTTGTACTTTGTCCAATGCTTTTTCAGCATCAATGGAGAGTATCATATGGTTCTTGTTCTTTCTTTTATTAATGTATTGTATTATGTTGATTGATTCATGGATGTTGAACCAAACTTGCATCCCAGGAATAAATCCCACTTGGTCATGGTGAATAATCCTTTTAATGTACTGTTGGATCCTATTGACTAGTATTTTGGTGAGAATTTTTACATCCGTGTTCATCAAGGATATAGGTCTATAATTCTCCTTTTTGATTGGGTCTTTGTCTGGTTTTGGGATCAAGGTAATGTTGGCCTCATAAAATGAGTTTGGAAGTTTCTCTTCCATTACCATTTTTTGGAACAATTTTAGAATAGGTATTAATTCTTCTTTAAATGTTTGGTAGAATTCCCCTGGGAAGCCATCTGGCCCTGAGCTCTTGTTTATTGGGAGATTTTTGATGACTGTTCCAATCTCCTTACTGGTTATGAGTCTATTCAGGTTTTCAATTTCTTCCTGGGTCAGTTTTGGTAGTTTGTGTGTCTCTAGGAATGCATCCATTTCTTCCAGATTGTCTAGTTTGCTTGCGTATAGCTGCTCATAATAAGTTCTCATAATTATTTGTATTTCTTTTGTGTTGGTTGTGATTTCTCCTCTTTCATTCATGATTTTATTAATTTAGGTCCTTTCACTTTCCTTTTGGATAAGTCTGTCCAAGGGTTTTTCAATTTTATTAATTCTTTCAAAGAATCAGCTCCTAGTTTTGTTGATTTGTTCTACTGTTTTTTGGTTTCTATTTCATTGATTTCTGATTTCTCATCTTTATTATTTCTCTTCTTCTGCTGGGTTTAGGTTTTATCTGTTGTTCTTTCTCCAGCTCCTTGAGGTGTAGGGTTAGGTTATGTATTTGAGATCTTTCTTGTTTCTTGAGAAAGGCTTGTATTGCTATATATTTTCCTCTCAGGACCGCCTTTGCTGTGTCCCAGAAATTTTGAACAGTTGTGTTTTCATTTTCATTTGTTTCCATGAGTTTTTTTTAATTCTTCTTTAATTTTCTGGTTAACCCATTCATTCTTTAATGGGATGCTTTTTAGCCTCCATGTATTTGAGTTCTTTCCAACTTTCCCCTTGTGATTGAGTTCTAGTTTCATGGCATTGTGGTCTGAAAATATGCAGAGAATGATCTCAATCTTTTGGGACCTATTGAGACCTGATTTGTCTCCCATGATGTGATCTATTTGGAGAATGTTCCATGTACACTAGAGAAGAAGGTGTATTCTGTTGCTTTCAGATGGAATGTTCTGAATATATCTGTGATGTCCATCTGGTCCCATGTGTCATTTGGAACCTCTATTTCCTTGTTGATCTTTTGCTTAGATGATCTGTCCATTTCGGTGAGGGGGTATTAAAGTCCCCTATTATTATTGTATTATTTTTGATGTGTTTCTTTGACTTCATTATTAATGGTTTATATAATTGTCTACTCCCACTTTAGGGGCATAGATATTTACAATTGTTAGATCTTCTTGTTGGACAGTCCCTTTAAGTATGATATAGTGTCCTTCTTCATCTCTTATTATAGTCTTTGGCTTAAAATCTAATTTATCTGATATAAGGATTGCCACCCCAGCTTTCTTTTGATGTCTATTAGCATGGTAAATGTTTTCCACCCCCTCGCGTTAAAGCTGGAGGTGTCTTTGGGTCTAAGATGATTGTCTTGTAGACAGCATATCTATGGGTCTTGTTTTTTTATCCATTCTGATACTCTGTGTCTTTTGATTGGGGCATTTAGCCCATTTACATTCAGGGTAACTCTTTACAGATATGAATTTAGTGCCATTGTATAGCCTGTAAGGTGACTGTTAACTGTATATTGTCTCTGTTCCTTTCTGGTCTTTGTTCCTATTAGGTCTCTCTTTGCTTAGAGGACCGCTTTCAGTGTTTCCTGTAGGGCTGGTTTGGTGTTTGCCAATTCCTTTAGTTTTTGTTTGTCCTGGTAGCTTTTTATCTCTCCATCTATATTCAGTGGCAGCCTAGCTGGATATAGTATTCTTGGCTGCATATTTTTCTCATTTAGTGCTGTGAATATATCATGCCAGTCTTTTCTGGCCTGCCAGGTCTCTGTGGATAAGTCTGCTGCCAATCTAACATTTCTGTCTCTGTATGTTACAGACTTCTTGTCCCGAGCTGCTTTCAGGATTTTGTCTTTTGTCACTAGGACTTGTAAGTTTTACTATTAGATGATGGGGTGTAGACCTATTTTTATGGATTTTGAGGGACGTTCTCTGTGCCTCCTGGATTTTGATGCTTGTTCCCCTCAGCAGATTAGGGAAATTCTCTACAATAATTTGTTCTAATATACCTTCTGCCCCTGTCTCTCTTTCTTCTTCTTCTGGGATCCTAATTATTCTAATATTGTCGCATCTTATTGTACCATTTATCTCTCAAATTCTCCCCCCATTGTCCAATAGTTGTTTGTCTCTCTTTTTCTCAGCTTCTTTTTTCTCTGTCATTTGGTCTTCTATATCACTAATTCTCTCTTCTGCCTCATTTATGCTAGCATTAAGAGCATCCATTTTTGATTGAACCTCATTAATAGATTTTTAAATTTCTACTTGGTTAGATTTTAGTTCTTTTATTTCTCCAGAAAGGGAGATTATATAGAGGCCCCCCCACAGTCTCTCTTCTCATTGCTTTGGATTCACTTTTCCACATGTCCTACCTTTTGGAAAGTGGTCGATTTTCTGCTCCTAGAATTGTAGTTCTTCCTCTCTTCCTTCTCCTGTTGAGTATGCTGGCTTTTAGAATGGTTTGATAACTCTATAGATGAACTTCTGGGATCTGACTCTCTCTCAGCCTCCTCCTTCTCCGCCATCTTTCTTCCTCCCCCTCATTTTCAATAAATTTTTAATGGATTGTCATTGCTACCAGAGCATGTGTAAATACAGTATAGATCTGCATATATACACATGTATATGTTTGTGTTGATGTGTATGTCTAGATTTATATATATTTATTATATATTTATAAATATTATAAAATTTGTACATATTACATATATATTTTTTCCATATATATCCATTCATTCCTTATCTCTATTTCTTTTTTTTTAATTTTTAAAAAGATTTTATTTATTTATTTGACAGAGAGAAAGAGATCACAATTAGGCAGAGAGGCAGGCATAGTGAGAGGGGAAAGCAGGCTCCTGGCTGAGCAGAGACCCCAATACAGGGCTCGATCCCAGGACCCTGAGATCATGACCTGAGCTGAAGGCAGAGCCTTAACCTACTGAGCCACCCAGGCACTCCATCCTTTCTATCTTCATCACTCTGGTTTGCCACCCTAGTGTTATTTGAGGTCCTTTCAAATAAAACCTTAGTTAACTCTGAAGTCTCCTCTTCCAAAATTCTCCTAATTCTCCTTGTATTATACCCAAAATGAGTTGCAAAAGCTTTCTGAATACTCTCTACTCTCAAATACATGCTTTTGCTAATACAGGTCTCTCTACAGAGAAAGAAACTTTCTTCAAGGTCTATCTCCAATATTACAGCTTTTTAAAAAAATTAATTAATTTAATTTTATTTTTTCAGTGTTCCGAGATTAACTGTTCATGTACCACACCCAATGTTTCATGCAATATTACAGCTTTTATGATGTATTTCCAGATTATCTTGAAGAGGATAATAATGTTCACTTGAAACATTTAGTTTATGCATTTGAAATGTTTATCAGTTATATTCTTGTTAGGTCACAATTCACTTTATATAATACTTATTTCTGGGCTACAAGCTTTTTAAAGTTATTATGAATTTGATGTCTTAGTCTCTATTTTTGCAGTGTTTAGCATGATGACTTACACACGAGGGCCTAAATAAGTACTTATAAAATATTTGTAAACGTTAATTGAATCTGAAAGCACAAATACACAAAAGTGCATCACTCATTTTAAATCTCGCAATTAGCCCTGGGAGATTACCAGCCCTGGGATGGCTGCTGCAGACTAGCTCACCTTCCTGCTTCTTCAGTGACAGTTGCATATGTCATACACGTAAAGTGAATTATTTTTGTTCTTATTGCTAGGATTGGCTTATGGGATGGATTATTGTAACCATCCCTCAAAACAATGTAGTGCTTAAAATATAACCTATGAGAAATTGTACTAGTCTGGCAAGCATGCTTAGATATAGTCTTAAGAAAAACATATAATGGCAACAGGCCTCTGGGGGAGAGGACGAGATATGTCCTTGAAGCCAAGCAGCTGCGGATGCCCGGCCTGCTCAGGGCAGAACGCCGCCTGCTTCACTTTTCTGTTATTTCCCCTTCCCTGGAGACCCCCTGTGGCTAATTAGATGATCCCTTTGAATGTGCTTGCTCAATTATAAACTTCATACTGCTGGACCAGATATGTTTTGCCTTTCTTCTTACTTATCTACAAGCCTCATGGTCAATGTATAATCTACTCTGGCTTCTTTGTTAGTTGTTGTGTACTTTCTAATAAATATGAGACTAAGGAGCTGTTCGGGGCAACAGTCTTCTCTGCTGTTGTCTCCTGCTCCCTTTCTCTTGCATCTGACTTTTTTGTGCCTCATTCTTCTCCTGCGTACTGTCAGGAGGCAGCAGACTATGACAAAATAGCTGGGAGAAGCTATTCAATTAGTTGTTTGGTTTAAGCATCTATTTGTTTAAAAGATGTTTAAGCATTCAAAAATGTTAACTTTTCTATAATCTGGAAGTCCACATCACAAGATTAGACCAGATCATCTGGTCCTAAGGGATATCCCCAAGCCCTAGAAAAGGCAGGAGTGGATCACGGTGAAGCTGTTTTTATGTTTTTTCCTCAGAAAATCCATATTATTGCTATGTCTATTGTTTTTAAAATTTTTGTTGCTGTATAATATTCTCACTGTACTGACAGTTTCCTTTAAATGTCTTGATTTTTATTTGTTCACTCATTATTACAACCTAATTGATAATTAACAATTAGTATCTCCCGCCATCATAACAGTCCAGTTCCCTAAGTTGTTTTTACCTTGAATGGGAAGGTTCGCATCATGCTGAGTATAGGAGTGTGGTATGTTACCTGACAAGTCTTACTTTGGGTTTTATGAGTATAGGTCAGAAAGTTGGGGGTCTCTCAGAAGCTCAGACGTCCTCTGCAGCCTCTTTTGCATGTCTGGTCTATAGATTCTTCTGCTCTAGTCTGACCTTTAGTACAATACCAACTACTTTATGTCTTCCAGGAATTTACCAAAATCCCTAGTCCATTGATGTGATCCCATTTTCTCTTATAGATATTTCTATCTTTGCACCTCATTTTTGTTGCTTCAGTGGCATGTGGGAAAAAGGTAAAATATACATCCATTTAAAATACACAGTTTGGGGGCACCTGGGTGGCCCAATGTGTTAAAGCCTCTGCCTTCGGCTCAGGTCATGATTTTAGGGTCCTGGGATCGAACCCCACATCGGGCTCTCTGCTCAGCAGGGAGCCTGCTTCCTCCTCTCTCTCTCTGGTTGCCTCTCTGCCTACTTGTGATCTCTCTCTGTCAAATAAATAAATAAAATCTTAAAAAAAATACACAGTTTGGACAAGATATTCTTCTGATTCCTTTAAAAAGAAACTACAAAATTATATATGTATTATTTAATGGTTATTTAAGTATAAAGGATAATATCACATTGTTAAGTTTACTCAGTTGTCTGGAACACTGATGATATTTAGCTAAACCGTCCCATGAAACTACCAACAGTGTACATGAAATTCTCTTCATTATGTATGTGTATTCACTCTCTTAACCTGGAGATTTAAAAGAACTCATAATTCCTCTCATTTTATATACATGGATGTACATATCTAATTTTTTCTTATCATTTTCTAATACCTTCTACCCTTGAGAAGATTTCTGACAAAATTATCCAATATTGTATTCAAAGAAACAAAGAACTTAAATTTAGATTCAAACCAAGAAGCACCAATCAAAATTCGAACTGTAATTCTAAAGTTTGGTTTGTTCACTGACTATGGCACAATCTCATTGAGTGCATTTGGGTATGTGTTAAAATCTCTGTTCTAGGCTTCTTTTTAGTTCTTTTAAAAAAGAAATTCTCAAACTTTGGCTTAGAATCAACTAGAATAGAAAGTTTTTTTTTTAACATATAATGTATTATTTGCCCCAGGGGTACATGTCTGTAAATCATCAGGCTTACACATTTCATAGCACTTACCATAGCACATACCCTCTCCAATGTCCATAACCCAGCCACCTATTCCTACCCTCCTAACCCCCAGCAACCTTCAGTTTGTTTTGTGAGTTTAAGAGTCTCTTATGGTTTGTCTCCCTCTCCAATTTCATCCTGTTTTATTTTTTCCTCTCTTCCCCTTGATCTTCTCTTTTGTTTCTTAAATTCCACATATCAGTGAGAGCGTATAATTGTCTTTCTCTGACTTACTTATTTACTTAGAATAATATCCTCTAGTTCCATCCATGTCATTGCAAATGGTAAAATTTCAGTTTTCTTAATGACTGTGTAGTATTCCAGTGTGTGTGTGTGTGTGTGTGTGTGTGTGTGTGTGTGTGTGTGTGTGTAGCACATCTTCTTTATTCATTCATTGGTCAATGGACATCTGAGGTCTTTCCATATGGAAATTCCAATGGCTATTGTGGACATTGTTGCTATAAACTTTGGGATGCAGGTGCCCCTTTGGATCACATTTGTATCTTTGGGGTAAATACACATTATCTAATTTAGGGCACCTAATTCCCTACTTCTCTCACTATTTGGACAATGGTTTCTGTTTCCTGCATCAAAACATGACAGAGTCTCTTAGAACCCATTTCTGTAACTTTATAACTAAATGACTACCTTGATTCAACAAAATAGAGAAATACATGAAGAATAACAGAGTACTTTGTAGTGATAAAATATTGCAATGGAAGAACAAGTTTCCTATTGTTCAAGCACAAATAAGAGCACAAATGGATTAGTTTATAATTTATACTGTTGGGGGGGCACCTGGGTGGCTCAGTGGGTTAAAGCCTCTGCTTTCGAGTCAGGTCATGATCTCAGGGTCCTGGGATCGAGCCCCGCATTGGGCTCTCTGCTGAGCAGGGAGCCTGCTACCCCCTCTCTCTCCGCCTGTCTCTCTGCCTACTTGTGATCTCTCTCTCTCTGTCAAATAAATAAATAAAATCTTTAAAAAAATTTATACTGTTGGAAGAAGGCAGTCATCAAGAATCCCTGGTGAACTGAAATTAACACCATCACCTAAGTACCAGAAGCTCCAGAAGACAGTCAGCCAATCAACAAATTATAGATGCTTAAAATTGGTTTGTATCTTACAAATTTTTAAAAAGTTTATAAAATGATAGAAAGATAACTAGATTTAGAATACGTAAATACCTAGAAACAATTAGGTGTATGACTTGGGGAAATTCTAAACAATCTCTCCCATCTGCTAATGGGGAAAACAGCAGTATCATTCAAGAACTGTTGTGAGGCTTAAAGGAAATAATATACTAGAAAGTGTTTTTTTTTAAGACTTTATTTATTTATTTGACAGAGAGATAACAAGAGGGGGAACACAAGCAGGGGGAGGGAGAAGGAGAAGCAGTATCCCTGCTGAACAGAGAGCCCTATGTGGGGCTCGATCCCAGGGCCCTGAGATCATGACCTGAGCCAAAGGCAGGTGCTTAATGACTGAGCCAACCAGGCGTGCCAAGGAAGGGCTTTTTAAACAGAAAAATAGGGGACGCCTGGGTGGCTCAGTTGGTTAAGCAGCTGCCTTTGGCTCAGGTCATGATCCTGGCGCCTTGGGATTGAGTCCCTCATTGGGCTCCTTGCTCCACGGGGAGCCTGCTCCTCTCTCTGTCTCTGCCTGCCTCTCTGCCTGCTTGTGTTCTCTCTCTGTTAAATAAATAAATCTTAAAAAAAATAAACAGAAAAATACTCCACACTTTTATATTTTATTTCTAGTTATTCTTCAGCAATATTTTTTAAATCCACAACTTTACAGTTCCTATGTAGTGATCTGATCTGGTCCCTTAAGTTCATGCCTCTTCTCTGTTAATTCATTCTGAGTTTGACATAGCTAATCAGTGGAAGATGAAACTTGTTTCATATAAGTATGAACCTTCTTGTGAGATACTAAACTTGGATAAATTCTTCCTTTTTATTTTTTGTATCATATTACATAATTTATTGCACATTGCATATTTCATGATAATAAAGACAAATTTAATAGAAAGTTCTTTCTTTTTAATCATATACATAAAGAATATTTTATAAATAAATCTTTCTTCAACTTGACATTAATGGCTTATGTTATATTCTTCTGAGGTATTTACTATGATTTCTGTGGTATTATGTTGTTTATAATATAAAAATATTTAGGTAAATTTTATTATAATATTAGACATGTTTATGAACTATTAAGAAAATTTACCAAAAAATATGCATATAACTGAAAAATTTAAATATGTTGATTCTGGAAGATGTAGTAAACTTTGAATTGTTTTCTATGACAGTGGAACCTATGAAGGAACCAAGACACAAATGGTTAGTAACAACAACAAAAAAAGATCACTGACCTCTTATCAGAAATAGAGCCACAAAGACAGTAGGAACAACATCTTTGAAGTGATGAAAGAAAATAAAATAACTCAATTAAGAATTCTATATCTGGTGAAAATATATTTCAAGAATAAAAGCATAGTAAAGATACTTTTGTTAATAAAAACTAAGGAAATCTACCATTGCTATCACTATGATAAAGGAATTTCTTAAGAATGAAGAGAAATGAGTCCATATGGAAAGTCATATGTTCAGGAAGAAACAAACTCTGAAGATGATAATTCTTTAAATAAATAGAAAGGAGTATTTTTTCTATTAATCTCTTTAAATATATATGAATGTTTAAAGCGGAAATTATTATTTATGTTGGGGCTACATATATGTAGATGTATTACACATGACAACTATGGCTTAAAGGCCAGGAGCTGTGTAAATAGGTTTATATGAAACACACATTGCTCAGTTTTGGGTGAAATGGTAAAGTATTAACTTTAAGCAAACTTTGAAAAAAGCTAACAATTATACATTGTAATCTTGAAAGCAACCATACATGCGTACAAACAAAGCAAAGTGGTTTTAAAAAACAAATGTTGGAAACATAAAACAGAGTGAAACATTAGATGTAAGTCCAACCACCCTATCAATATATATACAGCAGAATATTACTCAACCATCAAAAAGAATGAAATCTTGCCATTTGCAATGAAACAAAATGGATGGACTACAGAATATTACGTTAAGCAAAATAAGTCAGGCAGAGAAAGATAAATGAAATTTGATTTCACTCATATGTAGAATTAAAAAAAAAAGCAAACAATGGAAAAAAGAAAGAGCAAGGGAGGCAAACCAAGAAAGAGACTCTTAACTATAGGGAACAAAATGATTTTAAGAGGTGAGGTTGGTGGCGAAGGGTGAAATATGGTATGGGGATTAAGGTGTGCACTTGTAATGAGCACCGGGTGTTATATGGAAGTGTTGAATCACATATTGTATACCTGAAACTAATATTACACTGCATGTCAACTAAATGAAATTTAAATAAAAACTTTTTAAAAATTTAAAAAATAATAGCTGCTAAAGAAGTAATAATATCTTAATTTTTACTACCAAGAAATTTTTAGGCTCAAATGAAGCCATATGAAATCACTGTTAAATGAAATCAAACATTCAGGGAAGAAATATTACTAATCTACAAAAACTCTTTCAATAAATAGAAGAGCAGAGAAATCTTGCCACCTCAT
>CM052799.1:154827028-154844198 GCA_028533885.1 Nasua narica
AATGGGAGAGGATATTCACAAATGACACTACAGACAAAGGTCTGATATCTAAGATCTATAAAGAACTCCTCAAACTCAACACTCACAAAACAATCACATCCAAAAATGGGCAGAAGACATGAACAGACACTTCTCCAAAGAAGACATACAAATGGCTAACAGACACATGAAAAAATGTTCATCATCTTTAGCCATCAGAGAGATTCAAATCAAAACCACACTGAGATACCACCTTATACCAGTTAGAATAGCCAAAGTCAACAAGACAGTAAACAATAAATGCTGGAGAGGATGTGAAGAAAGGGGAACCCTCCTCCACTGTTGGTGGGAATGCAAGTTGGTGCAGCCACTTTGGAAAACAGTGTGGAGATTCCTCAAGAAATTAAAAATAGAGCTACCCTATGACCCTGCAATTGCACTACTGGGTATTTACCCCAAAGAAGCAGAGGTAGTAAAATGAAGGGCCACATGGACCCCAATGTTCATAGCAGCAATGGCCACAATCGCCAAACTGTGGAAAGAGCCAAGATGCCCTTCAACAGATGAGTGGATAAGGAAGATGTGGTACATCTATGCAATGGAATATATGCCTCCATCAGAAAGGATGAATATCCAACTTTTGTATCAACATGCGCGGGACTAGAAGAGATTATGCAGAGTGAAATAAGTCAAGTGGAGAGAGCCAATTATCTTATGGTCTCACTTATGTGTGGAGCATAAAGAAAATCATGGAGGGCATTGTGAGAAGGAAGGGAAGGATGAATGGGGGAAAGGGGAGGGGGTGATGAACCAGGAGAGACTGTGGACTCCGAGCAACAAACTGAGGGGTTTGGAGGGGTTGGGGGGTGGGGGGTTGGGCGAGCCTGGTGGTGGGTATCGAGAAAGGACACGTATTTCATGGAGCACTGGGTGTGGTGCATGAACAATCAATCTTGTAACACTGAAAAAATAAAATAAACATATTTAAGTTAAAAAAAAAAGATCACTATCCCTCTGAACATAGAGACAGAATGCATATCAAAATATCAGCAAAATTTGGGGCACCCGGGTGGCTCAGTCTGTTAAGTGTCTGCCTTTTGCTCAGGTCATGTTCTTGGGGTCCTGGGATCGAGCCCCATGTTGGGCTCCCTCCTTAACAGGGAGTCTGCTTCTCCCTCTCTTTCTCCCCCTCCCCCCAACTCGTGCTCTCTCTTTCTCTGTCTCATTCTCAAATAAATAAAATCTTTAGAAAAATATCACCAAATGGGGTCAACTAATCTTCTACAAAGCAGGGAAGAATATCCAATGGAAAAAGACAGTCTCTTCAACAAATGATGTTGGGAAAACCGGATAGCAAAACATGCAGAAGAATGAAACTCGACCACTTTCTTACACCATACACAAAAATAAATTCAAAATGGATGAAAGACCTAATTGTGAGATAGAAAACCATCAAAATCCTAAAAGAGAAAGCAGGGAGACACCTCTTTGACCCTGGCTGCAGTAACTTCTTATTAGACACATTGCCAGAGACAAGGGAAACAGTAGCAAAAATGAAATATTGGGACCTCATCGAGAGAAAAAGCTTGTGCACAGCAAAGGAACAATCAACAAAACTAAAAGGAAGCCTACAGCATGGGAGAAGGTATTTTCAAATGATGTATCAGATAAAGGGTTAGTATCCAAAACCTATAAAGAACTTCTCAAACTCAACACCAAAAACCAAATAATTCAATTAAGAAATGGGCAGAAGATTTGAATAGACACTTTTCCAAAGAAGACATCCAGATGGCTAGTGTCTAACAGACATATGGAAAGATGCTCAACATCACTCGTCATCAGGGAAATACAAATCAAAACCATGATAAGATACTATCTCATACCTGTCAGAATGGCTAATATCAATAACACAAGAAATAACAGGTGTTAGTGAGGATGTGTAGGAAAAGGGAATGCTCTTTCACTGTTGGTGGGAAAGCAAACTGATGGGAGTCACTCTGGAAAACAGGTTAAATTTTCCTCAAAAAGTTAAAAATAGAACTATCCTACAATCCAACAATGGCATTACTATGTATTTACCCAAAGGATGCAAAAATACAGATTCAAAGTGGTATATGCAGCCCGGTGTTCCCAGCAGCATTATCAACAATAGCCAAACTGTGGAAAGAGCCCAAATGTCCATCAACTGATGAAAAGATACAAAGTGGTATATATGTAACTGTCCCTCAAAACAATGTACCACTTAAAATACAACTATGAGAAATTGTATTAGCCTGGCAAGCATGCTTAAATGTTACCTTAAGAAAAACATGCATTAGCAACAGGTCTCTGGGGGAGAGGATGATTTATGTCTTGGAAGCCGAGCAGCCAGGAACGCCTGGCCCATTCAGGGTGGAAGGCTGCCTGCTTCATTTTTGATGTTATCTCCCCTGCCTCAGAGACAGCCTGCAGTTCATTAAGACTATCCTCTTAATTGTGCTTGCTCAACTATAAATTCTATGCTGCTTGACCATATATAATCTACTCTCCTTACCTACCAATGAGATTTGTAATCAATGTATAACTCACATTCCTTCGTTTATCTACAAGGCATATGGTTAATGTATAGCTGTTTTCTGCTCTTTTGTTAGTTGTTATCTTGTATCCAATAAATACAAGACTGAGGAGTTGTTCCGGGTGACAGTCTTCTCTACTGTCAACCCCTGCTCCCTTTCTCTTGCAGCTGACTTGTTTGTGCCTCATTCTTTTCCCGTGCACCTTACACACACACACACACACACACACACACACACTGAATATTACTCAGTCATCAAAAAGATTGAGATCTTGTCATTTGCTCAATGTGGATAAAGCTAGAGTGTATTATGGTAAGTGAAATAAGTCCATCAGAGAAAGACAAATACCATATGATCATATTCATATGTGGAATTTAAGAAAGAAAACAGAAGAACATATAGGAAAGAGGAAAGGGAAAAGGAGAGAGGGAAACAAGCCATAAGTGACTCTTAATGGTAGAGAACAAACCGAGGGCTGATAAAGGAAGGTAGGTGGGGGGATAGGCTAGATGAGGGATTGGTATAATGCCTTATGAAGGCACTTGTTGTGGTGAGCACTGGGTGCTGTATGTAAGTGATAAATCACTAAATTCCACCCCAGAAGCCAATATTGCACTGTATGTTAATTAACACATTTAAAAAATAAACTATGATCCTGTATGGAAATTAACTAGCAAATTGCAAAATTTAAATGAAAATGTAAGAATATCTAGAGTATCTAAAGCAACCTAAAAAATGATTGAAGGACTTATTGATTGATTTCAATGCTAACTACAAAGCTATCCTAGTTAATACAGTGATATGGAAATAAGCTTCTACAAGTAGATGTGTGGGAGACAGAGCAAAGATAGGCTCACACATATGAAGAAACGTTTGTTTGTTTGTTTGTTTTATCAAAGACTTGAAAGCATTCCAGTGAAGGAAGACTGTCTTTTCAATCTATTATGCTTGAAAAGCTAGCTGTCTATTATTAAAAAGAAAATCAACCTTGATCTTTACTTCTTACCATACACAATAACTAATTTAAGATTTATCATAGACCTAATACTAAACCTGAAACCATGAAGTTTCTGCAAGAAAACAAAATTATCTTCAAGAATTGTGGGTAGACAACAGTGCTTAAGCAGTATATAGAGAGCAATAACATCTTAAAAATGATAAATTAGACCATCAAGATGAAATTTTCTCTTTATGAAAAGATACCATTAAGAAACGAATAGGCAGGTCAAAAACTGAGAGGGAATAGTGGTAAAACTATACCTGACAACAGACAAGTAAATAATACTACAATACAATAAGAAAGAAAGAAGTCTTTCAATGAAAAATGGACAGAGTCAATTGGCCTTTACACTAAATGAAATGGGGATCCACTGAAGTGTTTTGGGCAGTGACATTACATAACTTAAAACTCTGTCTGCTCTATTAGGATAAGACTGTAAGATGCATGGGTAGAAGCTGGGAAATTCATTAGATGCCTTTTCATTAACAGGGGAGAAATGGTGGTTTAAAATAGTAAAAGTGGATAGTAAAAGTGATTGGATTTTGAATACATTTTGATAGTAATGATAACATTTATTTGATGATTGGATCGTATTTTTGCCTGAGTAACTGAAACAATGGAGTCACCATTTTCTAAAATAGAGATGACACGAGAGAAATAGAATTGGGCATTGATAGTAGTAACAAAACTCAGGCTTGGCCATGATAAATTTGAAATGCTTCTTAGACATTTACATAGAAATGTCAAGTAGACAATGGACATACAGGATGATGAATTTGACAGTTTATAACTTTAGTATTGCTTGGGACAAAACCTTGTTTTGAAAAGAAAATGAGTTTTTGACTCCTCTCTTAAGCTAGAGCAACTTCCCTTTGCAGATGATCTGATTTGACTCAAGATAAATCCAGAGCAGCTAGTTCTATCCTAAACAACTAAACAACTAAAACACCCAGCATAGACCTCAATATATAGATCGAAAGAGTTGAACAGAACACTGGGATTGTCAGCAGAATCTTTCTAGCTCCATTCTTACACCTGGAGACAAGTCAGGAGAATAAAGGACAGGAATAAGAGGTACAAGAAAAGCAACTACCAAAAAAAGATGGAGAGAGAGAAAATGGAGGACCGAAGAGAAATATTTAGGCCAGGGTAAGTGATAAAACTAGAGCTAGAGCTTGGAAAAGGGAAGAAGAAAGGACTTAAAATGGAAACAAAAGAAATTTGAAAGTCACTCCATAATGTTTTTGACCCATTACCATTTTCTATGCCATTAAAAATGGATGAAATTACAGCTTTCCTAAAGAAACCAAAGTTTATTCCTCTTTATTCATTATCTCAAAGTTCACTACTAGACCAGTTTCCAGTATTTATACTGATTTTTTGTGTATTATAAGTATAAATAAATAGCTTTAACAAATCTGATACGGAATACCCAGAGATTCTTCTCTCATTTTATTATGAAACAGGCAGATGGGCTTCTTCAAGTATTTCTCAGAACATAAATGGCCAACATATTTCCCTTTATGAGACTATCATTAATCTTTGAAAAATAATCCATCAATGAGAACCATTAAGGACAGTACTCTGCCTAATGCTCTCACTCACTTGTTACCTGGTGACATAATAGACAATTAATATTCTCTATTAAAGATGTGGTAGTGAATCCGAGACTCTTCTCTAGAGACTCTATTAAAAGTCTGATGCTTAGAGACTGGGACTAGGGAAATTTATGTAATTGTAAATGCGTATATGTAATTTATGTGCAATGCTCAGAGGACATCATTATTAGGGAATCAATAGGAGTTTTTTATGGAAGGTAACATTGCTGTCACCAAATGAGAAAACATAATCCTCATTTTATCTAATATTGATATGTAAAATGTGTTTACATGATAATGATAAAAACTAAAGTCGATCATGGCATTAAGGACAGAGATGTGTTTCCTCTGCTCTGGACTAAAGTCAAACTGACTGCACATCCTCCCATCCCTTACTTGTTATCAAGATGAGGTTAGAGCAAGATGCTAATGGTAATGATTGTTCTCTGAAATTTCTTATAACCCTCCTCTCTGCATATCAGCACTTACTCTTGTTCCCTCTAACATCTAACTCCATTCTCCATTCCTTATCTTCTTGGGGATTCCTAGATTTGGTAGTCCTGAGTTCTAGTTACTCCAAAGGAGATATCTCTTTTTCCTCATCTGAAGTAAAAGTTGACTCCCGATTACATTGATAGAAATCTGCAATAGGAGTTCATTAGTACATTGGCTCTTGAAAAATGTGGAGATTAGAAGCACTGAGCCTTCACACAGTTGAAAATCCACATTGAACTATTGACTCCCCCAAAAATGTAATGACTAATAATCTGCTGTTAACTGAAAACTGTACTGATAACATAAACAGTTGATTAACACATATTTTGTATGTTGTATATATTATATATGGTATACTTACAATAAGGTAAGCTAGAGAAAATAAAATGTTATATAACAATCATAAGAAAGAGAAAATACATTTACAGTACTATACTGGAGTTACATTTAAAAAAATCCACATATAATTGAACCCACATGATTCAAAATTCATGTTGTTCAGGGATCACCTGTATTTCCAATTCCCCCTAAAATCTCCAGGAACTATTCATATGTAAGAAATTGTATAGTGGCCTGGTTTTGGGAAGCAGTATACTCAGTTTTTTTTTAATTTTTATTGTTTTAAAGAGAGAGAGAGCAGGAGAAGGGGAAGGGGCAGAGAGAGAGGGAGAAGCAGGCTCCCGCTGAGCAAGGAGCCTAATGCAGGGCTTGATCCCAGAACCCTGGGATCGTGACCTGAGCCAAAGACAGATGCTTAACTGACTGAGCTACCCAGGCACTCCTCAATTATTAAATACAGCACAATAGAGTGGTGAAGTGCATAAACTCTAAATTTAGAACCCTGGGTTTTGATGTTTGGCTTTGCCACTTAGAAGACATAGAGCCCTAAGTCACAAACTCTCTGTGTCTCTGTTTCCTCATTTGTAAGTTGGGAGATGAGGGGAATAATAACATTGACTGTAGATATTTGTTATGAAGATTTCTAAGATTAATTATTCTATTTAATGATAATGATTGATGCCAGATTAGTAACTGACTGGAGCCTAACATTTTCTGGAGGCAAAAACTGACTGCAAAGAGACATTTGAAGACTTTTAAGGTAATGAAAATGTCCTAAAATTGGATGGTGGTAGTGTCACAACAACCGTTTCTAAAATTTATCAAATAATACTCTTAAATAGATCTTACTACATATGCATTATACCTTAATAAAGCTGTAAAAAAATAACCTTCAGTGCTTTTTCCTGTTCTCTCAGCTGTCTTATTTAAACTCCCCAATCTCATTAATTACAGTCTCAAAAATTTGCCATGGGATATCAACAAAATGGCTGAATAAGTCATCCCTTGCTCAACGACAATTTCACATCCATTCACAGACTAGAGTACCTGTAGATCCAGGTAAGAGATTGCGAAACCCTGGTGCAGTCTACAACCTGGGAGAACTGCTTTGAGAAAGCAGTCTTGCATGGAGGAAGTTGACTCACTGACTGTGTTCCCAGGTATAGACCCAGAAACATTTTCATATCTCTGAGGACTTGACCACAGCTTTATTTAGCTTTAGTTCTGATACCAGCACCATACACTCAAAGGATCCAGGAGTCGTCACAGTTACCTGAGCATCAGGATATAGGCACACAAATCTCTGTTCCTGCTATGGATACTGAAATGGTCCATGAAAAGTCTCCAGCTCTTTTCAGCTGTGATCCAGAAACCTCTAGAGATAAGCTCACCAGACTTGGTATGACTATAGATCTTGAGAGGACCCTATAACTGAGTTGTAGCACACCCCGTTGTAGTCCATGAACATTTCTATTGGCAGAGAATCCCAAAAGGAGATACTCTTGTCTACACCTTCAGAGGTCCTGAAAGGGCCCTAAACTCCTGCATACTTCTAGTCACAGTCTTCCAGAAGTCCTGAGAGTCCAGAGTTCCAATGGGAGAAACTCCTGTCTATAACCCTGGAGATGCTAAAAGTACCCTATATTTGGCTTTGATCTTACAATCATAATCCATAAGCAGTTCTGTTGGCACAGGGACAACATAGGAGATGCTCCCAGCTGAGCCCAGAAAGATCCTAAAGGGACTTTACTCAGTTTCAGCTCTCATAGTTCAATCTATCAGCAGAATTGCCGGCCCAGGGAACCAGCAGGAGACACTGCTGTCTGCACCTCCCAGAAATTGTAAAAGAGCCCTTTCTAGCTACAATCTGTGAACAGTCATGGTAGCACAGGGACCCAGCAGAAGATCTTTCCATCTGCACTTCCAGAGATGCTGAAAGGACCTATACTCAACTCTAGCCTCCTTAGCTATGGTCACAGAGTAGTCCAGTCTTTCCAGAAACTGGAAGGACACATGCCCATCCATACATCTAGAGCCATATATGCAGATCTCAATCTTGACTGTAGAAGTGATAACAACTCCTGTGGTTCAGTCATTTCCAGCCCCTCTCAGCCATGGTCTAGGACCCACTGGGAACCTATCTAGTGACCTGGCAGGAGCCCTCCTCAGAATGTAGTGGGATCTACACATGTCTGCATATATGTGCATACATCTGCATACATCTGCATAATAGGCCTACTATCTGAGGACCCAATTGTAGACCTTGAAGCAGTTAGCTTCCCCAGTGCCACTCCATTGAACAAGGTACAGAAGATAGTCCCATCCACCTAGGTACCAGACAGTTAGGAAGCTATTGCTTCATAACTGGTTAAAAATCAGCACAACCGCAATTCTGTGGTTAATCTTATTGACATGAGGAATCAATGAGGAAAAGAAATCTTTATCTGTCAACATAGTCAGTGATGACTAGAAGAGGTGTTTCTCCTTCAAATCAACAGACACTATGGTAAGGCTATATAGATCATAAAAAATCATGCAAACATAACACCACCAAAGAACTAATTAAACCCGTAATTGATCCCAAAAAAATAGAGCTCTATAGTTTGCCTGACAAGGCATTCAAAATAATTATCTAAAAGAAACTCAAAGAAATGCAACAGAACAGATAACTAAACGAAATGAGGAAACAATGCACAAAATTAGAAGTTTAATAGAAAAATAGAAACCATAGGGGCACCTGGGTGGCTCATTCAGTTAAGTGTCTGGCTTAGTCTCAGGTCATGATCTCAAGGTCCTGGGTTTGAGCCCTGCATCAGGCTCCTCACTCAGTGGGGACTCTGCTTGTTCCTCTCCCTCTCCCTCTGCTCCCTTCCACACTTGTGTTCTCTCTCTCTCTCTCGCTCCAAGGACTTAATAAAATATTTTTTTAAAATAGTATTCATAAAACATAACCAAGCAAATCTTGGAGTTGAAGAATACAATGACAGAAATGAAAAATTCAATAAATTGTTTTAACAACAGACTTAACCATTCAGAAAAAAAGAATCAACACAATCAGAGACAGATTATATGGAATAAACCAGTTAAAAGAACAAAAAGAAAAAAAATGAAGAAGAGTGATAAAAGTCTATGTTAACTATAATATATCATGAAGTAAGTGAAAACTCACTTTGCTGGAGTTCCAGAAGGTAAAGAGAGAGAAAGGGATTAAAATCTTATTTAAAGAAATAATGGCTGAAAACTTCCCAAATCCTGGGAGATATGGATATCCAGGCACAAGAAACTCAAAGGACCCTAAGCAAGATCAACCCAAAGAAGACTACTCTGAGACACTTTATAAATACAGCATCAAAGTAATAGACAATAAGAGAATTTTGAAAGTATTAAGAGCAAAATGACTTGTGATCTACCAAGGACCCCCATAGGCTATAAGCAAATTTCTCTGCAGAAACCTTGTACACCAGGAGGAGGTATAATGATATAGTCAAAGACTGAGAGAAAAAAATTCTGCCAACTAAGAATGCCATAACTGTTAAAATTATTCTTCAGAACTGAAGGAGAAATAAAGACATTCTCACACAAACAAAAGCTAAGGGATTTCATCACCACTAGATTTGCCTTACAAGAAGAGCTAAGGGAGTTGTTGAGGAGAAAATGGAAGGACACCAAGAAACAACACAAAAACATATAGAAGTATAAAACTCACCTATAAAAGTAAATGTGTAGCCAAATTTTGACTGTCCTAATGCTATAATGGTGATATGTAAGTCATTTTTTATCTCTAGTAGAAAAGTGAAAAAATAATAATATTAAAAAGATCTATAAACACAATACTTTCTTATTGGATGCACTATAGAAATAGATGTAAAGTGTGACAACATAAAATGTAGGAATAGAACCCAAAGTATACTCTCATATGCATTTGAAGGTGTGTTTTATCATTTAAAATAGATCTATAAAATTTTTATCTAATCCTCATGGTAACAACAACAAAAAAACCTATAGTAAAGACATAAAAGATAAAAAGAAATCAAAGCTTATGACTACAAAAAATAAATCACATAGGAAGACAGCAAGGGAGGAAGAAAGGGACAAGGGCGCTAAAAAACAGAAAACAATGCACAAAATGGCAATAGTAAATCATTGCTTGTCAATAATTAAAAAAAACAAGATCCAACCTTATGCTATCTAAAAGAAATTCATTTTAGCTTTAAAAACACACTTAGAATTATAAAAATGATAGCCAAAGTGGCTACAGTGATATCAGATAGAACAGAATTTTAGTCAAAATCAATAAGACAAGGCAAAGAGATCACTAGATAATGATAAATCTGTCAATTCATCAAGAGGATACAAAAATTGTAAACATATATCCACCCACCATTGGAGCACATGAATATATAAAACAAATATTAACAGAAATGAAGAGAGAAAGAGACAGCCATTACAAAATAGAGGGGAACTTCAATACTTCACATTCAGCTCTGAATAGATCATCCAGACCAATAATCAATAAGTAAATAGCAGACCTGACAAACATGACAGAGAAAATGAATAGAAGAGCTTTATACAGGACATTCTATTTAGTAACACCAGAATATACCTACTTCTCAAGTCACATGAAACATTCTGTAGGATAGATCATAAGTTGGGCCACAAAGTAAGCCTTAGCAATTTTATGAATATTGGAATCATTAAAAAAATAGTAGAATCATATTGAGTATCTTTTCCAAACACAATGATAAGAAACTAAAAATTAGTAATATAATAAAAGTGAAAAATGCGCAACTATATGGAAATTAACATACTACTGAGCAACCAATGGGTCAAAGAAAAAATGAAAGTGAAATCAGAAAGCTTCTTTAGACAACAAAAATACAACATGCCAAAACATACAAGATAATGTAAAAATGATTCTTAGGTGGAAGTTTTGAGTGATGAATGTGTAATTAAAAAAGGAATATCTCAAACTACCTCATATTAAATCTCAAAGAATTAGAAAAAGAAGAAAAATTAATCCTAAAGTTAGGAAAAGGAAATACATAATAAAGATTAGAGCAGAAATAAAGACACCAGAAATACAATAGAGAAGACCAGTAAAAATAAGAATGTTTTTTGAATTATAAACAAACAAAAAACCTTTAGCTCTATTGACCAAGAAAAAGAGAAAGGACTTAAATAAAATTATAAATGAAAGAGGAGACATTCTAACTGACACTACAAATATACAAAGAATTATAAGAGGCTATGAGGAATAATTATAAGGAAGCAAATTGTATAACATAAACCAATGGACACATTTCTAGAAACATACCATTTACCAAGCCTGAACCGTTAAGAAACAGAAAATGTGAACAGACCGATAACAAAGAAGACCGAATCAGTACTCAAAAACCTCCCAAGAAATGTGTCCAGAGTTTCCATGCTCAAAAATAGATGGTTTCACTGGGGAAGTCCACCAAACATTTAATGAAGAATTAATGTCAGTCCTAAAACTCTTCCAAAAAAGAATGGAGAATGTTCAAACTCAGTTTATTTAAAGCCAATATTACCTTGATACAAAATCAGATAAGAACACTAAATGAAAAGAAAACTACAAGATAATATCCCTGATGAATATATATGCAAAAATTTACAGCAAAATTCCAGCAAACTGAATTCAGTAGGATCTATTAAAAGGATCATATACACCATGATCCAGTGGGATTTATCCCTAGGATACAAGGATGGTTCGACATCCAGAAATCAATAAATGTGATATACCACATTAATAGAATGAAAGATAAAGATCATATGATATTCAATAGATGCAAAAAGCATTTGACAAAATTCAACATCCTTTCATGACAACAGCTCTCAACACTTTGAATTAGAAGTAATGTATCTCCACATAATAAAGACCAAATACAGCAGGCTCACAGCTAACATCCTATTAACGGTAAAGAAATGAAATTTACCCTCAAAAATCAGGAAGAACACAAAGGTGCCACTCTAATTACTTCTATTCAACACAGTACTAGAAATCTTTGCCACAGTAGATAGGTTAAAAAAAAAAAAACATAAATAAAGGGAATTCAAATAGGAAAGGAGGCAGTAAAATTGTCCTTATTTGCAGAGAGCATAATCTTATATGTAGAAAACTCTAAGAACTCCACCAAAGCAGTTAGATGTAATCAACAGATTAAGTAAAACTGCAAGAAAACAAAAACAACATATAAATATCAGTTGCATTTCTAGTCACTAACAACAAAATATCTGAAAGAGAAAGAAAATAATACCATTTACCAATATCCTTGAAAACCAATAAAATACTTAGGAATAAATTGAACCAAGGAGACGAAAAATTTTTACACTGAAAACTATTAGACATTGATGGAAGAAACTGGAAATTTGCAGATAAATGAAACAATAGCTCATGTTCATGAATTGGAAAAATTAATATTGTTAATATTTCCATGCTACCCAAAGTCATGTATAGATACAATGCAATTCTTATAAAAATTCCAGTGCCATTTTCCATAAAAAGAAAAAAATCCTAAAATTTGTGAGCAACCACAAAAGAATCCAAAAGCAAAAGTAATCTTGCAAAAGAAGAATAAAATTGGAAGCATCAGACTTCCTGATTTCAAACTAAAAATCTATAGTAATCTAAACAGCATGGAACTGGCATAAAATGGTTACATAAATCAATGAAACAGGATTGAAAGCTCAGATAGAAAACCACACATAAAAAGTCAATTAATATTTGAAAAAGGAGTAAGATCTTTTCCAAGATCTTTTCATCAAATAATATTTTTTGCTGAAAATAATAATATGGATATTATCCCATATTCCATATGGATATTCCCTTGCAAAAGAATAAAATATAATTACTACCTTACACAACTCACAAAAACTGACTCCAAATGGATTAAAGTCTTAAATGTAAGACTCCAAACCATAAAACTCTTAGATGAAAAAAAAAAAAAGGAAACAGATTCTTGATAGTGACCTTGGCCAATGATATTTTGGATATATTGCCAAAAGGCACAAACAAGAAAAGCAGAAATAAACATTATTTTAAACTAAAAAGCTTCTGCACAGCAAAAGAAACCTTCAGCAAAATGAAAAGGGAAATTATGGAACAGAAGAAAAGTATTTGCAAGCCATATATCTGAAAAGGAGTTAATATCAAAAATACATAAGGAACTTCTATAACTTAATAGCAAAATACTACTAATAATAATCTGATTGAAAATGGACAGAGGTCCTGAATAGACTTTTTTCCAAAGAAAGCATACAAATGGCCAACAAATCCATGGAAAGATGCTCACCATTATTCATCATCAGGCAAAAGCAAATCAAAACCACAATTAGGTATCACCTCACACCCATCAGATTGATTATTTTCAGGGGATGAGAAAGAAGCATTGGTGAGGATGTGGAGAAAAGGAAACTTGGTGCACTATTTATGAGAGTGTAAATTGGTATAGCCACTATGACTATATTTCCATAGTGGAAAACAGTATAAAAGTTTCTCAAATAATTAAAAAATAGAGCTACCATCTGATCCAGCAATCCATATCTGGGTATATATCCAAAGAAAATGAACTGACTATCCTGAAAATGTACCTTTACACCCATGTTTATTGCAGCATTACTCACAATAGCCAAGACATGAAAACAACCTAAGTGTTTATCAATAGATGAAGAAAATGTGGTGTGTGTAGGTATGTTTACATATACATACCTACACACACACACATATATGCACAGACACATACATATATATACATTCAATGAAATATTCAGCGATAAAAAAGAAGATAATCCTGCTATTTTTGACAACATAGATGGACCTTGAGGGCATTATGCTAAGTTAAATAAGTCAAACAGAGAGAGACAAATCCTATTTGATTCTCACTAATATGTAGAATCTAAAAAAGTGCACAACGGTTCCTTCTCTATATTCGGAAATACTTGTTATTTCTTGTCTTCTGGATCTTTATGAACTCTTAGAAATGAGATGAGAAGTGAACAAATACAGTACAGATGTTCAATGAGCATTATATTAACACTTAAAAATTTGTTGATTTGGGGGCGCCTGGGTGGCTCAGTTGGTTGAGCGACTGCCTTCAGCTCAGGTCATGATCCTTGAGTTCCAGGATCGAGTCCCACATCAGGCTCCCAGCTCCACAGGGAGTCTGCTTCTTCCTCTAACCTTCTCTCCTCTCATGCTCTCTCTCACTTTCTCTGTCTCTCAAATAAATAAAAAAAAATAAAATCTTTAAAAAAAATTTGTTGATTTTAGGAGTTATATTTTTCTGGTAATAAAAGACAAGTGTTCTAAATTTGTTGCTCCATTCTCTGATAATAAACCCCAATTCAACAAATATTTTAAAAGTCATTAACATCTTTATTTTGTCCTTTGATATAACTGTGATATTTAAGTAGAAAGAAATTGTTTTCCAAAAGGAAATCATGCAATACAGATAGAATTTTGAAAACATATTTGGGATATTTCCATTCTTGATATCTTGATATGATTCTTTATGAAAAAAATTATATGAGTAACATATTAAATTTTTTCAGGTCTACATATTTTTTTTAAAAAACTTGGAAACATAATTTTATCACCAACATGAAAAAATGAACTTCCAAAGAAGTTCATTGATCTTTGATTTTTGTTTGTTTTATTTTATTTTATTTGTTTATTTGTGACCCACTCAAAACTTGCATTCTTCTCCCATTTGAGCAGTTCTATCAGTGTGTAGTATCTTTTCAACTTTGTAGGATATTAGAGATATTTGCAAATAAATTTAAGCAAGTGCTTGAATTACTGTATCACAGTGCTAAGCTATAATTTAAATAATAAACCATATATCAAATTTTTTCTGAAAAAGATTATTGTTTAACTATATAATATTGTTAGTAGGAAATAAGCAGTGTTTAAATATTAATAAATGAAATTTAAAATTTTAATACCATTTCTTTCTTTCTTAATTTTTCTTTTCATGTTTTTTAATACATATTTTTTTAAATTTATTTTTTATTAACATATAATGTATTATTTGCCCCATGGTACATGTCTGTGAATCATCAGGCTTACACATTTCACAGCATTTACCATAGCACATACCCTCCCCAATATCCATAACCCAGCCACCCTATCCCTACCCCCCGTACCTCCCAGCCACCCTTAGTTTGTTTTGTGATTTAGGAGTCTTTTATGATTTGTCTCCTTCCCATCCCATCTTGTTTGATTTCTTCCCCCACCCCCCACAACCCCCCACCCTGCCGGTCAAATTCTTCATATCAGAGAAATCATGTGATAATTGTCTTTCTCTGACTGACTTATTTCGCTTAGCATAATACCCTCTAGTTCCATCCATGTCGCTGCAAATGGCAAGATTTCATTTTCGTTTGATGGCTGCATAGTATTCCATTGTATATATATACCACATTTCTTTTTTTTTAAGATTTTATTTTATTTATTTGACAGAGAGAGAGAGAGAGAGATCACAAGTAGGCAGAGAGGCAGGCAGAGAGAGAGGGGGAAGCAGGCTCCCCGCTGAACAGAGAGCCTGATGTGGGGTTCGATACTAGGAACCTGAGATCATGACCTGAGCTGAAGGCTTTAGCCCACTGAGCCACCCAGGCGCCCCTATACCACATCTTCCTTATCCATTCATCTATTGATGGACATCTAGGTTCTTTCCATAGTTTGGCTATTGTGGACATTGCTGCTATAAACATTTGGGTGCATGTGCCCCTTCAGATCACTCCCTACATTTGTATCTTTAGGGTAAATAACCAGTAGTGTGATTGCTGGGTTGTAGGTTAGCTCTATTTCAACATTTTGAGGAACCTCCATAATGTTTTCCAGAGTGGCTGTACCAGCTATGTTCCCACCAACAGTGAGGGGCGCCTGGGTGGCCCAGGGGGTTAAGCCTCTGCCTTCAGCTCAGGTCATGATCTCAGGGTCCTGAGATTGAGCCCCGTATCAGGCTCTTTGCTCAGCGGGGAGCCTGCTTCTCTCTCTTTGCCTGCCTCTCTGCTTACTTGTGGTCTCTTTCTCTCTGTCAAATAAGTGAAGTCTTTAAAAGAAACAACAACAACAACAACAACAACAACAACAGTGTAGGAGGGTTTCCCTTTCTCTGCATCCTTGCCAATATCTGTCGTTTCCTGACTTGTTAATTTTAGTCATTCTGAGTGTCATGAGGTGGTATCTCACTGTGGTTTTGATTTGTATTTCTCTGATGCTGAGTGATGTTGAGCATTTTTTCATGTGTCTGTTGGCCATTTGGATGTCGTCTTTGCAGAAATGTCTGTTCATGTCTTCTGCCCATTTCTTGATCGGATTATTTGTTCTTTGGGTGTTGAGTTTGAGAAGTTCTTTATAGATTTTGGATACTAGCCCTTTATCTGATATGTCATTTGCGAATATCTTCTCCCATTCTGTCAGTTGTCTTTTGGTTTTGTTGACAGTCTCCTTTGCTGTGCAAAAGCTTTTGATCTTGATGAAGTCCCAATAGTTCATTTTTGCCCTTGCTTTCCTTGCCTTTGGAGATGTTTCTAGGAAGAAGTTGCTGTGGCTGAGGTTGAAGAGGTTGTTGCCTGTGTTCACCTCCAGGATTTGGATGGAGTCTTGTCTCACATTGAGGTCTTTGATCCATTTTGAGTCTATTTTTGTGTGCAGTGTAAGGATATGGTCCAGTTTAATTCTATTGCATGTGGCTGTCCAGTTTTCCCAACACCATTTGTTGAAGAGACTGTCTTTTTTCCATTGTATTTTCTTTCCTGCTTTGTCGAAGATTAGTTGACCATAGAGTTGGGGTTCCATTTCTGGACTCTCTATTCTGTTCCATTGATCTATGTGTCTGTTTTTGTGCCAGTACCACACTGTTTTGATGATTACAGCTTTGTTACATAGCTTGAAGTCTGGAATTGTGATGCTGCCAACTTTGGTTTTCTTTTTCAACACTCCTCTGGCTATTCGTGGTCTTTTCTGGTTCCATATAAATTTTAGGATTATTGGTTACATTTCCTTGAAATAAATTGATGGTATTTTGATAGGGATTGCATTAAATGTGTAGATTGCTTTAGGTAGCATAGACATTTTCACAATATTTGTTCTTCCAATCCATGAGCATGGAACATTTTTCCATTTCTTTGTGTCTTCCTCAATTTCTTTCATGACCACTTTGTAGTTTTCTGAGTAC
>CM052799.1:154844698-154860211 GCA_028533885.1 Nasua narica
AAAATTAAGAATCAAATATATACAGTTTACTTCTGATAGATGGTATTTAAAAAGGAATTAATTCTTGAGGACCTAGAATGTGCCAGACTTTGTAAGATTATGCTATGGAATTCCAGAAATTTGTCAACAATATTAAATGGAGGTGATCTTTATATATACTGAATTCTATTCCTGGTATTTGTTGTATTTATTGAAAATTATAACTCATTACTCTTTGAAACAATTAGTTAATATCTTAGCTAATTTTTTTGTGGCACAGTTTGTGACCTCAAGAACAATTTAATTCATTGTTGAAGGGAGCTAGTAGCCTAGATTTTACAATACATTGTAACAGAATCACTCCTTGCTGAACTTATTTATTTGATTCCTATACTGTTATGTTTTAGTAATTGAATAATTGTGTACAAAGTGGTAATTTTCTACTCCCTCAATATTCCATGATTTTGAAAAACATTTTTTGCAAATTTAGTTAATTTTCCACAGAGGATGATATTTCCTTTAGAATGTTATAAAATTTTCTTTACAATTTTTTTCATAGCATTTATTACTTCCTTATTTCTTAGACTATAAATAAAAGGGTTTAATAAAGGGATTACTAGAGTATAAAAAACAGCACCAGGTATATCTTTATCCTCTTCTTTAACTGAATGTGGTCGAATGTACACAAAAAGAAGAGAACCATAGAATATTGAGACAGAGAGAAAGTGGGATGCACAAGTAGATAAGGCTTTGCCACTTCCCTCTTTGGATTTCATTTTGAAAATCATGAAAAGGATGCAGAGATAAGAGATTAGGACTACGATAACAGAGAAGACTTGAATTGAACCTGCAAAAATAAATATCATCAATTCATTGATAAAAGGGTCAACACAGGAGAGTCTGTATAATGGAAAAACATCACAAAAAAAGTGGTTAATTTGATTGGACCCACAGTAAGTTAACCTAAAGAGAAACCCTATATGAATCATGGAATGTACATTTCCAGCTATATAGGCCCCTGTGATCATCTGAATGCAGAGTTTCTTTGACATCATGGTGTGGTACTGCAGTGGGCTGCATATGGCCACATAGCGATCATAGGCCATTGCCGCCAGGAGAAAGCAGTCTGCAGTTTCAGCAAGGCAGAGAAAATAAAATTGTGCCATGCATTCATAGAGGGAAATCATTCTGTCCTTCGAAAAGAAGGTCTCTAACATTTTAGGGGTAATGGCACAGGAACAGCAGGAATCCATCAAAGCCAGGTTGCCCAGAAAGATGTACATTGGTGTGTGAAGACGACGCTCCATAAAAATCAATGCCACCAGGCCAAGATTCCCCACCATAGTGATCACGTAGATAGTGAGAAACACCACAAACAGGAGGCTCTTCAACTCTGGGTGATCTGTAAATCCTATGAGGATAAATTCAGTGGTCAAGGAGTAGTTATCCTCAGTCATATCCACCTTCTCTGTTGAGATAAGAATTCTGGAGATATAAGATTCTAATTTAGAGTGTGTATAACTTTCCTTCCAAATTTTTCTTTTTACAACAGAGAGAGGAGCGTCTTTAAACTTCCCTTACTATCTCTAGATATAGGAACACAAACCTCTTGGGGATATTCATTCCCCTAAAATGTCAGTTTTATAAGCTCAACTCTGAAAATCAGCATTCCCATGAATATTTTTGTAATTCAAAGAAGAATGCTTACAGAGGAAAAGGTTTGTGTCCATGAATTCCTCTATGAATAGTGTACAAATCTAGCATTCCTATATTTGGCTCATTGTTGACAAATTTCAGTGTCAATTTTTTTTTATTAAAGATCCTTAAAATAAATTTACCATCAATTTTCATATGTACATATTTTTTAACTGAGAAAAAATTCATATACTCTCCCAGTGGAGTGAATGCCTGCAAATAGCATTCAACAAATATTAAATTTTTACCTTAGGAATTGTATGAAGATCACAAAGGTTTAATAATAGGACTTTCATCTTTAAAGAAAATTACTTTGGATATCGAAGGAAGTAAATATCTTATATTTTCACCTCTCTCATCACTTTCTCTGGTATTAGATCCATTTCCATAAAAACTGATTTTGTCTATGCCATCATTCTTGTTGATTTTTCTCAGATTTATAAATACTCTTCTTATGTAAAGCATAGTTTACATATAATGTTACTTAAAGTTTCAACTAAATGCCCCAGACCACACTGATTTTTACTTCCTGTATCATCAAGCATATCTAATATACCCAAGACAATCTAGAGTTGCTTGTGTATAGTCTACAGGCTTTTTTTCTATATGCACACACAATTTCCTTATTAGAATTGTAGACATTTGAGTTTTAGTTATTATTTATAGGTTGTTTACGCTATAGAGAAAAAAATGTACTGATTCTAGTCCTAGCTTCAAACACCTGAGATAGGTGAACTTGTCAGTATACTACCAGTGATCCTTGGTGATCTCTTTGGTTTCCGCAAATTGAGACTGCTAATTTTGAACAATAGCCTAGAATGAAAATTCTTGGAAATTTATCATTAAAAAAATTTTGTATCATTCTCTTGTCTGAATTGACCCATCTACTATTTTCCTGCTTCCTAAGAAACTTATATAAGATTTTTTGAAGTATATCACAGTAGTTTGAAATCTAATAAAATAGGCTTGCCTGTATTTTAGTTTTATAACACTTAGAAAGAGAAAAAAATCTTAAATCTTAATATGATTTTTGAGATGGGGCTCCTGGGTGGCTCAGATGGTTAAACATCTGCCTTTGGATCAGGTCATGATCTCTAGGTCCTGCAATTGAGCCTCATGTCTGGCTTTCAGCTCAGCAGGGAGTCTGCTTCTTCCTCTCCCTCTACTTATCCCCTAGCTTGTGCTTTCTGTCTTTCTCTCTCTCTCCAATGAAGAGTAAAAAAAAAAATTTTTAGTATGATTTTCAAGGACAAATTTTGTTTTGCCTCAAAGGCTATCTTTATCATTACTTAGGGATCCATTAGGATATTTTGACCAATGTGTATAATTATGTAAATTCTCTGGTCAAAATGGGTTTATTTTTCCTAATGAAAACCAAAATATAGGCACAGGCTGAACATTTTATATTCTTATTTTAAAGTACTAAATATAAGCCATTTAATTATTCATCTGTTAGAAATAACTTTCAATGTACTTGCCTGAATTATTTAACAGAATTAAGCTGTATTCTTACCTGTATATTTTGAAAATGTACCTTATAATCAGAAAAGGTAAGCATGAACTGAGTTTAAATCTCACATTAATTTGCCATAGCCTTCAGTGTGGGAAGACCTAGAAAGGTGAGAAGTTGAAATATGAGAACAATGAAAAAAGGCTAACTAATTCAGATAAATCAATACCTATGGATGCTAATAATAAAAGTAAAAATAAACTTGAATACTTGCTTTACTTGAGTGCTCTGAGAAGAGTCTTATATCATCAGATTGCTTTTTTTTATAGTAGTACGTCTTGTAGAATTTCAGGATATAAATTTTGGTTTCAAAAGCATTTGGGATTAAAAAAATGAAAATCTAGGAGACTATTAAGAGGTTAGTGTCAATAATTATGTTCCTCACAATGCAAAGTTAAACTTTCCCATCAAATGCTTATGGGACTTCCCTATGATGACATCAGTGTATTTCTATGGGGAGATTCAGTACCCAAGACATATGAACTCTGTGACATAAATTAAAGATGACCTGTGAGACAATGAGGTTAAAGTAAATGACCTTCACTAAAGTCACTAAGGTCATTTGATGATCATCTTGCTGATTCTTGTGTAACTGACATCATTTTTAAAATTCTGTTCATTATCCTGTGCATAAAATGTAAAATGAGCAGAATAGAGGCTCAGGTCAGTTTGAACAGTTACTGGAGAGATTAATAGGATTTATGAAAGATGATTAGCATTTAGAGAGGAGACCAAAAGTTGTGGTAGGGTTAGCTAAGCTCATCAACTCCTTCACTCTGAGTTGAATTTGTTACCATGTATTGCAAAACTCTTTTACTGAGATCCTTTAGCCCCACATATGATTTGCTGAGTTGTTCTCTGTTATTTTCAGTTCACCCCAATTACTTTATCTTTCTTATCTGTTTCCCCCTTCACTCCACTAATCATATAAATATACTGTGTAATTAATAAAGTTTAATAAAAATACTATACATATAGTATATATTATATAGACAACATAGAGTTGTCTATAATCCATCTTTGTTGCCCACCACTACAATTAGCTATAGACATAAGAGGAAGGGATTTCTATTATGTTCATTCCTTCATTTCTAACACCTTGAACCATGGTACTTTGTGGTGCCTAAAAAAATATTTGTTGAATGATTAAAAAAAATGATAGTCTACTGCTCAGGAATTTGCAGTGGTCTCTTTTTAATGTTCAAACCAAATCCATTTTTCTTTTTTTTTAAGGGTGTTTTTGTTTTTGTTTTAGATTTTACTTATTTACTTGAGAGAGAGAAAGTGAGTGAGAGAGAGAGAGGGAATAGAAAGAGCTCTCTGCTGAGCAGAGAGCTGGACATGGGGCTCTAGGGCTTGATCCCAGGACTCCAGAATCATCACCTGAGTTGAAGGCAGATGTTTAACTGTCTGAGTCCTTAACTGACTGAGCCACCCAGGCACTCCTAAATCCATTTTTCTTAGTTTGACATTCCAGATTCTCCATAGTCAGCCTGTGTCTTATCTATCACTTTCCTTTATTCCTCTTACATCAGAGCACTTGTCCATGTGCATCCCTTGACCACCCTTCTGTGCTTTAGCTAATTCACTGATAATATTTCCATTATCCATCTAAAACTCCTTCTCTCTTTCCTTCCATCCCAATACTACTCATCCTTGAGCCTAAATCAGATCTCCTCCGTGAGAACTTTCCTAGGTCTTTTAAGTAGAATTGATTTTTTCTTCTCCTGATTTACATGATACTTAACTGCTTTTATAATGCATTCGCCACTGTATCAAGTGTGACTCATATGTATCCTGATTGTAAAAGTTTTGACTAAATATTAAGTCACCAGTCATGTCATGCATCTTTTTGAGAAACTAACAGCAAACTGAGCTAGATCCTCAATACATGCTACATTAACTGCTAACATTTCCAATCTGTTTAACTTTTATCAAGTAATATTCAGGGTATTGGAAAAGACAATGGGGAGTGTGTGCACAGGATGTGAAAATGGTGGGGATAAGTCCTTAGTTTTTATATATGGCTCCTGACAAGAAGCTTATCATCTAGTGAGGAGAAAGAAAGGCACTTACATTGCTGACTAGTGTGCAATTTAGGCCGTAATATTAAAAAAGTGTAAACATGTTATATAAAATTATAGTGAGGAAGTGAATGGAGACTTGGAGGAAGAAAGAAAGGATTCTCAGTGGAGGTATGATTTCAGATAAATTTATAGGATAAGCAGAATAAAAATTGGGGAAGAACATGAGGAAAAGCAGTAGACTGAAGGAACCATGTATAAAAGCCTGGACCCCTAAAAAAGCCAGACCTAATCTTAAAGAAGAACAGTAAACTAGATTGGCTTAAGATTACTTATACATGGGGGTGCCTGGGTGGCTCAGTGGGTTAAGGCCTCTGCCTTCGGCTCGGGTCATGATCTCAGGGTCCTGGGATCGAGCCCCGCGTCGGGCTCTCTGCTCGGCGGGGAGCCTGCTTCCTCCTCTCTCTCTGCCTGCCTCTCTGCCTACTTGTCATCTCTCACTCTGTCAAATAAATAAAAATAAAATCTTTAAAAAAAAAAAAAAAAGATTACTTATACATGATACAAGAAGACACAACAGATAATGTAAAAAGAATAGGAAAATAGATTAGAAAATGTCCTATTTGATTCCTTCCTGTTTATTTTCTCTGCTGTGCCAGTTTACTAAACCCCTCTCTCCAAGGACACGACCAACTTTAAATGCCAACCCTAAAGAATATTTGATTATTTTCCTAAACAAATGTAGTGTTTGGTACTATTAAAGTCTTCTCTGGCTTGTTATGGTAACCCCCTCTGTTTCTGTCTTCTTGATTATTGCATCTCAGTGTTTCACACTAGGTCATAGTTTCCCTCTTTGCCCTGAAGGATGCTTCTTTCTGATTGTATCCTTGACCTCCCTCTTATTTCATTCTAGAGTTTTCCCTATATTATCTCATCTATTCTTGTGTTTTCACCTGTCTTTCATCTGCTGATGGCTTTGCTGGAGGAAATATATCAAGCCATTTTGTTGTACATTCATATTAATAAGATCATTGGTAGTATGTTCTAAATATATATATTCTTACCTACCAATTAGATAGGTATACTACTATACTAAAATATTATACATTATAAAATATGAAAAGAAAAATTTAAAAGGAGTTAGACTAAAGAAATTATATTAAAATTTTTAATTTTATGTATTAATAATATTAAAACATTGTTTACTTCCCACTAACGCTATTATTAATTAATCATCCTATTCAGAGAAACATGTGATATATGGCTCATTAAATTGTAGCTCAACACTATGATACAGCAATTCAAGCAAGTGCTTGAATTTATTTCCAAATATCTCTTAATATCCTGCAAAGTTGAAAAGATACTACACACAGATAGATCTTCTCAAATACAAGAAGAATACAAGTTTTGAGTGGGTCTCAGAACAAGAAAGCACTCTTCAGCAGGTCCACACTGACTGAGTAGGCCAATAGTATTAGAAATATCTGAGTTAGCATTTATGGAATTAAATTGGATATAGAATATCCAATATTACTGCTTATGGAAAACTTTAATAGGAAAATCATAATATATACCCTTCTGGTTTTAGAGTAAGTCTTTGTTCTCTGCAGGAGAATAAACTATTCAAAAAATAACCTCCTGCTTTGCTATAAACTCTGCTAGAGGAAGAGCTCCTAACCTTGGGACAATATGTGGCCAAGAGGCAGAATTCCTTCTTGAGCTGGAATTAGTCAGATTGAGTGGGCCTGGTAGTAATTGATTGGAAGGTGAAAGCAGTACACCCAAGGATCTGTCATAAGCAGAGTCTGAGAATAAAATAGGTTGCACAAGCAGGTAATCTAGACTTTTGTGTCATCCTTCACCATTGGACTGACCTCCTGCCCTCATCTCACATGTCTGACTTCAGAGGCCAAGTTGATTCTTAGTCACCTTGGTATGCTGAGGCAAGCCAAGATCTTTGCTGCTAAAGTTTAGCTCCACCCAGGGTAACTTTAAACGACAACAAATAAGAGGAAATCGTCCCTTAGAGTAGTATCCTTATTACCTCTATTCATTGTACAGAAAGAAGTTGTTCAAGGTGAGAATGTATAGATTCATTGTAGAGATACAGCTTGGATGTTGGTAAACAGACTGGGGGCAGACAGATTAAATTGTCAGTGACCAGAAAATCTGAGGAAAAGGAATACAGATGGATGTACTGGCATGGATATGAAGTGTGGAGTTCTTCATATTACAGGTAACGGTATACCAGAGAGCATCTACCATCAAAAAAATACTAAACTACCAAGTACAAAGGATGACAGCCAGTGGAAGTCATCCAGTTTTGTTCATCTGCCACCCCAGTGCTGGCACAATGGGCACATGAATGAAGTGCTATAGTGGCTGGGATGGAGGCATGCATGTGCCTAATAGCACAGGCTCCAACTTCTCAATGCAAATCCAGCTACTGTTCTTGCCAGGTTCTAACTTGCTAAAAACAAGTTATTTTGGAGCCCCCAGTTAAGACAAATGCCTCAAGTCAGCCATGTCGTGGCAACGTTGTTGCTTTGAATTTCTCAACCAAGTTGCTACAGAAACAAAAGAAAATCTCAAGGTCGGACCACATAATTAAACCTATCTTTCAGAGATAAACCATCTACTAAAGGCATAGTATATCATTATATCAACAGAAGATACTATTCCCAAAGTAGTAACTTCTTAAACTATAGTATACCCTCACTCCTGCTAAATAGAATCATCTGTCATTACGGATCCAGAAATAAAGTAAGCATTTAAAAATAGGAAGAAAAATAATAGGCTATATCCCCACAAAACCAATATATAAAGAAAATTGAAAATATGAATAGAAAATATTTCATTGATAAAAATTCTTCCCAGAAAAACAAGCATAGAAAGAGAAATTTCTAATAGTTTTTCAACCTGAAATTCTTATCCTTAAACAAGCACATAGAGTTATGAAAAAAAGCACCTTTTATGAAAAATTAAAAAACCAAAATAGAGATGGAAAAAGAGAAATGCATAAGATTAAAGATGACTAACTGTAGAAAAGATATGGAGAAAAATACATAACCATTTTAGATATAAGACTATATTATAAGATCTTCAAGGGGTAAGAGACTGCTATATTATTTATAAAAGAATCTTTGAAGAATGGAAAGGAAATAGCCAGAAGAATGAAAGTAAAACAAATAAAGGTGTAAAAAATTTAGAGTGGGTATAAGAGTATGAAAAATTAGTAAGGATGATACGCAAACATAAAATTCTTCTGATGAAGAAAAGAAATAATGGACCAAAGATATTATTTAAAATGATAATCCAAGAAAAATTTGGGGAAAACCAGAAGACTTTAACATACATCTTGAAACATATTTATGATAATTGACCCAGAAAAGTAAACTCCAAAATATATCCTAGTAAAGCATTATATTTGAAGTTAAAATTGTCTGCACTTCACTTCCAAAAAAGGAAATCAATTTGGTATGTCAATAGCAACAAACAAAACAAGACAAGTATGACTCAGGACTTTCAATAAACTCGAGGAAATAAAAAAAATAATAAGTAAGTAAATAAATAAACTCAAGGAAAAAAGTTTGAGCCAAGGATTTTCTATCTAGTTATAGTGTCTAATTAATACACAATAGAATCAGGGAAGTAGAAAATTGTGAGAATATACAGTAATAATTGTCACAGACAAGGTCCACTGGTAGGCAAAACTTTGAGAAGTAGGTTATTGTAGAGTCTCAAAATTTCTCCCCCCCTCCACAATATTTATTATTTACTGGAGTGTTGTTAATATATTTTCACAGATTCTTTGTTTTTCTTCCCTCCAGGAAACAGAGCATAGCTCTGTAGTGTAGCCTATATTAAGTGACTGGTTTCTAATGAGTAGAGTATGAGAAGGGAAAAATAGTTAACTTTACAGTGGAGAAACCTAGGAGACTCTACCTTAATCAAGTGGTCAAGGTTAATATTACCAGTAATAAGCTCTCTTGTTATCATGTATTCCCAATATGACACAATGAAAAAGAATCTTTGCTTCTGTAATAGTCTTCTCCCAAATCTTAACACAAGTACAATTGTCAGCAAATATCAGACAAACCAAAATCTAGGGACATCCTACAGAATATGATCAGTAAGTACTCTTCAATATTGTCAAGGTCACAAAAAAAACGAGGAAACACTGAGAAACTGTCAGATTGGAGGATACTAAGGAGACATGGAACTAACTGCAAACTGGCATCCTGAGACAGAAAAATGACCTTGCTGGAAAAAAATGTTAAAATCCAAAATGAGGCCCATAATTAAACATATTAGTTTTAATATAAGTACAATGATTATTTAAGATGTTAACAAAGTAGAACTTGGCTGCAGTGTACCAGGGAATTCTGTATTCTCATTCTAACTTCTCCGAAAATACTTATAAAATAAAAGGGTAATAAATGTTTTTAAACAAGCACAGGTAGAGAGCTAAATTTATACTAAGCTTATTAACACACAAATACTAGTCATATTGAAGTAATATTATTTACAGCTACCAAACCAAAAGTATCATCAAAAATGTAAAAAAAGGGGGCGCCTGGGTGGCTCAGTGGGTTAAAGCCTCTGCCTTCGGCTCAGGTCATGATCTCAGGGTCCTGGGATCGAGCCCCGCATCGGGCTCTCTGCTCAGCAGGGAGCCTGCTTCCCCTTCTCTCTCTGCCTCCCTCTCTGCCTACTTGTGATCTCTCTCTCTCTCTCTCTGTCAAATAAATAAATAAAATCTTTAAAAAAAATGTAAAAAAAGGGGATTGAATATGTAATAAAGATATTAACATAAAGATAACAACCAAAATGAAAATATAAGCCATCTCAAATACAAAAGAAAATAGAAAAAGCAAGAAAAACAAGCCATAGAAATAAACAATAAAAATAGTATAATACGATGCTATTTTTTAAAAATAATATAAAAGAGTTTGGACCAGTCGTAGAAGTTAATATAAATTAATTAATTCATCTATTGCAATAAAAAGATTTTCAGATTTGCTCCAGAAGGAAAACTCAGCCCTATACTTTGTACAACAGATATAACTAAAACAAAGTGACTCAAAAAGTTACAAGGAAAGGTATGAGTGGAGGCGTATCAGATAAATATAGGAAATAAGATAAAAACCCATAAAAAAAAACAGTTCAATATTCACATAGCAGAGTCCTACTGTTTGAAAAAGAAAAAAAGAAAGAAAGAGTGTCACTATATACTAATACAGAATGATTTTCCCGTCATGTTTAAAGTAAAGGAAAAAAATCAGTGTAGTATATGTGCGTGTATACTTGCACACATGGATTCATTACCACTTGAGTAAGGACACAGGAGAAATAGGACTGTTTAGATATGCCTGCATATTTGTGTATTTGTTTTCTTGTTTTTTAAAAGAAACAGAAGAGATTTAGACCATAAATTAGTGAATATTACTGCTCATAGGACCTGTTTGGAAAAAGGTCTAACTACCATGCTGTGGTAGAAAGCACCGACATTTAGCCTAGACATCTTGTACAAGAGAGCAAGAGATCTATCAGAGGCCACTGCAGTCTTATGAGAAAGACTCAGGAACGATCTTTAAGTTTTTGTGTTTTGTTTCTACTAGCCAAAGATGAGAAAATTTTCACATGCAAAAGAATAATAATTACAATGGATTTAAGCTGATAAAAAAATATTCAAATCTACAAGTTCATAATAATAAATTTCAAAATGTTAATGATTGTCATAGGATATTGGGAAAACACCTTGATTATATTGAAAACTGGCAACTAGGTTTCTTGTCTTGCTCCATGTGAATTGTATCTATAAAGTTTTTTCAGGTTATCCTCATTGAAGAAGTAAAGCTATGAGTCTTCAATGTGAAAAAAGAAAAGAGGGGAGGAGGCAGGAAGAAGAAGAGAGGAGAAGGAAGGAAGGATAGAAAAAGAAAGAAATAAAAGGAAGAGAAGAGAAAGGTAGGCAAGGCAAAAGAAATAGAGAGCCAAGCAGTCAAGGACGAAAGTAAAAAGTAATCTACTGCAATGTAGTAAAATAAATTTTAAAAATGCCAAAAATATTCATTCTGAGATTTTATAAAGCCATTGACAAATAAAGCTGCTAAAGTTTCCAGAGAGACAACAAAGGAATGCGAATAAGATGACATGAGTATTTTCAGAAACAACACAGCTTGCTAGAATATAAATGAAGGATGCCTTCAATGTTCAAGAAGGAGAATTATTTTAAACCTAGAATTCTGTAGATACCAAGCTATTAATTATGTGTGGGGGAGAACAAAGATCATTTGCAACAGGTCTTGACTCCAAATCTTGACTGCCAAAGAAATGAGATCTCTTAGCAAAATGAGAGACTGGACCATGAAGAAGGCAATAGAAAGCTTAAAAACAGAGTATCTAACACAAGAATTCAGCAAAGGGAAGTCTTAGCAGGGCACTAGATCATTGGACCCAAAAAGCCACCTATGGTCTGGAACAGCATGATGGAGTACTCCAGGAAAAGTCTTTAGGATAAAAAAGAACAAAGGATTACTTAATGCAGTTGAGTTTTTAAGGAATATTTTTGATAGATATATAAAGGATCTAACTGAAGAAATTGGGAACATACTGCTACATAGTAAAGGACGACCATTAAAAGCCCACAGCTAACATCATCCTCAATGAGGAGAAACTGAAGCTTTAGGAAAAGCTCTATGGTCAGGAACAAGACAATGATGTCCGCTTTCATCACTTTTATTCAATATTGTACTCGAAGTCCTATTCACAGTAATCAGACAACAAAAAGAAATAAAAGGTATCCAAATTGGTGAAGAAGTAAAACTTTCACTATTTGCAGATGACATGATACTCTATATAAAAAACCCAAAAGACTACCAAAAAACTGCTAGAACTGATAAGTCAGTTCAGTAAAGTTGCAGGATATAAAAATAAGACTTTTCTTGCCTCTCAAGGTATGTCTGTATCGCAATATATTTCCCTCTTAGGACTGCGTTTGCTGCATCCTGAACGTTTTGAATGGTTGTGTTTTCTTTGTCACTTGCTTCCATACATATTTTTTTTATTTCTTCTTTAATTTCCTGGTTAACCAATTCGTTTCTTAGTAGGATATTCTTTAATCTCCATATATTTGTGGTCTTTCCAAGTTTTTTTTTTCATGTGTTGACTCCAAGTTTTATAGAATTAGAGTCTGAAAATATGCATGGTATGTTCTCAAACTCTGTACTTGTGTAGGACTGATTTTTGACCTAATATATGGTCTATTCTGGAGAATGTCCCATGTGCACTCTAAAAGAATGTGTATTCTGCTGCTTTCTGATGTAATGTTCTGAATATATCTGTTAAGTCTATTGGGTCCAGTGTATCATTCAAAGCCATTGTTTCCTTGTTGATTTTCTGCTTATAAAAGTCTCAAATAAACAACCTAACTTTATATCTAAAGGAGTTAGAAAAGGAAGAGAAAATAAAGCCTAAAGCCAGCAGAAGGGAATTGATAAAGATTAGAGCAGAAATAAATGATATAGAAACAAACAAGAAAACAGAGCAAATTAACAAAATAAAGAGCTGGTTCTTCAAAAGAATTAATAAAATTGATAAACCTCCAGCAAGACTTATCGAAAAGAAAAAAAAGAAAGGACCTGGTTGGATAAAATCACAAATGAAAGAGAAGAGATCACAACAACACTAGAGAAACACAAACAACTCTAAGAGAATACTATGAAAAATTATATGCCCGCAGACTGGACAACCTGGGGGGTGCCTAGGTGACTCAGTTGGCTAAGCATCTGACCTTGGCTAAGGTCATGGTCTCAGGTCTCAGGAGTCTGGTTCACCTTCTCCCTCTGCCCCTCCTCTGCTTGTTCTCTCCCTCTCTTTCTCTCAAATAAATGAAATCTTAAAAAAACAGAACAAAACAAAACTGGACAACCTGGGAGAAATGAACAAGTTCCTAGAAATGTACAAACGATCAAAACTAAAAGGGGAAGAAATAGAAAATTTGAACAGACTCATCACCAGCTAAGAAATTGAATCAGTAATCAAAACTTAGAAATCAGAGGTGCCTGGGTTGCTCAGTGGGTTAAAGCCTCTGCTTCAGCTCAGGTCATGATCTCAGCATCCTGCGATTGAGCCCCACATTGGGCTCTCTGCTCAGGGGGGAACCTGCTTCCTCCTCTCTCTCTGCCTGCCTCTCTACCACCCTGCTTGTGACCTCTCTGTCAAATAAATAAATGAAATCTTAAAAAAAAACCACAAAACTTAGAAATCGAACAAAATAACTGGGCCAGATGCTTCCCAGGGGTATCTACCAACCATTTAAAGCAGAGTTAATACCTATTCTTCTTGCACTGTTCCAAAAGATAGAAACAGAAGGAAAACTTCCAAACTCATTCTATAAAGCCAATGTTACCTTGATTCAAAAACCAATGACCCTAATAAAAGGAGAATTACTAGCCAATATCCCTGATGAACGTGGATTCAAAAACCCTTGATAGAATATTAACAAATTAAATTCAACAGTACATTAATTATTTACTACAGTCAAGGGGTTTTTAATTCATGGGTTGCAGGGGTGATTTAATATTCACAAATCAGTCAACTTGATATACCACATTAATAAAAGAAAGAATAAGAACCATATGATCCTGTCAATAGAAGCAGAATAAGCATTTGACAAAACATAGCATCCTTTCTTGAAAAAAACCCTCAAAAAGTAGGGATAGATGGAACATACTTCAACCTCATAAAGGTCATATACTGAAGGCACACAGCTAATATCATCCTTAATGGGGAAAAAAATAGAGCCTTTTCCCTGTGGTCCGGAATCGACAAGGATGTTGACTCTCACCATTACTGTTTAACATAAAACTGGAAGTCTTAGCTTCAGCAATCAGACAACAAAAAGAAATAAAAAGGGATCCAAATTGATAGGGAAGTCAAATGTTCATTTTTTGCAATGAGATAATAGTTTATGTAGAAAACCCAAAAGATTCCACCAAAAAAATTGCTAGAACTTGTACATGAATTCAACAAAGTTACAGGATAGAAAATCAATGTGCATAAATCTGTTGCATTTCTATACACCAATAATGAAGCAGCAGAAAAAGAAATCAAGGAATTGATCCCATTTTGTAATTGCACCAAAAACAATAACATAACTAGGAATAAACCTAACTAGAGAGGTACAAGATCTGTACTCTAAAAATTATAGATCACTTATGAAAGAAATTGAAGAGGACACAAAGAAATTCCATGCTCATGGATTGAAAGAACATTGGTAAAATGCTATACTACCCAAAGCTATCTACACATTTAATGCAATACCTATCAACATACCACAGCATTTTTCACAGAGCTAAAACCATCCTAAAATCTTTATGAAACCACAAAAGACCCCACATAGCCAAAGCAACCTGAAAAGGAAAACAAAACTGGAGGCATCATCAGGGAGATTCAAATCAAAGCTACAGTGAGATATCACCTTACACCAGTTAGAATGACCAAAATTAACAAGACAGTAAACAATAATTGTTGGAGAGGATGTGGAGAAAGGGGAACCCTCTTACACTGTTGGTGGGAATGCAAGTTGGTGCAGCCACTTTGGAAAACAGTGTGGAGATTCCTCAAGAAATTAAAAATAGAGCTACCCTATGACCCTGCAATTGCACTAGTAGGTATTTATCCCAAAGATACAGATGTGGTGAAAAGAAGGGCCACATGTACCCCAATGTCCATAACAGAAATGGCCACAATAGCTAAACTGTGGAAAGAGCCAAGATGCCCTTCAACAGATGAATGGATAAAGAAGATATGGTTCATATATACAATGGAATATTATGCATCATTTAGAAAGGATGAATACCCAACTTTTGTATCAACATGGACAGGACTGGAAGAGATTATATTGAGTGAAATAAGTCAAGCACAGAGAGTCAATTATCATATGGTTTCACTTACATGTGGAGCATAAGGAAAAACATGGAAGATATTGGAAGAAGGAAAGGAAGGGTGAATTGGGAGAAATCTGAGGGGGAAATGAAACATAGAGACTGTGGACTCTGAGAAACAAACTGAGGGGGTAGGGGCGTGGGTGAGTCTGAGGTGGGTATTGAGGAGGGCACGTATTGCATGGAGCACTGGGTGTGGTGCATGAACAATGAATCTTGGAACACTGAAAAAACTAAATTAAATTAAAAAAAACTGGAGACACCATGATTGCAGATTTCAAGCTATATTACAAAGCTGCAGTGTTCAAGACAGTATGGTACTGGCACAAAAAGAGATGCACAGATGAATGGAACA
>CM052799.1:154860711-154883547 GCA_028533885.1 Nasua narica
CCAGACCCAGGACGCACATACATGAAGAAGAGAGTGCCATAGAACAAGGAAACAGAGAGCAGGTGGGCGCTGCACGTGGAGAAGGCTTTACTCCTGCCCTTTTCGGACTTCTTTGTCAGGATGGCAAAGAGGACACGGGTATAAGACACTATGATGCTCATGAAAGTAAAAGCCTGTATAAAAGCAGCAAAAATAAAAACCACCAATGCATTAATAGATGGGTCAGTGCAAGAAATTGTATATAGCTGCAAAATTTCACAGTAGAAATGAGGTATTATATTGGACCTGCAGAAGGTTAATCTAAATAATAACCCTACATGAATTGTGGGATGCAGAAAACCACTTACATAAGACAAACTTATCAACCAAGTACAGAGCCTGTTGGACATCACCACTGGATAAAGCAAGGGGTTGCATATGGCTACATAGCGGTCATAGGCCATCACTACCAGGAGGAAACACTCTGTGGTGGCACTGGAACCAAAAAAATAATATTGAGCCATGCACTCAAAGAGGGATATCATCTGACTTTTGTTCAAGATGTTGACAAGCATCCTGGGAGTCACAGAAGATGAGGAACAAGCATCTGCAAAGGCCAAACTGCCAAGGAGTAAGTACATGGGGGTGTGAAGATGGGGATGCTTCCAGATGAGAAAAATCAATCCGAGGTTGCCCACCATGGTGGTGAGGTAGATGACCAAGAACACCAGGAACAGGGGGGCCTGTAGCCCTGGAAGATCTGTAAGTCCTGTGAGAACAAACTCAGTCACTTGAGTCTTGTTTGCCTCCATCATATGCACTTGGGCTGATCACTGCCGTGAGAGAATATGTAAAGGAAAAATTTAATCAAGGAGCAGGAAAACTGGTTTGAGATGGTAATGTCTGTTCCCTATTTACAGATGTCAGTTTCTCAACAGATATGAAGGTACCGGTTTCTCTTTTTTAGAAACACACTTAAGAGTATTAAGTATATAAAAAATAACTTTGAGAAAGATTTTTTTAAAGAAAGCCTTTAAGTATACATATTTAAAATTGAATATATTAACAGGGAAATGTTTTCCAGAATTAAGAATAAAAAATACATTTTATATGAAAATCTGTAAAAGCAGCAGTGGTTCAGTTTCAAAAGTGTCATCACCCTTTCTCAGAAAGTCTTTTGCCTCTTTTCTATTGACAAAAAATGAGTTCTATCTCTGATATCAGCAATATACATCATTCAATCCTATTAAGACATTAATAGGTTGAGGAATAAGACAGTAAATCAATATTCCATTACTGTTTTATTATTCTTTATTGTTTGATTATGTATTCATCAAAATCACCCCAAATTCCTAGTCAAGTCTTTTGATTATACATTACTCAAAGCCCCTACAAATTTTTAATTAATTCTTTTTAAATATCCCCAACTAACTCTCATATGTGAACATAATCATTCATCCAGTCACCAAATATTTATGGAGTACCTTCTAAGTTAAAGCACTGTCATTCCTAGCTCATAGACCCTCTGTCTGGTGTTACACCCAGGAAGATAAAATACCCCTATTTTAAGAGGAGTGAAGAAACAAAGACTCTACTGTCTTATTCGTAGGTTTGGGAAGGATCTAAGGGCTGTCATTCTCAAGCCAAATAGGACAAATTACCATCCAGTTAACCGAGAGTGTGTTTTAATATTTCAGAGGCACAAATTCTAAGATGATTAAAAAGATTTTTCTTTTCCTGCTCTTTTTGAGATTGCAAGTGGGACTATCAAAGTCAGGGTGAATGAAACATTATAAATGGCACCACAGTTGAAAAAATAACCAGTGTTTGAAAAGGTGGATTCAATTTAAGTAGTAAAAATTGTAAATTCTGTTTGAAAGGTAAATCAAATGAGAAAAGATGAACCACAGTAATAGGCAATGACTAACGTAAAAACAGTCAAGGCAGATAAGAGCCCCTAACTACAATGGATTCATGAGGTTTACAAGCCTGGGAAACAAGTGAGAAGGCTGGTACTGTGGAGACTCAAGAGAAAAAGTCCTCAGTCCTCAGCATCACCATGCATTTCATCAATGACAAATTATGCACAAGTCTGAACATAGAATATGTTTTATGCCCTCTCTTAGTATCTAAAGCAGGGTCTACCCATTTACAAACAGCTGATCTAAATATATAACCACTCAAGGGACGATTTACCAGTCTTGGATTCAGAGCTCCCGGGCTTTTATGACAAGACCGCCAAAGTGAATGTCATTCCAACACGTATGTTAACTTCTATACCTAGTCACCAATTCTGTACAGAAGTAAAGACTTCATTCCCTAAGTCTCTGCTGGCCTAAAACATTTCCTGACGTGTCTGCTTGGTAATTCAAAGACAGGAAACATAGAAAATTGAGGGGAAACAGGGTTTGTGAAAAATTCAGTTCCAATAAGAATAATGTTTGAACGATAAAAATATATGGAAGAATTGGAATATATTCTATAAAAAGACACCTGGAGGGTTTTTTTTAACCCCCCATAAAAGAGAAGCTGTTTTGAGCAACACTGTTCTTCTCCATCCTCACTGGAAATAGGAAAAGAGAAAATTTGTTTAAGACTTATATTAGACATGAAGAAACACCAGCAGAGAGGTTGGTCAGAGTGGCGGTAATCAAGGAAGCACATTGCTGTCAAATCAGTGCAAGGACCAGATCATCCTTTAAAACAATAAGTTGTGCCTTTCAACACTTGTGGTGAACTTTTTCTTTTTTCTTGCCTATTTCCAGCAAAGTATCATCTTAAAGAAGATTCAAATTGAAGGGAAAGTCAGAGACTCCCTTAAAAAGCCCCTTAACTCTGTGATTCTTAACAGTCGGAAATCGTCCTCATTCTGTTTGTGTTCCATGTAAATTAAATGCCAGAATGAATTTTAATTTCCAAAGACACAAAAATACCCAAAGATTGTTTCTATAATTTCATTATCCTGGCCAATAAAAAGTTAATAAAAATGTAACAAAATTTTAGCGGCTTCGAATCTTAATTCTACCACTAAATTACCGCATGATTCTTAGCTTTATGACCCTTGTTTTGAGGTTCTCCTCTAAAGCACTGGATTTCCTCAGGTACGTTTCCACCCACAGCCTATGTGACTATGACTCCTCTCTGCTACTTAGTAGGTAGTACGACATGGTGGTGAAGCACACGGTGCTATAATTGATTTGCAATTCTTCATATATTTTATGTTTTATATCCAACATATAATTTTATATAATTCTTCATATGTTTTATATCCAAAAATTTTCAGAGGAAATAAACATAATGTTTATTTATCTATTTAATTCAGGATGTTCTATTTGAAAGATAAATCATCTGAGAAATATTTTTCATCAATTTTGATAGCTCCTGAAAAGCTCTTGGTACTAAAATGATATTTCTTATCATTTTTCATGGAAAGGATAATTGAAATAAAATAAAGCACTGCTTTCTCACCCAATTCTTGTAAGAAGATGCAGAGATCCCATAAATTATAAACTTTCATGAAGAACTCTTAAGATACAAAAACAAAAAGGTCAAAGACAACTATTTGTCTCATGCTATTTTTCCTTGAAAAATCCAATTTGGAAGGAAAGATAATTATTTCTTCCCATCTTTAAATCTGTTTATGAAGAGAATATTGAAACTCCCTCAATGTCACCAAAAAATTCCCTGTAGAATGTAGTCAATCTACTGGGCATTACAGACTAATCAACAAATCACTTATAATGTTCTTTAGTAACTATTATTTTTGTAGCTTATTTTTGTCTTCTGCAAACAAAGCATTACAGGTTAGTTGTAGGAAAAAAATGAAAATGTAAAAAAGCAAAAAGAGAACAAATTGCTTTAATTTCACTAATCACTGATAAGTATAGTTAACTTTTTAGTATATATTTCTCCTATCATTTTCCATACATGTATTTTACATAATTAATATATATTTGTATTTACATAATATATAAACATTTTATACATACATATACAAATAAAATTATGGCACTACTGTACATAATTTTTCATAAACTATTTTTTTTATTTAAGTATGACATACAATGTTATATTAGTTTCAGGTGAACAACATGGTGGTTTAACATTTATATATGTTATGAAATGATCATCATCTAAGTATAGTTAATATCTGTAATTGTATATAGTTATTATAATATTAATGACTATGTTCCTTATGTTGTACTTTACATCTCCATGACTCATTTATTTTGTAACAGGAAATTTGTAGCTCTTAGTCGCTACTGATTTTGTCCATCCCCCAACACTTTTCCTTGGGCAAATACCAATTTGTTCTCTGTATTTATGAGTCTGTTCTTGTTTTGTTTGTTTTTCGGATTTCACGTATAAGTAAAATCATACAGCATTTGTCTTTCTCTGTTAGATTTATTTCACTTAGCATAATACCCTCTAGGTTCATTCATATTGTACAGATAGTAAGATTTCATTCTTTTTTATGGCTGAATAATATTCTATTGTAGTATGTATGTATTTGTGTGTATATATTATACACACACACACACACAAGTATATCACATCTTTATCCATTCATCTATTGATGGACACTTAAATTGCTTTCATATCTTGGCTATTGTAAATAATGCTGAACATAAAGGTGTATATATCTTTTTGAATTACTGTTTTCATTTTCTTTGAGTAAATATTCAGAAATGAAACTACTGGATTGTATGGTACTTCTACTTTTAACTTCTTGAAGAAACTCTGTACTGTTTTCCACAGTGGCTGCACCAGTTTGCGTTCCCGCCAACAGTGCATGAGGGTTCCCTTTTCTCCACATCTTCACCAACACTTGTTATTTCTTGTGTTGTTGATTTTAACCATTCTAACAGCTATGAAGTAATATCTCATTGTGATTTTTATTTGCATTTCCCTAAAGTTCAGCTATGTTGAGTATATTTTCATGTATCTGTTGGCCAGTTCTATATTTTCTTTGGAAAAAATGTCTATTTGGGTACTCTGCCTATTTTTTAATCAGATTGTTTAGGGTTTTTTGGTGTTGAGTTGTATGAGTTCTTTATATATATTGGATATTAATCTCCTATCAGTTATACCATTTGAAAATATTTTCTCCATTAAGTAGGTTGTCTTTTTGTTTTGTTGATGGTTTCTTTTGCTGTGCAAAAGCTTTTTAGGTTGACATAGATACAAATGTTTATTTTAACTTTTGTTGCTATTGCCTAAAGGGATTAAACCAAAAAATTATTGTGAAGACCAATGTCCAAAACATTACTGCTCATCTTTCTTTTGGGAGACTTATGGTTTCAAGTCTTCCGTTTAAGTTTTTAATCCATTTTGAGTTTTTGTATACAGTGTAAGAAAGTGGTCCAATTCCATTCTTTTGTGTGTAACTGTCCAGTTTTCCCACCCTATTTGTTGAAAAGATTGACTTTTCCCCACTGTGTATTCTTGGTTCCTTTACCTAGATTAGTTCCTGGACTTCCCATATAAGTATGGGTTTATTTTTGGGCTCTCCATTGTGTCTTTGGTCTATATGTCTATTTTTGTGCCACTGCCATACTGTTTGGATTACTATAGTTTTATAATATATTTTGAGGGGCACCTGGGTGGCTCTGACTCTTAATTTTGGCCCAGATCATGATCTCACAGTCCTGGGATAGAGCCCCAAGTCAGGCTCCATGCTGGGCTGGGCTTGGATCCTGCTTAGGATTCTCTTTCTCTCCCTCTGCCCATCCCTCTGCATGTGTGTGCACTCTCTCTTGCTCTCTTTCTCTCCCTCAAAAATACAATACAATACAATAAGAATACAATATGTCTTGAAATCTGGGAGTGTAATATCTCCAACTTTGTTCTTTCTCAAGATTGCTCTATGTGGGGTCTTTTTTGATTCCATACAAATGTAGGATTATTTGTTCTAGTGGAAAATGTCATTAGTATTTTGATAGGGATTACATTGAATCAATAGATTGCTTTCAGTGATATGGATATTTTAACAATATTAATTCTTTCTTTTTTTCATTTTTAAAAGTAGCTTTATTGAAGTGTAATTGATATACAATAAATTTCACATATTTAAAGTATACAATTTGATAAGTTTTGACATATGTATATGCCATTAAAACTATCCCCACAATCAAGATATAAAAACATTCTCTTTTTTTCAATTACTTTATCTTTTGGGGGGGGACTTTTTTTGGGACTCAAGTACTTTAATTTTATTTTTTCGGTGTTCCAAGATTCATTTCATTGTTCATGTACCACACCCAGTGCTCCATGCAATATGTGCCCTCCTCAATACCCACCACTAGCCTCGCCCAATCCCCACCTCCCTATCCTCCAAAACCTTCAGTTTGTTGCTCAGAGTCCACAGTCTCTCATGGTTCATCTCCCGCTCCGATTTCCCCCAATTCACCCTTTCCTTCTCGCAAGGTCCTCCATGTTTTTTCTTATGCTCTACACATAAGTGAGACCATATGATAATTGACTCTCTCTGCTTGACTTAATTCTCTCAATCTATGAGCATAATTTATTTTTCCATTTATTTATATAATCTTTCATTTCTTTTATCAATGTCTTCTAGTATTCAGAATACAGGTTTTTCAACTCCTTGGTTAAATTTATTCCTAGATATTTATTCTTTTTGACTCAATTGTAAATGGAATTCTTTTCTTAATTTCTTTTTTCTGATAGTTCATTATTAGTGTAAAGAAATACGATATCTAATCTGTATATTAATTTTGTATCCTACAATCTTAATTAATTAATTTGTTCTAAATATTTTTGGTGGAATCATTAGGATTTTCTACATATGATGTCTTTTCATTTGCAAATAGTAACAGTTTCGCTTCTTCTTTCCCAATTTGGGTGCTTTTTATTTCTTTTTCTTGTTTAATTTGTAAGGTAAACTTTCCTATTAAGAAAAAAGAAGAATTCAAAATCTAAAGTGAGGGTTGTGAATGTTTGAGCAATTTAGTGCTTTGTCTCTCAAAATGTGACCAAAACTCCATTGGCAACGGAATCACCTGGGATGCTTCTGAATAATGCAGTATCTCAAATCCACCAATGACCTACTAAATCTAATATCTATGGGCTCATGTACACTGAAGTTCAAGAATGAAAACATCAAATGAAAATCTTTGTACCATTGGCTTCTCTTCTGCTTAACTGGCCAGTTATAAATGTTAAATAGAGGCTATTCACTTTGCTGCAACTATATAAATTAGATAACTAGTGTATGCTTTTAATATCCCAACTGATAGTCAGTGAATGTATGTATATACTACATTATAAAAAAAACAAAAAAGGAAAACTGTCCCTCATAAATAAAATATCTGTTGAAATATGAGACTCTTGAAAGCAAGAGAAATATTTCTTAGGAAAGAATTCCGGTTAGGTTTTTGTGAACTGTCTGTATATGCATAGCCTTTCACCCCACACTGATTATCTGGTGACATACTGAAAGAAATTAGTGTCATCTGTAATTTTTTCTTGAATGTATTTGTTTTTAGACAGCAAATTCCAGGTCCAATTCACTACCATAAAGACAGTTGTGTTGAATCCCCAAAAACAATAAAAGAATATTCATATAGGATGAAATGGTAGTGCTATGTATAAGTTTTATATAATTGCATTTAAAACAACTAAGGTCATATCTTTCCTTTATCAGGCACTTATTTATTTCAGAAGCTACAATTTCAGCACTTATGGAGCCTATGCTCTGTGGTTTCATACATATTCAACTCACAATTACTGGTGGTTACTAAAAATAGTGATAGGCTTGCTATATGGTCATAAGAAATTCAGGAATTGAAATGATAATGACTGAGAATTTTCCCCAAATTAGTATTAGACACCAACCCACATATCCAGGAAGCATAGAAAACACCAACAGAAAAAATTCCATAAAATACACCTAAGTATATCATTTTTTAAAGATTTTACTTATTTATTTGACAGAAAGATCATAAGTAGGCAGAGAGGCAGGCGGTGGGGGAGAAAGCAGGCTCCCTGATGAGCAGAGAGCCTGATGTAGGGCTCGATCCCAGGACCCTAAGATCATGACCTGAGCCAAAGGCAGAGACTTAACCCACTGAGCCACCCAGGCGCCCCTCTAAGTATATCATTTTCAAACTCTACAAAATCAAAGATAAATTTCCAAAAGAAGCCAGAGGAAAGAACACTTCACCTATAGAGAAATAAAGAGAAGAATTACATATGTATCAATGCTTTGGCATTTATTTTGTGTGACTAAATGGCTGCAGAGGCTTTGAACTGATTCTAGTCACTTCTGTGAATACATGCCCTGTGTAATAGCCCACGTGGTAAAGAATGTTAAGTTCCTGTTTAACTTCTCCAATACTCCTGATGATATACAGTCTCTCCTGTTCCCCTAGCTATTTCTTGTGTACTCCTTAGATAAGACCTCCCAGAGTTTAACAAAACCTCAATATTTTTTTTTGAATTGACCAATCCAGCCTTCAGTTGGGGGCCCTAGAAACACTTTAACCAAAGACCTCAATAAAGGCATAAGCCTCAGGTCCCTTTGCTTGCACTCTGCCTGTACCCTGCCTTGATATCCTTGTGTGGCTCCTCAAGGCATATTGTGTACTTCCTCCCGGACCTGTGAGTAATAAGCTTTTCTATCTCACTTTCCCTTGTGGTCTTTGTTGACCAGTTGGATGGTTTGGCTCACTATCCAACACTCCACATAAGGCTCTACTAAACAAATGTTAATTTAACAAAATTACAATAATCCAACTTCTCAAAAACCATGCAATGAATGAGTATGAAGTGAAACATTTTAAGTGTTAAGAGAAAAAGCCACCCATCTGTACCCTGCAAAATATCCTTCAAATGTGAAAGACAAATAAAGACATCCTTAGACAAACAAAAATTGAAAGAATTTGTTCCCAGTTGAGCTGTCTTATAAGAGATGTTAAAGAAGTTCTTTAGAGAGAGGGAAAATGATATAGGTCAAAAACTCATATCTACATAAAGTATGGAAAAAGATCAAAGAAGGAATAGGTGAAGGTAAGATAAAAACTTGTTTTTCTCATTTGCTTAAGGATTTTGGTTTTAACACTGAGATGCCCTGGGGAGCAAATAAAGACCCTGTAGAAGAAAAAAAAAAAAAAAAAAACCCTTCTGTCTTTCTAATACATAATTGATCTAACAGGCAATAGTGTATTCAAAATAATATCACCAACAATGTATTTGATTATGTATGCTGATGTATATATCATATATGTATTTCATGTGTATGAAGTGGATAACAACAATTATACAGGGATGAGGGGCAGGAACAAGAATTATTTTGTTTTTGTAAGGTACTCACACCCATGAAGTGGTATAATGTACTTGAAAGTGGACTTGGATTAGTCGTAAATGTATATTGCAAACTCTAGGGCAACAACTAAAAAGTTTTTTTTTTAAAGGAAGTATAATCAAGAAGCTAAGAAGAACGGTTGGAATCATATAAAATGCTCAATTAAAACCACAAAAACCAGAAAAAGAATGGATGACAACGTGGGAAGAACAATGGCAACAAATAGAAAACCATTAATGATATGGTAGATTTTTAAAATTTTAATTACAGGATAGTTAACATACAGTGTTATATTACTTTCTGATGCACAATGTAGTGATTCAACAGTTCTGTACAATTCTCAGTGTTCATCATGGTGAATATACTCATAACCCCCTTCGCTTATTTCACCCATTCCCCCACCCATCTCCCCTCTGATAACCATCTGTTTGTTCTCTATACTTAAGAGTCTGTTTTCTGGTTTGTCCCTTTTTTTGTTGTTCATTTGTTTTGTTTCTTAAATTCCACATATGAGTGAAACCATGTGGTATTTGTCTTTCTCTGATTTACTTATTTCACTTAGCATTATACCTTCTAGACCCATCTATGTTGTTGCAAATGGCACGATTTCATTCTTTTTATGGCTGAGTAATATTGCAATCTATTTATCTATCTACTTAGATTCATACGTACATACATACGTACACACATAAATACCACATCTTCTTTATCCGTTCATCTATTGATGGGCGCTTGGGTTGCTTTCATAATTAGACTATTGTAAATAATTCTGCAATAACCATAAGTGTGCATATACCCTTTCAAATTAGTGTTTTCATATTCTTTGGGCACATTCTCAGTAGTGGAATTACTGGATCTTGTGGAAATGTTATTTTTCATTTTTTGAAGAATGTCAAAAGTGTTTTCCACAGTAGCTGTACCAGTTTGCATTCCTACCAACAGTGCACAAGTGTTCCGTCTTCTCCATATCCTCACCAATGCATGTTTCTTGCATTTTTTATTTTATTCATTCTTACAGGTATGACATTTTGGTTTTGGTTTGCATTTTCCTGATGATAAGTGATGCTGGGCATCTTTTCATATGTCTGTTGGCCATCTGTATCTTCTTTGGAGAAACAGCTGTTCATGTCTTCTGCCTATTTTTAATTGGATTATTTGTTTTTTTGGTGTTAAGTTTTATATGTTCTTTATATATTTTGGATACTAACCCTTTACTGGACATGTCATTTACAAATATCTTCTCCCATTCAGGAGACTGTCTTTTAGCTGTCAATTTTTTTCCTTTGTTCTGCAGAAGCTTTTTATTTTGATGCAGTCTCAATAATTTACTCTTGCTTCCCTTGCCTAAGGAGGTATCTAGAAAAATGTTGCTACAGCTGATTTCAGAGAAATTATTGCCTGTGCTCTCTTCTGGAATTTTTATGGTTTTAGGTCTCAAATTTAAGTCTTTAATCCATTTTGAAGTTTATTTTTGTGTATGGTATAAGAAGGTGGTCTACTTTCTTTTGCATGTAGCTGTCCAGTTTTTTCAACACCACTTGTTGAAGAGACTGTCTTTTTCCCAGTGCATAGTCTTGCTTCTTTTGTTGAAGATTAATTGATCATGTATTCGTGGGTTTATTTCTGGGCTGTCTATTCTGTTCCATTGATCTGTGTCTATTTTTGTGCCTACCATATTGTTTTGATTACTACAGCTTTGTAGTATATCTTGAAATCTGGGATTGTGGTACCTTCAGCTTTGTTCTTTTTCAAGAATTCTTTGGCTATTTGGGGTCTTTTGTGGTTCCATAGAAAATTTAGGATTATTTATTCTAATTCTGTGAAAAGTTTTTTGATTGCTTTGAGTAGTATGGATATTTTAACAATATTTGTTCTTCCAATTCATGAGCATGGAATATCTTTCCATTTGTTCATGTCGTCTTCAATTTCTTTCATCAGTGTTTTATAGTTTTCAGAATACAGGTCTTTCACTTCTTTGGTTAAGTTTATTTCTAGGTATTTTATTATTTTTGATACAATTGTAAATGATATTGTTCTCTTTATATCTCTTTTTTCTGTTTCACTATTAGTGTATAGAAGTACAACAGATTTCTGTATATTGGTTTTGTATTTTGTGAACTTACTGAATTCATTTATCAGTTCTAGTAATTTTTTCGTGGTCTTTTGGGTTATATATAGTATCATGTCCTCCGCAAATAATGAAAGTTTTAATTCTTCCTTACCAATTTGGATGCCTTTTATTTGTCTTTCTAGTCTGATTGCTGTGGCTAGGACTTCCAATACTATGTTGAATAAAAGTGGTGAGAGTGGACACCCTTGTCTTATTCCTGATCTTAGGGAAAGGCTCTCAATTTTTCACCATTGAGTATGACATTAGCTGTGGGTTTTTCATATATGGCCTTTATTATGTTGAGGTTTATTCCCTCTAAACCTATTTGGTTGAGGGTTTTTATCATGAATGGATATTTCACTTTGCCAAATGCTTTCTCTTCATCTGTTGAATTTTTTTTTTATTTTTTTTCTTATTAATGTGATGTAGCACATTGATTTGCAAATATTGAAGTATCACATCGCAGGAAGAAATCCCATCTGATTGTGGTGGATTAATTTTTTAATTTATTGTTGATTTGTTTTGCTAATATTTTGTTGAGGATATTTGCATCTATGTTCATTAGAGATATTGGCTTGCAGTTCTCTTTTTTTAATAGTGTCTTTATCTGGTTTTGGTATCAGGGTAACGCTGGCCTCATAGAATAAATTTGGATGCTTTCCTTCTTCTATTTTTGGGGTAGTTTGGGAGGAATAGGTTTTAACTCTTCTTTACATGTTTGATAGAATTCATCTGTGAAGTCATCTGGTCCTGGACTTTTGACTGTTGGGAGTTTTTTGGTTACTGATTCAATATCATTGCTGGTAATTTGTCTGTTCAAGTTTTTTATTTCTTCCTGATTCGGTCTGGGGAGGTTATAAGTTTCTAGGAATTTATCCATTTCTTCTAGGTTGTCCAGTTTGTTAGCATATTGTTTTTCATAATATTCTATTATAATCCTTTGTATTTCTGTAGTGTTGGTTGTTATTTCTCCTCTTTCATTTCTGATTATGTTTATTTTAGTTCTCTCTCTCTCTCTGTTTCTCCCTTTCCCTCCCTTTCTCTTTTTCTCTCTCTTTTTGATGAATCTGGCTAAAGTTTTATCAATTGTTGATTTTTTCAAAGAACCAGCTCCTGGTTTCATTGATCTATTTTAATACTTTTTTAGTTTCTATTTGGTTTATTTCTACCCTAATCTTCATTATTTCCTTCCTTCTACCGGCTTTGAGGTTTTTTTGTTCTTCTTTTTCTAGTTCCTTTAGGTGTAAGGTTATGTTGTTATTCGAGATTTTTCTTGTTTCTTACAGTAAGCTTGTATTGCTATAAACTTCGTTCTTAGATAAGCTTTTGCTGCATTTCATAGATTCTTGGACCAATGTGTTTTCATTTTCATTTGTCTTCATATATTTTTGACAGTGTAGATATTAATCTAACTATATAAATAATCACTTTTAATGCTAGTGTTCTAAGTGCACCAATTAAAAGACAGAGATTATCAAAATGGATCAAAAAACAGGAGCCAACTATATGTTGTCTACCAGAAAACCACTTTAAACTCCCAGAACTCCTAAGTGATTATAGTAAGGTTTCAGAATATGAGGTTAATATATAGGAAGTAATGCTTTTCCTATGTATCAGAATGAACAAGTAGAATTTGAAAATAAGAACAAAATAGTGTTTACATTATCACACAAAAAGTGAAATACTCAGATATAAATCTAACAGAATACATATAAGATATATATGAGAAAATCTACAAAACTCTGATGAATGAAATAAAAAAAGAACTAAATAAATTGAATAATAAATAAGTGGAAAGATACTCCATGCTAATGAGTAGAAAAATCAAAATTATTGAGATATCAATTTTTCCCAATTTGATCTTTAGATTTAATGTGATACCAATCAATACCTCAGAACGTTATTTTGTGGATATCCACAAAATGATTCTAAATTTTATATGGAGAAGCAAAGACCCGGAATAGCCAATACAATATTAAAGAAGAGCAAAGTTGGAGAACTGATGCTACCCAGTAAGCTACTTATTATACTTATTGCTTACTATAAAAATGACAGTAATCAAGACAATATGGTATTGGAGATAGAATAGACAAATAGATCAATGAACAGAACAGAGAGCCAGAAGTACACTCACATAAATATGGTCAAATAATCTTTGGCAAAGGAACAAATGTAATGCAATGAAACACAGAGAGTGTTTTCAACAAATGGTGCTGGACAAATTGGACATCCATATGCAGAAAAATTAATCTGCCCACATACTTTACACCCTTCACAAAATTAACTCAAAATAGATTACAGACATAAATGTAATATGCAAAACTATAAATCTCCTACAAGATAACATAAGAGAAAACCTAGATTAAATTAGGTATGGTGATGCCTTTTCAGATACAACACCAAAGGCATGATCCATGAAAAAAATCAATAAGCTATACTTTCTTAAATTTAAAAATTTCTGTGCTGCAAAAAGTAATGTCAAGAGAACAAGAAGACAAGCCACAGACTGGGAAAAAATATTTACAAAAGACACATCTGATAAAGGATAGTATCCAAAATTTACAAAGATCTCTCAAATCTCAACAATAAAATAATAAACAAGCCAATAAGAAATGGGTCGAACATCTTAACAGATACTTCACCAAAGTAGATATACAAATGGCAAATAAGAATATAAAAAGATGAGGCAATGGCATGGCTCAGTGGTTAAACATCTGCCTTCGCTCAGGTCAGGATCCCAGGGTCCAGGGATCCAGCCCCAAGCTGGGCTTCTTGCTCAGTGGGGAGTCTGCTTCCCCTACTCCCTCTGCCCCTTCCCCCCAGCTTGTGATATCTCTTTCTCTCTCTCAAATAAATAAATAAAATAATTTCAAAAGAGAATATTAGAAGATGCTCCATGTCATATGTCACCAGGGAAATACAAATTTAAAAAACTATAAGGGGTGCTTGGATGGCTCAGAGGGTTAAGCCTCTGCCTTTGGCTCAGGTCGTGATCTCAGGGTCCTGGTATCAAGCCCCGCATTGGGCTCCCTGCTCAGCGGGGAGCCTGCTTCCCCCTCTCCCTCTGCCTGCTTTCTCTGTCAAATAAATAAATAAAATCTTAAAAAAATAAAAAACTGAGATCCCACCACAAATCTATTAGAATGGCCAAAATATGGAACAGTGACAATACCTGGCAAAAAATGTAAAGCAACATGAATTTTCATTCATTGCTGGTGGATATGCAAAATGGTCCAGCCATTCTTGAAGAGTGTGTGGTGGTCTCTTACCAAATGAAACATAGTCAGTATATGATCCAGCAGTTGTACTTGTTGGCATTTACCAAAAGAAGTTGAAATCTTATGTCCACACCAAAACGTGCACACAGATGTTTATAGAAGCTTTATTCATAATTGCAAAGACTAGAAAATAACCAAGATGTCCTACATTGTTGGTGAATGGATAAATAAACTATAATACATACGGACAATAGACTATTATTCAGTTTCAGTGCTAAACAGAAATGAGTTATCAAGCCATGGAAAGACATGGGGGAAACTTAGATGCATATTACAAAGTGAGAGAACTCAACTGAAAATGCTGCATACTCAACGGTTCTAGTATAAAACATTGCAGAAAAAAACAGAACTACTGAGACAGTTAAATTAACAGGTTATCAGGGTTTAAGGGGAAAGTGATAAATAGGTAGAGCACAGAGGATTTTTGGTCAGTGAAAATACTGCTTATGATATTATAATGGTGGATACATATCATTCTTCTTGTGTCCAAACCCAGATAATGCACATCAAGTGTGAAGTATAATGTAAACTATTGACTTTGGGTAACTATGCTGTATCTATTCAGGGGTCTCAATTATAACCAATGTCCCTCTTCTGGTTGAAGATGTTGATAATAGGGAAGTTATACATGGTAAGGGAAGTGGCTTTGTAGGATTTCTTTGTACTTCCTTCTCAATTTTGTTGTGAACCTTAAACTTCTGTAAAAAAAAAAAGTCTTAATTTTCTTAAAAAACAATCTGAAGGTGAACAGTGGTGATGATTGCACAATAATTCCAATGTACTTAATAATTCTTAATTGTACACCAAAATATAGTTAAGATGGTAAATATTATATTATGCTTTTTACAACAATTTTAAAAACTGAAGAAATAATCATATTTCTATATGTTAGCAATGTACAATTGGAAGCCAAAACTTAAATCAATGCTAGTTATAACTCCAAAAACATAAAATACATAGGTATAAATATAACAAAATATGTACTAGATCTATATGCTGCAAACTATAAAACACTGATGAAAGAAATCATAAAAGACCAAAGTAGAGGCATAAAAGATTTAAGTAGGTGCTTGTTGATTGGATGATTCAACATAGTAAAATGTTAATTCTCAGCACATTGATCCAGGTTTAATATAATGCCAGTCAAAATCCTAGCAGATTTTTTTTTTTTTTTTGCAGAGGTAGAAAACTAACTCTAAAACCTGGACAACAAGGACAAAAGAACTAGAATAACTAAAACATCTTTGAAAAAGAAGAATAAAGTTGGAGGATTTTAAGATTTATTTACTATGAAGCTACAATGATCAAGACAGTGTAGTTTTAGCGAAGAGATAACATAAGACTAACATAACAGGGAGGAGAGACCAGTCCCCTAAAGTGAGCTAAATATCTACCAGAACACTCTGAATACCCATGAAACCAGCCTGAGATGTAAGATTATACACCTTTGGATGTCTACAGGGACAGAAGACAGCAGTGGAGAGGTAACACTGTATGGGAATGCTCAGACTGATATTGCAGGATAAACAGAAGGGGGAGGGAGCCACCAGAATCGACCCAAGGAAAGTAACACCCCAATGCAAAAGTGTCCTGTGATTGGGAACCAGCATTAACTTGGAGTCTGATTAAAAACACTCAAAAAGAACAAAAGATCTTAAGGGGCAACTAGTGGAATTGGGTGGTCATGGGCATGGGCCTAAGCTCACGTTCCCAGGAAGGACACCACCATGGGCGACCACTTGTGTCAGAGAGAGACCAGTGGGGGGTCCAATCCATGATCCATGAGCCTGCAGCTTTCCACTGCTTGCATCACCACTCAGGCCGGGCACACTCCCGCAAGCGCCCAAGAGAGCTTGGTGTTGTTGCCAGCCGGCTGTCTTTAGGACCTTAGTCCACCATGTCCCACTGCAGGGTCTGAGCACTCCCAGCCTGTGGCTGAGAGAATATAGCAAGATCCTTTTCAGAATCCCTCCACAGCCTGTGTGACCTGCAGGGTCTGAGTGCACCTGGCATGGGCCTGGAGCCCAGACAGCAGTCCCAGCAATGGCAGCACCTGAGATTTTAGTGGCACGGGGGTGCAGAGATGAACAGGTGCCTCAGGCAACCAATGGGATGGTGGCTGGGGGTGCGCACCGCCTGTAGGAGGCTGCGGTGTGAGTGGAGTTTGCAGAGGCAGAATCTGTGTGTTCTGGACCACCCAGAGGGGAGCAGACTGAGGCTTCTCTCTAAAGCAGAGGTCTGGGTATGGGCAGATTCTTTGCTTGGACGCTCCAAAAAGCCCCAAAAAGCCACAAAAGAACAAAACCTCCAGAGAGCAAAAGCCTGAAAACCAATTTCTACAGAGCTTAGCCCTTTGATAGCCAGCAGGGTGACTCAACCCAAGCAAGATTGACTGGAAAACAATGCAGCAGGCCCCTCCCACCCCACCTACCCCCCCAGAAGACAAGCCAAAATCAAGAGGACAATAACCACAGGGTCCCTAAAAAACTATAAAACCCCGGGACGCCTGGGTGGCTCAGTTGGTTAAGCAGCTGCCTTCGGCTCGGGTCATGGTCCCAGGATCCTGGGATCAAGTCCCACATCGGGCTCCTTGCTCTGCAGGGAGCCTGCTCCTCTCTCTGCCTCTGCCTGCCTCTCTGCCTGCTTGTGTTCTCTCTCTGTTAAAATAAAATAAATAAAATCTTTAAAAAAAAAACAAACTAGAAAACCCCAACATCAGGGGAAAACAATATATTAAGCCCTCGGTATTGCCCTAAAACCTGTTATATTTCTTAGATACAAGTTGTTTTTTTTAATTCATTCTCACATTCTTGTTCTTTTAATTTTTTAAGCTACTTAGCATTATGGTTAGAGGCTTAATACAATGATACACCCAGGAATATCAGAAATAACCTTCCTCGCCCACATGGAGGATTTATAACTACCTCCCATCCTATTCTTCTGTCAATATTTCTGTGCATTTGTTTTTGTTCTGGTATTATATAAATCTTATTCTTGGGATTCATTTTGGCTGGGTTCTTTATTTTTTCTTGTCATTTACTTTTGTCAGTCTTTCTGTTTGTTCATTTTTTTTTTATTTACCTTATAAATCCTACTTTGGGGGCTCATTTTGACTGGGAGCTCTCTTTTTCTCTCTCTCTCTCTTTCTGTCTCTCTCTCTCTCTCTCTCTTTTTTTTTTTTTTTTTTGGTGGTGAATTCCAATTGCTCTGAAACTTTCCAGGGTGCACCTTGCCTGGATCGTGGTTGATATATTCAGCTATACATCCCCTCAACCACTTCTCATCAAAATGACTAGGAGGAGGAACACCCAAACAGAGAAAAAAACCCAAAGACTAAACCGTATCCCTCAGAACTATTGGATATGGACATAACCAGTATGTTGCAAAGGGAATTCAGGGTAATAATTATCCAGGCAATGGCTAGGTTGGAGGAAAACATTAGTGACAACATAGAATCTCTAAGGGCAGAACCGAGAGCCAATATGGCTGATGTTAAAAATGCTATCAATGAGATCCAATCTAATCTAAATAGTCTAACAGCTAGGGTAATTGAGACAGAGGATAGAATTAGTGATCTAGAGGATAAGGTGATAGAGAAGAAAGATCAGGAGGAGGGCTGAGACAAACTGCTTAGAAGCCATGAAAACAGAATTAGGGAAATAAATGACACCATGAAACATTCTAACATCAGAATTATTAGAATCCCCGAGGGGGTAGAGAAAGACAGAAGACTAGAAGATATAGCTGAACAAATTCTGGATGAGAATTTCCCCAATCTGGGGAATGGAACAAGGGTTCATGTCCTAGAGGCAGAAAGGACTCCCCCCAAGATCAATGAGTCTAGACAGACATACAGACACATGATTGTGAGATTCACGAATTATAATTTTAGACAAGAGGTCCTGAGAGTAGCTAAGGGGAAGATATTCCTTATGTGATGTACAGGGGAAGGCCCATCAGTATAACGTCAGACCTGTCCACAGAAATCTGGCAAGCCAGAAAGGGCTGGAAAGACATATTCAGGGCACTGAATGAGAAGAACATGCAGCCAAGAATACTTTATCCAGCAAGGCTGACATTCAAAATGGATGGAGAGATAAAGAGCTTCCAAGACTGGAAAGGTTTAAAAGAATATGTGACCACCAAGCTGGCACTACAAGAAATATTAAGGGGGGGGGGGTTCTATAAAAGAAGAAAGATGGAATGCATGGGTGGCTCAGAGGGTTAAAGCCTGTGCCTTCAGCTCAGGTCATGATCTCAGGGTCCTGGGATTGAGCCCCACACCGGGCTCTCTGCTCATCAGAAAGCCTGCTTCCCCCTCTCTCTCTGCCTGCCTCTCTGCCTACTTGTGATTTCTCTCTCTCTCTCTCTGTCAAATAAATAAATAAAATCTTAAAAAAGAAGAAGAAAGAACCCAAAAATGACATAAAACAGAAATTTACAATCTCTAGAAACAAGGACTTCACAGGCAACATGATGTCAATAAAAACTTATCTTTCAATAATCACTCTCAATGTGAACAGTCTAAATGCTCCCATAAAACGGCACAGGGTCACAGACTGGATAAAATGACGGGAACCATCCATATGCTGTCTACAAGAGACACATTTGGAACCTAAAGATATATCCAGTCTGAAAGTGAAGGGATGAAGAACCATCTTCTATGCCAACAGGCCTCAAAAGAAAGCTGGGGCAGTGATTCTCATATCAGATAAATTAGATTTTAAGGTAAAGACTATAGTCAGAGATACAGAAGGACACTACATCATTCTTAAAGGGTCTGTTCTCCAAGAAGATCTAACAATTGTTAACATTTATGCCCCCAATATAGGAGCAGCCAACTACCCAAGTCAACTATTAATCAAAATAAAGAGTCATATTGATATGAATACATTAATTGTAGGGGATCTCAACATGCCACTCTCAGTAACAGACAGATCATCCAAACAGAAAATCAATAAAGAAACAAGAGCTTTGAATGACACATTGGACCAAATGGACCTCAAAAATATATACAGAACATTCCACCCTAAAACAATAAAATACTCATTCCTCTTGAGCACACATGGAACTTTCTCCAGAATAGACCACATACTAGGTCACAAATCAGGACTCCACTGATACCAAAAGATTGAGATGATTCCCTGCATATTCTCAGACCGCAATACTTTAAAACTGGAACGCAACCACAAGAAAAAGTCTGGAAGGAATTCAAACACTTGGAGGTTAAAGACCAACCTGCTCAAGAATGTCTGGATTAATCAGGAAATCAAAGAAGAACTTAAACAATTCATGGAAACCAATGAGAATGAAGACACATTGGTACAAAACCTATGAGATATGGCAAAGGTGGTCCTAAGGGGGAAATGCATAGCCATCTAAGCCTCACTCAAAAAAATTGAAAAATCCCGAATACACCAGCTCTCTTTACACCATAAAGAATTGGAAGACCAACAACAAATTAAGCCAACCCCACAAACAAGAAGGGAAATAATCAAGATTAGAGCAGAAATCAATGAGTTAGAAACTAGAGAAACAGTAGAATGCATCAACAAAACCAGAAGTTGGTTTTTTGAAAGAATCAGTAAGATACATAAACCACTGACCAAACTAATCCAAAAGAAAAGAGGACCCAAATTAACAAAATTATGAGTAAAAGAGGAAAGATCGTGACTAACACCAAGGAAATAGAAGCAATCATCAGAAATTCTTATCAATAGCTATATACCAATAAGTTAAGCAACCTAGAAGAAATGAATGCTTTCCTGGAAACCTATAAACTTCCAAGACTGAAACAGGAAGAAATTGACAACCTGAATAAACCAATATCTAGTAACGAGACTGAAGCAGTGATCAAAAACCTCCCAAAAAACAAGATCCCAGGACCTGACCAGATTCCCTGGGGAATTCTACCAAACATTCAAAGAAGAAATAATACCTATTTTCCTGAAACTATTTCAAAAAATAGAAACAGAAGGAAAACCTCCAGACTCTTTCCATGAAGCCAGCATTACCCTGATCCCAAAACAAAGCAAAGACCCCATCAAAAAGGAGAATTTCAGACCAATATCCCTGATAAATATGTATGCCAAGATTCTCAACAAGATCCTAGCTAATAGGATCCAACAGCACATTAAAAAGATTATCCACCATGACCAGGCTGGATTTATCCCTGGGATGTAAGGGTGGTTCAACATTTGCAAATCAATCACTGTGATAGAACAAATCAATAAGAGAAGAGAGAAGAACTACATGGTCCTCTCACTTGATGCAGAAAAAGCATTTGACAAAATACAGGATCTGTTCCAGATTAAAACTCTTCAGAGTATAGGGATAGAGGGAACATTCCTCAACTTCATAAAATCTATCTATGAAAAGCCCACAGTTAATATCATTCTCAATGGGGAAAAGCTGACAGCTTTCCCTTTGAGATCAGGAACATGACAATGATGCCCATTCTCGCCACTCTTGTTCAACATAGTACTAAAAGTCCTAGCAACAGCAATCCGACAACAAAAAGAAATAAAAGATATTCAAATTGGCAATGAAGAAGTCAATCTCTCTCTCTTTGCAGATGACATGATACTTTATAAGGAAAACCCAAAAGACTCCACCCCCAAACTACTAGAACTCATACAGCAATTCAGCAATATGGCAGAATACAAAATCAATGCACAGTAATCAGTTGCTTTCTTATACACTAACAATGAAAATATGGAAAGGGAAAATCAATTCCTTTTACTATAGCACCAAGAACCATAAGATACCTGAGAATATACCTAACCAAAGAAGTAAAGGATCTGTACTCAAGGAACCACAGAACACTCATGAAAGAAACTGAAGAAGACACAAAAAGGTGGAAAAGCATTCCATGCTCATGGATAGGAAGAATAAACATTGTTAAAATATATATACTGCCCAGAGAAATCTATGCTTTCACTGCCATCCCGATCAAAATTCCACTGGCATTTTTCAAAGGGCTGGAACAAACAATCCTAAAATTTGTATGGAACCAGAAAAGACCCCGAATTGCTAAGGAAATGTTGAAAAAGAAAAACAAAGCTGGGGGCATCACATTGCCTGATTTCAAGCTTTACTACAAAGCTGTGATCACCAAGACAGCATGGTACTGGCACAAAAACAGACACATAGACCATTGATTGGAACAGAGTAGAGAGCCCAGAGATGGACTCACAACTCTATGGTCAAATAATCTCCAACAAAGCAGGAAAAACTATCCAGTGGAAAAAAGACAGTCTCTTCAATAAATGGCGCTGGGAAAATTGGACAGGTATATGTAGAAGAATGAAACTTGACCATTCTCTTACACCAGACACAAAGGTAAACTCAAAATTGATAAAAGGCCTCAACGTGAGGCAGGAATTTATCAAAACCGTAGAGGAGAACATAGGCAGTAACCTCTTCGACATCAGCCACCACAACTTCTTTCAGGACATGTCTCCAAAGGCAAAGGAAACAAAAGCGAAAATGAACTTTTGGGACTTCATCCAGATAAAAAGCTTATGCACAGTGAAGGAAACAGTCAATAAAACAAACAGGCAATCTATGGACTGGGAGAAGATATTCGCGAATGACACTACAAAGATCTGATATCTAAGATCTATAAAGAACTCTTCAAACTCAACACTCTAAAAACAGATAATCATATAAAAAAAAAATAATCATGTCACATGAACAGACACTTCTCCAAAGAAGACTTACCAATGGCTAACAGACACATGAAAAAAATGTTCATCATCATTAGCCATCAGGGAAATTCAAATCAAAATGACAGTAAGATACCACCTTGTACCAGTTAGAATGGCCAAAATCAACAAGACAGTAAACAACAAATGCTGGAGAGGATGTGGAGAAAGGGGAAACCTCTTCCACTGTTAGTGGGAATGCAAGTTGGTGCAGCCACTTTGGAAAACAGTGTGGGGATTCCTCAAGAAGTTAAAAATAGGGCGCCTGGGTGGCTCAGTTGGTTAAGCGACTGCCTTCGGCTCAGGTCATGATCCCGGAGTCCCGGGATCGAGTCCCATATCGGACTCCCGGCTCTGCGGGAAGTCTGCTTCTCCCTCTGACCTTCTTCCCTCTCATTCTCAGTCTCTCTCTCTCTCTCTCTCTCTCTCTCTCTCTAATAA
>CM052799.1:154883647-154908728 GCA_028533885.1 Nasua narica
CCTATGACCCTGCAATTGCACTACTGGATATTTACCCCAAAGAAGCAGATGCAGTACAAAGAAGGGCCACACGTACCCCAATGTTCATAGCAGCAATGGCCACAATCGCCAAACTGTGGAAAGAGCCAAAATGCCCTTCAACAGATGAATGGATAAAGAAGATATGGTCCATATATACAATGTATCAACATGGATGGGACTAGAAGAGATTATGCTAGGTGAAATAAGTCAAGTAGAGAGAGTCAATTATCATATGGTGTCACTTATGTGTGGAGCATAAGGAAAAACATGGAAGACATTGTGAGAAGGAAAGGAAGGGTGAATTGGGAGAACCGGGAGGGGGAGATGAACCATTAGAGACTGCGGACTCTGAGAAATAAACTGACGGTTTTGGAGGGGAAGGGGTGTGGGGTTGGGTGAGCCTGATGAGGGGTATTGAGGAGGGCACATATTGCATGGAGCACTGGGTGTGGTGCATGAACAATGAATCTTGGAATGCTGAAAAAAATAAAAGTAAATTAAAAAAAAGACTAACATAACAGAATAAAATTTCTCCTATAAGCAATGGGAAAACATTTTTGCCAGAGAAAAGACACTAGAGAAAGAAGTATCATTAGTATATATTAGCAGCTGCCTATAGAAGAAAGTAAACTAGAAAGACTTGGGGCAAGGAGGCTGATTTAATTGTATATTTATATTAAAGGCAAAAAGGTTTAGTGTCAAAGGGAATATAAAGGAACTGTAAAAGAAATTTTGAAAGAAAAAACTAATTTTTTTAAAAAGCAAAACTTGAAAAGAGAAGGATCAAAGATGATTTCAAATTTTTGAGACTGGGGAACTGGGAGAATGATGATAGCGTGATCTAAATCATGATGTTGGAAATGCAGACTATATTATTAGAGAGCAATAAGATTGGCAGCTAACGTGAATTATGGTGATTGCTATATTTTCAATGGACCAGACGTGGCGCTAAATGCAATTTATTTTAATAGAAAGTTTCTGTTTCTACAGTGTTCGCTTCTACCTCCTAGCGGTCCCAGAGATAAAACAAAATGCTGTTCTTACTTGTGAAACCTTCAAAATATGCTCACTATTCAGAGAAACCACATCATTAGTCAATCTACATTCGAGGTAACTAACTGCCTTTTCCTCTGATAACAGGGAGCTTTTTTGCTTGAATCATGTGGCATTCTGTTATTAATCCTGCCCTTTAATTTTGCTTGTGCTGTTAAGCACAAATCATTTGAGATTTTCCTTTTCTTGAGAAAGAGGGCACGAATAATAGTGGGGTCTGGATGGGTATGTACAGTCTTTGCTGCCATCTAGTGGTCATATTGTACTATAGCATGGTGATGAAGCCCTCTGCTTTAATGTCACCCACTTTCTTCTAAAACTGAGCAAGGTACTTCAGTCCCCACTCCTTCCTCAGCTCATTCTGTATCTCGGAAATAAAATGGGAGAGGAGTAAAAGGGTGGTGAAAAGGTTAGAAGCTTTACTGGGGCCCGGTAATTCTGGGAAAGGAAAACACCATTTCCGAATGAGAACAAAGATTAGGGGGAGCAAGTGCCCCCTACTGGTTGCTCTTGGCATGGCCAGATTATATTACATTTCCAAAGAACCAAAGTAAAATAAATGAGAAAATAAATGCAAATGATTTGTGTATAATTTCTCCAATCTTAGTTTCTTCATGTATTGAAAAGAGGAGGGGTAGTCTAAATGATCTCCAAAGTTTTTTTCCATAAGAACATCTCTACACCTACAACTCTATGATTTTCATCTCAGGATATTCACATAGATACATCCAGGAAATTTCTGGAGGCTTGGACTTTATGGTTGTTTTTCAGATGTTCTTGATCCAGTCTAAATAAGACTTTCACTTCACTTTCCTCTTCCCTCTTTGGAGGCAAAGTCATAGCCACATGACCCATGATGAATACACAGAGGACACAGCCAGCCTATCTGAGTTTTCCCTTTGGCCCCCTGTCAAAGGGATAGAAACTGGCTGACATCATAAGGGTGGAAGAAGACTGAACAAGAGGCAATTTATTTGAGGGGGACTTAAACCATCACACAATTCTCCAGTGACCCTGTGATTCATTTTGTTTCCTTGTAGTTGCCACTTTTTAATTTTGACAGATGTGGTTTTCTGCTTTTTTCTTAAGAAGCTTACTGGGCTTTCACAGAAAGTACTACAGGGATAAGGTTAAGGAGCCTATTGGGCATCAACAGAGACAGATGTCTTATTGTAATTGAACTGAAACCCTAATTCCTTCCACAGGCCAACTCTTTGTAGCCTAGGCCAGTGCCTTATTTTTATTTTGATGCAAACCATTTCCCAGCTAAAATTCATAGCTGACAAAATATAAATTACTTTGATTCCTCCCCTAATGTTACTATTGATATGGGTAGTTGGTCTAGCAAAGATTATTCAGTACAGCATCAGAAGGATTTGCACGATTGATTCATCCCTATGGTGTGGAGAGGGGCCCCCGATGTGGTTTAAGTGGTAGTGGAAGGCATATGATCTGCCAGGTGTGTCTAAAAACATGTGCTCTAAAATAGCTCCATTTCCACTAAAAAAGTAGACCACTCCTGCTTTAGTGCCTCATTCCTTCAGGTCAAAATATTGCTTCAAAATCCCCTTTTAATGTCTTGCTTGCTTTTTTATCAGCTACTACTATTATGTTATGAAATGTAGCAGTCACCAACACTAGTCTCAGGATGATAGGACATAGCATTTTGATAGGGAGGATGTATAAAGCACAGATTTACTTATAAATCAGAATTTCCCAATGGGTACTCTAAAGGAGCACTTTTTTTTTTTTTTTTGAGGAATATTAGTAAGTACTGTAGATTTTTTTAAAAAGGAGATCTGAGGCCAACAGGGTTTGGGAGAACTAAACAAGCTTTTTTACTAAGGCTTTGATGTGTTGATAATCATTCAATAAATATTTATTAAACACAGACCATTTGCCAAAAATGGTTATGTGTTTGGAATACTCCAAGGTACAGGACAAATAAAGATTTCTCTCTTACATTAGGTTACATGCAAGGTTAGATAGAAAATGAACAATAAACATAACAAGTAAACTGTATAAAACATGTTAAGGGCCATACAAGGTTGACTGTAGCATAAATTGTTGGAGGAAAGGGAGCATAATACATTTTTTGTTGTTGTTTTTTAAGAGTGGTCAGGGTATGTCCATTGAGTAAATGACATTTCAGCAAAGATTTAAGCTGGTGCAAGGAGTTACCTGGATCCCTGGAGAAAGGGTGTGTCAGACAAGGGTAATAGCCTGTTTTCATCTCAGTTTCCCGAGGTGGAAACATTCTTGGTAATGTTCAAGGAACAACAGAGGCCAGTGTTCGCAGAACAGCTGGTGGGAATGGAAGGAACGGCAGAAGTCAGAGGAGCAAAGAGGAGGAGGGCATTGCAGATCATGTGGAGCTTTTCTAGCCATTTTAAAGACTTTGTAAATTGAGAAAAAGGGGAAGCCATTGCAGGGTTTGGAAGAGAGGAGACATTTTACTTGATCTTTATTTTGAAAGAATCACTGGTTGCTGTGACTTAAATGAAACAGGGCAAGGGAAGAACCAGCAGACTGGTTAGGTCACTGTTGCAAAAATTCAAGTAAGATGGTGACTGAAGACCAGGGAAGTGACTGAGGTGGTAGTGAGAAGCAATTGGATCCTGGATGTATTTTTAAGGTGGATTGGACATGGAGTGTGAGACAGGAGTCAAGGACAGTATTGTTATCAGTTGAGATAGACAAAGTTGTAGGTGAATCAGGACAGAAATATGAATGAGCTTACTTTTGGACATGTTGGACTTAAGAGACTTATCAGACATCCAAGTAGAATTATTAAGCAGGCAGTTGGATGTGTGTCTCAGTCCATTCAGGCTGCTGTAACACAATACCATCGATAGCATGACTGACAAACAACAGAAATTTGTTTCTCACAGTTCTGGAAGCTGAAAATCCGAGATCAGGGTGCCAGTGTGGTCAGATGAGGGCCTCCTTCTGGGTTGCAGACTTTTCATTGTATCCTCATGTGGTGGAAGGGGCAAGGGATCTCTCTGGGGTTGCTTTAATAAGGACACTAATCTCATTTTTTGTGAGGGCTTCATCCTCATGACCTAATTACCTCCCAAAGGACCCACACACTAAAACTATCACCTTTAGGGGTTAGGATTTTAACATATGAATTTTGGGGGACACAAACACCGAGACCATAGCAATATGAGATGGAATTTTGGAAGAAAAGCCCAGACCAATGATACAAATTGGGGAGTGTTGGTATGGTTTTTAAAGTCTTGAGACTGGATGAGATTCCTAAAGAAGTGAATGGATAGGAAAGACCCATGCTACAGTACCAAGGTACTCCAGGTGGGACCTCTCCAATATTATGTAATCTGATGGAGGAGGGAGAATCAGGTAACAGGACTAAGGAAGAATGACCGGAGAAGAAAACAGGAGAGTACAGAATTCCAGAAGGCAGGTGAAGACAATGTTTCAAATAGGAGGGAGATCAGGTGTATCGATACTTCTAATAGACCAAACAAGATAAGGACTGAGACTAGACCATGGAACAAACATCCTCCAAGTTGTTACAGGACAAGAATATCTCCACTGTACCATCTAATGTGAACTATAAATCCCTGAAAAGGTAGTAAAATATACTTCCCAAACTCACTTAGCACAGAACAGTTTTTCACAAAATATCTCCAGTGTAGCCGTGAACTACTTTGGGAAATGCTGGTGTAGATGATGGTACTAAGTGAAGAGAATAGACCTCAGTAGCATAGAGCGGTAGGCTCAAGGGGTCTGGTCCTAGATCTCACGAGAGCACTGAGGGGCCGAACAAACCGTGACCACAAGGAAGTCCTCCAGCAGCCAAAGTGACAGTAGTTTAAGACCGACAACTCTTCTGGCATGTCTCCTATTGACTGGCTCTTTGCAGAAGAGGAAAGTTTACCGGCCCAGAAATACAAGAGAAAAGTGCAGACTTCTGTGAAAACAAAAGAAAGGAAACCTCCTTTAGAATGGAATCCCCAGGCCAGCAGGGGGAGCGCTCACTAGCCCCATCGCTCCTTGTCAACCTCTGACCCAACAGGAAGAGAGAGACCAACCGTATCAGAGGATCCTACTTTAATATCCCGGGCAGGGGGAAGAAAGACTTACTTGCCGCCCAGTCAATGAGACACTGTCGCAACTCAGGCAATGAGAAGCCACTACGCTTCGAACTCCCAGTTTATTCCAGCGGACTGTTTATAACAGCCCCTCCCAACTTTTCTCTTTCCTCCACAGAGGTGAGTTTGTCCCTTTTTTCTGTGGACTTGCGGATGCTTTGCTGTAGCTTGCTTGTCCGGGATTGCAATTCTCTCCCTGTTCTTGAATAAGCCTGTTTCTGCCAGTAAAAGAGCGGAGAGTTTTATTTTTAAGATTGACCCTTCTCTAGCCTGTAGGGAAATGAAAATTAAAACTACAATCGCGGGGTGCCTGGGTGGCTCAGTGTCAACCGTCTGCCCTCTGCTCAGGTCAGGATCCCCCGGTTCCTGGGATCAAGCCCCGCATCGGGCTGCCGGCTCAGCCGGAAGCCTGCTTCTCCTTCTCCCTCTCCGCCTGCTTGTGTTCCTTCTCTTGCTATGTCTCTCTCTGTCAAATTAAAAAACAAACAAAACAAGACAAAACAAAACAAAACAAAAACAGCCATTGGATTAGGTAATATTTAAAAACCTGACAACACGAAGCTTAAGAAATTTTAAAATGAAGTCTGCATTTTAAAAATGAAGACTCTCCTTCTTTAGGAGTGGGGGTATAAACTGGTATATTCACTTTTATGAGCAATATAGTAGTATCCACTAAATTTGAAAGTGTGAAAATTTTTCCAGCCTCCCAGTTTTACGTCTAGGTATGTATCCTAAAGAAACTCGGACACGTGTGCGCAAGGAAATATTTGCAAGCATTCGCTGCAGAATCGTTTATAATAAATGGTTTATGATAGAAAAATAAGAAATAATGTCCACCAATAAAAGAACAAATAAGTTAAAAGTTATCCACACATTGAAATACCATATAGCAATTAAAAATGAATTAACTAGAGCAACATCTATCAACATAATAAATCTCTAAGCATAATGTTAAGAGAAAAAGTAGGTTGCAGAAGTAAAAATATAATTGGACACCATTTTTTTTAAAGTTTTTGAAACATACGAAACGTTTGTATGCTATTTATGAATATGAACATGTATTAGTTTAACTGTATATGATGATAAACCCTAGAGCTTAAGGGGAGAGGTAAGAATTTCTTACATTGTCCTGTATATTTGTAATATTTTGTATTAAGTGTACATTTTAAAGAGGATATGACTAAGAAGCATACAAGAAGGTTTTATTACATTGACTAAGAGAAGATATAACCTAAGTAAAAATAAATTAATGTGCCAAAGCAATTAACATAGGATACAAGGTGTCAGGGAGACAAATCAATTCCAGGAAATTTAAGAATTTCCTTCAACTCTATTTCTGAGAAGAAAATAGTATTCTTCCTAAATTCTGGTAAACAGGTCAGCTGTTGCTAGATTGCTCACTTTGTGATATTTCAGTTGGAGAAATTTAATTTCACTGACATGCTCATTTATTGGAACTTTGCATACATAGAGGAAATGTTTCCAGGGAATATTTCTACTCTATGGGTGCAGAACACTTTTAGGAATGTGTATGATCATAATTTAATAGTGACAGTGTTCCTTACCCACTGCCCAAGGCTACTTTCTTTTTTATTTATCAGGCTGCTTACTATATTAAATCTTAAATTGAACCACTTCTGCTTTCAATGGAATACACTGTCATCTTAAAATATGATTATTCGCCCAACCAAAATAGTAATTTATTTTTTTGTATGCACTATGGCAATCTGTATGCATTTAGGGAGAGAAAGATTAATTTCTGGTTAAAAGGGAGCCATGAGAAAAAGAAAAGGTCTTCAAATGTATAATTAAAATTAAATTAATCATCTTTGTTCTTTTTAAGCATATTATTTTGCTGGATCATTAAATATATTCAAATGATATTGTGTTGGATTAAGGGGATTTAATGCCTAACCTCTCTTCTTTGTCTGCCTTGGACTGCAGCTGAGAGTTTATTGAGTAGGGGATCAAGCATCCCACTAAGCACCTTCCCTGGAAAGAGGAACTTAAGGATGGAAACTGAAAATGAAAAGATCTGCTTTGTTTTCCCTAAACTGCTGATGAGCCAGACAGATGTTTGCCTGTAAGTGATGCGAACCTATTTAATCTACTAAAACAAATACACTGCATTGAAGGCAATGCCTCTCCCTTTTCCTTGATACATTTACTTCGCCCTCTATTTCCTTTTAAAGAGACGCATGAAGACGCACTACTGATCACAATATTGGTTGCATCCATCTACATTCCTTTCTTTTGGAAGAGATGATCCTGGCTTCCCAGTTGGTCTTCTTTACCAGCATCTGGATCATACTGATGCCAGATGCTTTTGCTGCTTCTGAAATCAAGAAGTCCCACCGGCAGTGCTCCTCTTCGATGAAAAGATCCTGGTAAGATAGCCATCCTGTATCGTCTCCGCAGTCATTGCCCTCCCGCACCAGCTGCCTGCGACCTTTGCGAAACCTAGAAACAAATCTCTACAGGTATCACATATTTATGGGTGATTGTCTCTAGAGATAGTATTCACCCATCAAAATAAATCGCCTCTGGGTAGCATCAGGAAGAGCAGAATCCTGGGTGTCTCTCTGGCAACTGTATGCTTATTTTTGGAGAAACCAAGGGCTCAGGAGTAGGGATCTTATTTCAGGGCATGTACTTCAATGAATGATGCATTTGTTACTAATAATGACATAAGTTGAAAGTTTCTCCAAATTTGTTTGAGTAGAAATTGGTCTAAGCAACAACTTCTAATGTCATGGACTTCGAGAGTAGATAGTTCCATATATCAATTAACATAGTAATGAAAAGCATTAAAGCCATTTGTTGCCTTTCAAGGTCAGTTTCATTTCCTTTGAAATATTATCCTGAATGTCAATACATCATCATTATTACCTTACCTCATCATTATTACCTATTATTACCTTATCATCATCGTTATTACCTTACCAATAATTGAGAGCCTGCACGCAGGTGCTAGCAAAGGCGTGCAAGCTAGTAGAGCATTCGTCATGCTTTACCCGGGACTTTGTGGGTGTTAGTAGATGTCCCAGGCAAGCAGGAATGGTTAGTCACCCTCGCACACAAGTAAGTGCCTGTAACAATGAAAAAGTGACCTCTTGTCACACAGAGAAAAAGTCTCTCCTTTTCACCAAGAGCAAGATTTTGAAAAATATCCAGGAGGGGAAATTGAGGAATGAAGGTGAGTTACATCATCCAGACAACCTTGGAAATGAATGAGGTGACAGCTGTTTCAGCCAGATTGCCCTTGCATCTTGAATATTTATGAGGCACTCCCAATAAGATCAGGAAAATGAACATGAAATTTTAATACATCCTTGTGAAGCCTAAGGTTTGATGACCAGAAACAAAAGGGGTGGAGGGGTAGGAAAAATTTACGAGACTCCTGATTTCTGCTCTGCTCTTAAAAATCAAGGGCCACCTCTCACATTCTTTTTCCATGCTTCTGTTCCCACACCCAGATCTGAGATAATATGAAGTTTTGTCCAGTTTAGCCACTTTCTGAGTCTTCTTCAAGGCAGTTAGACAAGCAATATTTGGGAAACGTGAGGTAATACCACCAACCTGAGGAAAAGGGAGATTGTCATAGGAGCTAACCCATCACACTGGCCCACCATCCGTGTCAGAGTTGCTGCAGAAACACCTACTATGTGTGTTTTTTAGGTGTTATTTAAGGGGCAAAAGCAGAACGTCAGTTCTTTGTGGTGAGGTGTGATTTTTTTTCTTATATTGGAGGTCTCGTTGCTAGACCTGATTTAAAGGAAGAGGGAACTTCAGGGTGTCTGCTACCTGGGGCCAGGCATGTCTGTTTTCACTTCTCCATATCCTAAGTGAGGTACCCCTTTCAGCAATAAGCTAGAACATGAGTCATTGAAAGTTCTATGAGTATCTTTTGTTCTTCAGAGAAAAACCATCTAGGGCACTAGGGATCAAGTAAACCATCAACCCTGGTTCAAGAGTAGCCACTTAAAATGAAAGCCAGTCATTTTCCCTGAGTGAACCGAATAATCCAGCCAGCCAATTTCACTCGCCAGTCTCTCATGCAAATTTGAAGGCATTTTTGACAAAAACACAGAAGTTACTCTCTTGAGGTAATTTCTAGAGAAAGGAGCCCAGGATTCTTCAGACCTTAGTATATGAATAAATACTGTGTGGTTCTTTGCCCCACACCCAATCTGATTGTTGGTAACTAAGTAATGAATTAATTAATAATCTATTATTTTATAACAAAAGAGAACTAATAGAATGAACATTAAAGAAAGGTGTGATCTTTCTTTAAAAACTGTGAAGTGGAGGGGTGCCTGGGTGGCTCAGTGGTTTAAGCCTCTGCCTTCAGCTCAGGTCATGATATCAGGGCCCTGGGATCGAGCCCCGCATCGGGCTCTCTGCTCGGCAGGGAGCCTGCTTCCTCCTCTCTCTCTGCCTGCCTCTCTGCCTACTTGTGATCTCTCTGTGTCAAATAAATAAATAAAAATTAAAAAAAAAAAAGAAAACACTAAGTTGGGTTATAGAAGAGCTACTTCAATATTAAAAAAAAAAAACAAAAAACTGTGAAGTGGATGCATTTACATAACCTGGCATTCATGTGCATTATTTTGAGCTGGTTTTCATACAATCAGTCCCTTAAATGCTTTGCTATTAATTATTTTCTTTCAGAATATCATCTTACTCTTTACCCAAAAATTCCCCTTTTTATCCAAATATTGTGAAAATTGTTTTCTAAAGATACCCTTTGTTTCTTAAAATCAAAACAGGAGGAGAAGGGGAATTGGCGAATAAAGTAAATTTTGGCTGATGAAAAATGTCCCTGTTCGGCCTAGGGAAGAGATTTGGCTCCCTGGTGATACAAAGAGGATTAGGCATATAGACTCACTGAATATTCAGTCATTCTTCCAACAGTTGTATTGAGTGCCCTTTATATGCCAAGTGCTGGGACAGGGATTAAGGAAGGTAGAGGAACGAGACAGTGTGTCTGGCCTCAAGAATAGTGAGTGGAGTTCAGAGACCGCCTATATTGGCTTCCAAGAGCCAAGTGTTAGCACTTCCAAGAAATCTGTTTGCTAGCTGTTGAAAATAAACATCATTAAAGATTAAATTATGTGTACAATTTATAAACATACAATTAAATAATTATTTCTTAAAAAGGTAATAAGGAGCACCTGGGTGGCTTAGTTGGTTAAGCATCTGCCTTCAGCTCGGGTCATGATCCTAGGGTCCTGGGACTGAGCCCCACATAGGGCTCTCTGCTCAGCGGGAGCCTGTTTCTCCCTCTCACTCTGCCCTTGCTCTTCCTACTTGTGATCTCTCTCTGTCAAATAAGTAAATAAAATATTTTTTTAAAAAGGTAATAAATACTTAAAACTCACCACTTCCTTATTCCTTTACTATATTTTACTATTATCTCATTCTTCATGTTATTTACATCTATCCTATCTGTAATAGAAATCCTATCTATTACATTGAATCATGTTAAATTACATTGTATTATGTTATATGATGTTATATTTTGTGGCACTACACTATGGGCTGTGCACATCTCTGCCATGTCAGTACCTTGAAGTCAGCCACATGGAAGTATTTACTTTATGGAAATCAGCAAACACTATAAATAGGGCTTGTTTGTTTTTGTTTTTGTTTTCTTACTAGAGCACAACTTGCTAAACATTTACCAGCACATCCATGAATCTAGTATAAAAGTCAGAAGAGTCCTAGGAATGGCAAGTCCAAGTGTTCCTGCAAGTAAGACAGAAGGCTGTGGTAGAGGTTGGGTCAACCATAGACACGGTGCTCCTCTGAAGGCCACAGCTGGTCAGACCCAGCCTTTTCTTGTTGTAAGAAAACTTAAGCCCAGTGTTGCTAGATTCTTTGATTTTGTAGAAGACCCAGGAAAGTAAGATTTTCATGTGAAATTTTCTAATTTAATATAACATGTGGGCTATGCAAAAAAAAAAATACCTGCAAACCAGCTCTTAATCTGGTCTAATTTCCTTATTTCACAGATGAGGAAACTGAGGTCTTATCACTGAACTCATGATTAGATAGAGACCCAAGTAAGACATAGAAACTGTCATATCTCAAGTAGGGCCTTCTCTCTGGGTGCCTCTTCCACAGAAATGTTCCTCTGTATGGGGTTTTTTCTTTTTTTTCTTTTTTTTTTTTAAAGATTTTATTTATTCATTTAACAGAGAGAGAACACAAGCAGGCAGAGAGGCAGGCAGGAGCAGAGAGAGGAGCAGGCTCCCCGCAGAGCAAGGAGCCCGATGCGGGACTTGATCCCAAGATGCCGGGATCATGACCCGAGCCAAAGGCAGTTGCCCAACCAACTGCGCCACCCAGGCGTCCCTGGGGTTTTTTCTTTAGAAGAGACGAGATGTTGACTAAAGTCAGGTATGTCTTCCCAGAATTGGGGAGTTCAGGAGCAGTTCAGTCAAAGCCGCAAGAGTTGCTCTATAAAATGCACCATGTCCTCCCTAAGAAAGAGTAAAGCCTCAGGGACCTAGATATAAACATCGGATCCAGAAGTATGAAGGTTGTCTTAGTGATCAAAAATTGGATCACCTAATTTTCCTACCATATTGCATTTTGGATTTGCATCTTTGTAGCCCAATACGACATTTTTGCTTCATTGAGTATATTTTAAAAGGAAAATAATAAATCTATGCAAAGTTTTTTAAGTGTTGCCTACACATTAATTGAGACCACTGGGTCTCTGTGTGTACTGGCTCATAACAGAGCTTCAGTGAGGGAAAAAAAAACAATCCATGTTAAGCAGCAGGACATGCTTCTAGAATGACAAGGAGAATGGAATAAGGTGGAGAGCCATGCCTGGATCCTTCTTTAGAAAAGATCCCAGAGGGCAGGTTCAACTTGTTCTAGATAATTCATAAGGCATTTATTACACAAATTCAATAATGGAATTTTACATGGAAACAATACAAAGAATCTCAACTAGGCTTTTCCAAGTTCTAATCCTTACTCATATAGCTCCATGATTTTTCGTGTTTAAAATTACAGTACAGAAACTATTTTGTATTTTTTTAACTTAATCACTTTCTTCATTGTTTCACAGACATTATAATGGTTGGTAATTTTAATCAGTCCATACTATTACTTTGAAGTAAAGGACCAATTATTATTGAACATTTATTTTCAAATTTGCACCATTGTGAATCACAGCAGTAAAATTTTTTATGCATGTAATTTTCCCTGTACCAATAAAAATTACAAAATTCCTGAAAATGAATTATGAGTCAAAGCATATGAATCATCTTCATAACTCTTGAAATTGATTTCTAAAAGGGTTTTGCAAATATTTGTGCTGTCACCTACAAAGTATAAATGTTTCCATTTTGTCATACCCTTTTAACATGGTTGGCTACTAAGATTTTGTGTTTGGGGCTCATTTAATAGGTATAAAATGGTATTGGTCTTAACTGGTATCTTGCTGTTAACTCTCTACATTAAATGCTTTTTATTTTTATTTTTTAAAGGTTTATTTAATAGAGAGAGAGAGTGGGCCCACTCACACACACAGGAGGAGGGGCAGGAGGAGAGGGAGAGAGAGAATCCAAGCGGACTTTCCCCACTCCCGCCCCAGACCAGAGCCTGACAGGAGGCTTGATCCCAGAACCCTGAGGTCATGACCTGAGCTGAAATCAAAAGTCAGATACTTAACCAAATGAGTCATCCAGGCACCCCTAGATTAAACATTTTTTTTAAATATGCTTGTTAATTATATCCTTCCTTGGGTAAATAGTCTATTCATGTCAACTTACTTGTTTTCAACTAGTCAACAAGTTTCATCCTAGTAAATTAATCAAATTAATCAAATATATAGACCCTTGGGAAAGCAGTTTTGTAAATAACCTGCTGAATGTTAGTGACTCAATTAAAATGAGTTTTTGTCATTCCATTTATTTAACCCCAATGCATCAGAATGACTTAGATGTATTTACTGTTCCTCATCTGGTTCTAGTACTTTTTAATTCTTTGCCTAACATATCCTCCTCAATGACTCCCTTAATCTCCATGAATTCACACAAAATCCAGTCTTTTCTTCCCCCACTTTCTTAGTCACAAAATTATGTAGAGTTTCTGATACCAAGAAGAGGGAGAGCATGGAAATAAGTTTCCTTTGTTTCATCCAGGAAGGAAAAGATTCTAACTCAAAGCAAAAAGTGCTAACTATTACCAAGACTTAACACCTACTGTTTCTTAAACAATGTTTGTTACACTTTGTGGGCAAAGACAAAGATTGAGAGTGCTCATGTAAGTCTTCCGTGAACTAAGATTTCTTTGCTCTATCCTATCAGGACTCAGCCTTTTAGAAGACTTCTCCGACAGAAGTTATCCAAAAGCTTTCTTTCAGTAGCTACTAAAAATGAAGTTACTTTTTCTAGAAGAGGGAAGAGGGCAGAAGACACAAAGTGGTTTAAAACGATATATGTATATTGAATTAGATCAGAAAACTCTGAGCTAAACGTGATGCTCCATCATATATTAACCCCCTTATTAAGCATATTTGCTTCTCTTGCCTTTGTTCTATTTTGGTCTTCACTTTATTAACTTTTATATATATCTTTTTTTTTATAAGCCAGGGTCTTCAAGCCAGGGAACTTATACTTCTGAGGGTACCTATACTTCTAAAGATACATGGAAGCTATCAGAGGGACATGTGGGCATGGATAGTTTTAAAACAATCAATTTTTGGGTCTTTGACTTCCTCTGACCTCTTTCTTAGAATTAATCTACCTGAAAACTTGACTGCAATTTCCTTCATGATGGCTGTCTCATTTGGCAAAATAAAGGCATACCTCTCCCTCTTTCTGAATATTACTTTATGTATTACCCCAGTGTATAAAATCGTCCTAGGTACAAAGAGATCATTATAAATATTGTTTTCGAGGGGTAGGGGATGACTCTAGTGTAAATAACACATCGTCTTCCAAACTAGGTGATTTTTTTTTCTTTGTTTTCAATAATATTGACGGAAGAACCTAATTAATTTGTCAGGTTACAAATCACTAGAAAAAATTATTGATGATAGATCACAATGTGAGTTCTGGAAAGTAAGTAAGAAAGAATTTAAATAATTAAAGTTACATTGCTGAAACAAAATTTCTTCAAATTTCATGTATGTAAAAGTTTTTTAATATTTTCATGTATAAAAGCAAAGAAGAGGAATAGAATTTATAGTAGATTTGATTCCATTCTAGCAAGAGTAATATCCATATACGTGATGTAATTAGGGGGAAAGTACAATCACTTCATCAAGAAATACCTTTCCAATAAATTTTATTCATAATTTTAATAAGTATCAACATTTATATGAGTTATGTTTTGCTTCATTTGTAATAGTCATAGATGCTAAAAGAGTTCGTTACAAAGTGTATGCATATATTCTTGCAAAGAAATGTGATGAAGTGATAAAATTCTATGAAGAAAATAAAGCGGAGGGTGCCTGGGTGGCTCACTTGGTTGGGCGACTGCCTTCGGCTTGGATCATGATCCTGGAGTCCGGGGATCGAGTCCCACGTCCAGCTCCCGGCTCCACGGGAGTCTGCTTCTCCCTCTGACCTTCTCCCCTCTCATTCTCTCTCTCTCTCTCTCTCTCTCAAATAAATAAATAAAATCTTTAAAAAAAAAGAAAAGAAAAGAAAAGAAAAAAGAAAGTGGAAATACAAGTTCAAAGAAAAAGAATGATACAAAATTTCTTAATTTTAAATGGTAGTTTGTTTCATGTATTTTTTGAAAAGATTTTATTTATTAGAGAGAGAGAGAGAGCACGAGTGGAGGAGTGGCAAAGAGAGAGAGGAGAGGGAGCAACAGACTCCCTAATGAGCAGAGTCCAGTGTGGGCTGGCATCAAGATCCGAGCCAAAGGCAGATGCTTAATCAACTGGAACCACCCAGGCACCCCTATTTCATGTATTTTAAAATGTCTAGTGTGAGTATTCAGAGTCATTGAATACACTTAGAGGAGGAATATGACTTTTCAAATTATCAATATTTAAGTGATTTTAAATTTTATAATGAGAAAATTACAGATCTTTTTAAATGTGTGAATTTAAACCTATGTGAATATTAAATGCATATTAAATGAATATTAACAGCCTCTGTGTTCAGTGTTCTTGGGATTCTTAATTAAGATTGATCCTTTCAAATCTCATGATGCTTCTGAAAGACACATGAGGGATGGCCATTTAGTTGTATTATATTACCAAAGGACTTCACAAATTTTCATGAATTTTCACCAAAGTTACATTTTTTCCTAAGATAATAACAATTAGCTAGCTTTCATTAAATGTCTCCTATTTTCCAGAGCAGTGGTTCTCCTAAAAAATCGTTATAAATGCAAACTCTGGGCATGAGTCCCAGCAAACCAGGTGATTCAGATGCATGCCAAAGAAGATAATATTTAATATTTACCAAACATCCTGGCATGAGACCTTGAACATAGTAGGCATTTAATAAACATATCAGCTGCTATTACTTTTTCAATAAATAGTTCACTCTTGCTCGTTAAAAGAAATGTTCTAATTAATTTGAGATCCTTGAAAGAAATAGTTCTATGTATTCAATTATTTGTAGGATATAATGACTTCACATGTTTAAAGTCAAACTCATTGTCTTCTACCCAAGACAGAGTTTGTCTTCCAACTTTCTCATTTCTCTCAATGGCAAAAATAAATCTCTGAGGGTCTGTACCAGAAACTTCCCTATTGAAAAACCATTCTGGATGGTGATAGATGCCCCTAAGCCTGGACATATTTCTTCATCCAGTTGCTTCAGGATGTGAAATTCTCACCATCACAGTCACTTTATTGAGCTAAGAAATTGCATCTACAAGTCTTCCATTAAAGTTCACCACACTTTCTGGAGAAGACATTTATGAATGCAAAAGCTTATCAGGAATTCAGAGTAACTAGAATTCACTTAGGAGACCCCTCGGCCTCTGGCTTGTTATTGCTGCACCTGCTGCTGCTGACAGTGAGGTTGGCAGGCATCCTTCTCAGGAAGGAGCTGAGCAAAGTCGCTAGCACCCGGGACAAGAGGATGGCACACTTCCAGGGGAGCTGTGCTTCCACAGTCTTCCTGCCTCCGCACTTGGTAAACCACTGTGAAGTATGGATGGCAGGACCGAAAATGAGTCAAGGAGATCCAGCAACTTTCCTGAGTTCCCAGACCCAGGGAGTAACAGGGTAACTCCCACATCAGACTCCGAGGAGAATACCTGAGAGGCCACACCCCACTTTGCCTTTACCCCCAAGAACTGTAGATGAAAATTGACTTCACCTACTGGACTGGACATCAAGTCCAATCAATTGCCAAATCCATTCATTTTCCCTCTGGATTCCTCTCCGTTCCCATTGCCATCCCTCAGGTTCTAGAACCTACTACAGACATTCGGCTCTAATCTCAACTTGCACCCGCACTTTCTGCTCATTTTGTCTTTGTAAAACACTATTTTCATCAGTTTACAATTTTGCAGTGCTTTTTTGTTTTTGTTTTTGTCTTACTGTCTTAGTGCCAAAGCCATTTGACTTGGGTGACCCCAAGAATCACTTAAGTAACCTGTTTAATGCAGATTCCTAGGCAGCTGGTTTAGGTGATCTGGGGTGGGATGTGTGGATCTAAGGTGGTAGTGACAAGGTTTTCCTGGTCTAAAAAACATATTCTGAGAAACATTACCTGCCAGTGCTTTATTTACATCCAGACTTGGTTTATCATCTAAGTTGCTCCAAATTTTGGGTTACCTTACCTGCCCACCATTATGTAAATAAAGAGTAATGTTGGCAGCTCTTTAGGTGTAGTACAAGCTGAGAAAATGAGCTTTAATGTGTATATTTCAGAGGATACCAAGTTGAACGCGGAAGGCTTACCTAAATCAGATTACATAGAACATGTATATCTGAAAAGTATTTTCCCCCCTTTGGAGGGATAGCAAACAAGAAGCCAGAATGAGGAAAGATGACAGTACCAAAGCATGGCTCCTGCAATACAAGCAACTTCTCCATATAGAGGAACATGACTTTGCAATAAGACCTGGATTTGGAGGTGAGTATTGTCTTTACAAAACTCTTATGTTGCAATCCCTTGCACTGTCAAAATGAAGTAGAAAATTTGAAGTGATTAAGACCAAAACACAAGACCATCAATTAAAAAAGAAAAATCTACAAGGATATTCTCTTGAATGAGAACAATTGATAAATTTTAAATGGATCAAAAAAAATAGGTAAATATCTCTAGTAAATATCCACACTATTTGCTAATTATAAATAGTGTGTGTTCAATAAATAGTGAATGGGTATATCATGCCTATACAGCAACTTGCTCTCCAACTAAAACCTGTAAATTGGATTCTGTGATGATATTCATAAAATCTTATTGAAAATCTTTATAAGCTGGAATGCCTGCCTTTGGTGAAAGGACTAACACACCAAATGCCACAGCTTCCTATGAAAAACTCTGTTCAGGTTTTTCTTTTTATTACTTCCAGCACCTTCCAGAATGTTGGAGTGCCAGGCACTGGGCCAAGCCTGTTAATGCACTAGCTCATTCCACCCTCCCAGTGCCTCCTAAGTAGGCGCAATCATGATCCCTAATACTCCAGTGTAGAAACTGGGCATAGACAGGTTAGGAGATGTGCTCAAAGTCATGGAAAAAGCAATACGTGGTGCAACTGAGATGCAAGGGAGGGTAAGCAGGACCAAAGGAGGCCATATAAGGACGTACTTGGAACAAAGTCTTTCCTGCCCTCAGATCGTTTAACTTGCGTCTAGTTGCATCCCTGAGGGTACCAAGTTTTCCAGAGACGCACAGGACCTGGTGGAATCAAGCAGTTAATCTGAACTCTCCTCCCTACTGCTAAATCCATCCTGACGCTTCTGTCATTGACCTAAGTCTCCATCCCACCATTTCTGAGCTAACAACTTTTCAGAATACTAGAGGTGCGGCTCTAGCAGAAATGAACATGAGGCTGAGAAGGCGGGAGCCCTTCTCTGTAGGACAGGGCAGCTTTTTCATAGACAGCTCATACTTTAAGTTTTCAGAGTGAGGTGGGGGAAACGTGAAACTCATGACACCCATGACACTGGCTCTCTTGTGGTTATGACCAAGGGAAGCACAACAGGCATGTAGGTACCTCAGAGAACTCACTTGTTGGCAGGTAAAATAAAACAGCAGGTCGGGGAACTGTGATGTTGAGGGATGTTTGTTGTCTTTTAATTTCCTGGAATCCATTGGGTTGCAATTCTAAGGGTCTGGCTTTGATTTTATTAGGTTTGTGACTAAAACATTAATAAGCATCAGAGTCACCTGGGGATTCTTAACAACAGATTGCTAAGCCCCACCCCCACAACCAGGTGGCAATTCCCTATATCTGGGTGGGGCCAACAATGTGCGTTTCTAATCAACGTCTGGGTGATGCTAGTACAGCTGGTCTGAGAAGCACCTCTGATAATTGCTTAATTAGATTATCAGTATCAGAATAAATCTTGAGGCGTTTCGTTTTTTGGTTTTCCAGAGTATTTCTATCACTTATTGAACTTAATTTAAGATTTTAGAAGCTTCGCAACTAATCACATTTAAAGATGTGTTTGTGTTTTACTTCCGGGACTACTCCTTTATCTTGTTTTCTTCAACATCACTGCTCCTCAGATGTGTCTTCCTTACTGGAATTCTCCCCAAAATGCGTGAGCCCTCAATTACCATTCCCAACAAACCGTTTCTTTCCCCCAACCAAAGTTTGCCCAGCGTTTGTATAATATACTCTACAGCCATGACGCAATGATTCTGTACCTTGGTCTCCATGATTCTATAAAAAGTTTCTAAAGTCTCCCCTACCAACATTTAGCTGGAGAAAATGTTACGAAAATACACTTGCCCTGCCGTGGGCCTTTTAGGCACTAGAGGGCGCCAGTCTCATAGGAATGGCTTAGACTCGGCCTCCCCTGAACAGCAATTAGAAACTCAAAACGATGTACACTCTTCAGCTTCAATACAAAAAGCTGCCCTAATTCCTGTCACTTTAGGTTGCTCAATTAAATGAATTCCTATCTTAGAAAAAAGGACTTCTGTGGGTCTATTTTAGACCATCGAAAGCCAGAAAGATTGAGAGAAAAATGGCTGTCCTTGAATTTGGACCTTGAAACAAACACTCTAGAAAGGGTTTATCACTCAATGTGGTTCAAGGACCGGCAGCAGAATCACCTGGGAGTTAGTTAAAAATACAGAAGCTCAGGCCCCACGCTCAGTCTTTCTGAATCAAAATCTGCATTTTAATAAGATCCCCTGGTGATTTGAATCCACTTTACAATTTAAAAAACACTGCTGCAGATGACTGAGGGAGGACCTTCTGCTCTTACCTTAAAACCCTTAAATCTTCATTCTCCCCCCAGATCATCCCAGTCCCCCAGAAAAACATAAAATTGACCTTAAATTTCCACTTCTTTTGCTCTGTTAGAGATACATGTTAAGATTTTATTTTGAGTGGGAACGCTTTATTAAAAAGCAATTATTTTTCCTGAGGCTACATTGTGGGGTTATTAAAAATGCAATTGAAACGTGCTCCTTAGTGGCAGGTGGCAAATCATCCCACGATGAAGAAATTTTTCTGACAATCATAGACTGGGGCTAAATGGCGTCCAAATGTCTTATGTGTTCAGTCAGCTCAAGCAGAAAAATCCATAAATTCAGGCAAAAGTGTCAGCCTGGTAGCTCCGTCAAAAACAGTCCTTAACCTTCTCTTGTCTTGGTCAAAACAGCTTCTTCTACCAGTGACCCATTTCTCTGTTCTCTTAAGGCTGCCTTCCCAGGGAAATCAGGCTGCAGGATATACAAGCCAGGCTTAATTTATCTTCTCCTTCTTTATACTTGTCCATAACATAAACACACGCACATACTTCTTTCCTCTTGAGCTAAATGTAACTTCAGCACTTCTCCTGCCTTAATGTGTTTTCCTAATTAGCTTTAACATTAAAACCAGCTGCTACTGCAGTGTTTTTTACTTTTATAAAACATTAGAAGATTAATTGACTCATTATGTGGAAACAGGAGGATATAAATTTAGAGGAGCTTTTTGTTTAACTTGGGTTATAAATTGCAGCTCATTTTCTTTATGTTTTTCCTACCCTTTACATCTCTCATCACTGAGGGCTTTTGGTTTCAGTCTTAGAGATGATGATTTCTTTGTTTCTTTAAAATGAAATCAATTGAGCACCTAGATCCTGGCTCCTGAGTCAAGACAAAAGCTAACATTGTGAAAGCCGACCATATAATCTATGTCTTGTCAAGTGCAAGGGCTAGCCTGGGAGCCAGAGGGACCTGGCTGTGTTCCTTCATCAACTAGCCTTGGGTTTCAGGCAAGCTTGCTAAAACCTCCGTGTGAATTAATCATATGTCAGATGAAGCTAACATTGGTTCTACCTACCTAACAAACGACTGTAATGATAATATGAGATAATATATTGTATCATGTATTTTAAGTGCATATATCTTATACACATAAGATATATGACTGTTATTTCACAATCTTTATCCCAGCATACATAAAAATAGACTGATGGTCTATCTTTACACATATAAAAAAGATTACAAATGTGTGTGCTACTACCTACGTATCGATCTTGGGAAATTAACACATAATGATAATGGCTAATGCTTATTTATTTTTACTATATTCCAAATGCTTTATATATGGAATTTATGCAAGTATTTGTGAAATTGTCATTGTTGGTGTCGTTAGTTACTGGTCCAGTAGATGCTGGACAGTTTGGTCAGTAAGACATTTGAACATTTAGTCTCACAGCAAGGCTATTAGGTAAGTATCATAGATTTATTTCCCCTATTTTATAGGTAAGCAAAGTGAGACTTAGAGGAATTAAAGGATTTATGAAGTTTTGGCTTTAACTCAGATTTAATAGCTAGAAATTCCATGATTTTTAATCCATCTGCTTTATTACTACCTTCTCTCTGAGACTCAGCTCCTTATCTGAAAAAAAGAATGCTATTTGCAACTATATCCAGCTCCAAAATTCTGTAATTTTGCATCTTGCCTTTACATGGCCCTCCCTCTCCACGTGTCCTCGAGAATATATAGATTCCTAGACCCCAGAGTAAGGTACACTTGGGCATGGAGTTCAAAGGAGCCAAAAATGAGATCCAGTGACATACGAGGGCAAACACTTTTCTTCAAAACAGAAGAGCTCATTCCCCCAAGAATAGAATTGAATGGAAGAAGAAAGAAATTGAGAATGTTTCCAGGAATCCATTCCTAATGGATAAGCCATGTTTTTACCCCACACTTTACCCCAGACCAGTCTTCCAACAACCCTTAGGGTCTAGTGCTTTCCAGTGGTGGCTTGAATCTTTCCTTGTGTGGTGGCTTTATATGACTTCCCCAGCCTTGCAGAAACAGTCATTAGCAACTGGGATCTGCTTACAAGTCACAAGATTCTACATGCAAATTTTTCTCAGGTTTTGTCATAAAATAAGTGCTCTGTGAGAAGCACCATATCATTTTCTCATGAGGAGTGGACTGATTATCTAAATGTTTGAGTGCAGGATTGGGAATAGTAGCTTGCAATTCCTTGGAGCGGGTTTGCATTTTTGCTGAACTGCAATAGCAATAACATTTATTTAGTGCCATTTATGGAGCACCAATTAAGTTTACTGTGTATTATTTCTAGTCCTCAAATAAGTCTCCACAGTGAGTACTACGACTAGGATTTTACAGGTGAGGAAACGAAGCTTAGAAATGTTCCTTACCCTGGATCACAGATGAGGGGTAGAGATGGTTTCACACTCTAGTCTGTGACTCTAACGCCAGAAATTTAACCGGGACATTTCTGCTACCTCTCTAAGACCTCGCCAAGCCTTTCAATCCCTCAGACTATTGGAGTTCATGGGAATATTTTCTCATCCTGAAGCAGTCCTGAAAGGCCATGAATTTTTATTTTTGATATCTCTACTAATTTAAAAAAAAAGTAAACAAAACAAAAGCATCAGAGCTGCACCCAGTGTATAATAGAGTAATCCTGGAGAGTTCCCAAGTTAATGCATAACCATAATTATCATTAAACAATTTTTAAATAGAATTGTCATAATTAATGTATAAAAAGTAATTGATCCAATATTGCGGGAAGTCGTTGGTGGTTAAGATGCAAGCAAAGTGTTTCTGAAGCCCGGAGTGAGAAATGTATTTGAGTGACAAGCCCAGGGCCTCTCCAGCTGGAACCCCTGTAAGTAATGATATGAGGATCTATCACAGAACATAAAAGGAAATCTGTCTTGGTAAAGTGACGGTGACGTCAGCCGATTAATGAGGGAACCTAGGTGGTGGACAGGGACTGGCGAGGCATATCTTATTTTATAATGTGTTGTGCATTTATTTTTTTATCTATTTTTTGAAGATTTTATTTATTTATTTGACAGAGAGAGTGAGAACTCACAAGCAGGGGTAGCGGCAGGCAGAGGGAGAAGCAGGCTCCCTAATGAACAAGGAGCCAGACTCAGGACTGGATCCCAGGACCCTGGGATCATGATGTGAGCCAAAGGCAGTCACTTAAACAATTGAGCCACCCAGGCGTCCCATGTGTTGTGTATTTAAAACACAATCACTAGGCACTTTGTTGAATGATATGCACACATATGTCACATGCCACAAATTCAGACATTAGTTAGCCTCAAGGAGGAAGTTTTCTAGCCCGACCTTTCTCAATCTCAGAATCTTGACTAAAACAGCCACCTGGGATCCACCTGGGCAAGATTTCTGTTTCTTCAAAAATAGTTGAAAGCATTTTTTAAACTCAGGATTCTGCAGGGACAATAAAATTTAATTGAGAATTGGTCACTATGAAAACATATGAAGACTACGTGTTTAAACATATACATTATTTTAACATATACATACATCAAATTCCATGCATGGTACTGAAGAAGGAAGTTGTTAACACCAGTTTACTCTCACACAGGAAATGGTGAAAATCTTGGTGAGGTGTAACAAGGAAATATCTTGGTCTCGGTTTGGTCTCTTATGGCGTCGTCATCCATGTTCTCGGGATTCATGAACCAGATGCATTGAGACCCAACTGCAAACAAATCTTGGCACTTGTCTGAGTTTTCTCCAATTCTGACTTTCAATACGTTCTCATCAAACACATGTCTAAGGATGTTTGCTTCCTCCCAACTGGAGACTATGGTTACTGATGTCCTGCAAAAAGACAATTGTGAATGTGTGGCATCTGTGCATTGCTCCGTGCTATCTACCGTCTGTGTTTTTCTAGCCCACCACGTGCTGCCCCAGGGAAAGAAGCTGATTTTCTGGCAAGAGAGAAAAGGCTCCCACATTTTTCAGTCATGAACTCCACGACTACTCCACTCCCTGACTATAAAATATATAAATATATAAAATACCATCGAGAATACATAATTCTACATACTCTAAGACATGTTTTCAAGCATTGTTCCGTTTTAAATCACTACTAGGTAAAACAAAAAACAAAAATTGGACCCACTACTTCTATACTCTAAGTATACTATAAGAAGGAAAATACTGAGTTGTTTTTAAGCAAATGTGCAGTAATTATTGAAATAACATTTAGTTATATATGTGCCTTTTTATTATAACTATATAATAATAATATATCAATAGGTAATAGAGAAATTTGTTGTTAAAATTTTTTTAATTAATTCAATTACAACATTGATCTCTCTCTGCTTTGAATGTTACCAAAATAATTTTAATGATTTCTAAGTATCTCATTCATTCTTTCTGAAGGGTCTCCAGTGCCAGTAGGTATAGATGTCCAGATTGAAAGCATCGACAGTATTTCAGAGGTTAACATGGTAAGTTTCTCTATGAGATATTGGTCTTTTCCTAAAAGGATAAAGAATAGTGTCAAAATCACTGGTGTTTTAATAAACCAATTTAATTATGTATGTTACTATTATGTATTTTTTCATAGTTGAAGTTACTTTGCTCTCTATTCACTTCTTTCTGCTTGAAATTTAGTTTTTTTTTAAGATTTCATTTATTTATTTGACAGAGAGAGAGATCACTAGTAGGCAGAGAGGCAGGCAGAGGGAGAGAGAGGGAAGCAAGCTCGCCGCTGAGCAGAGAGCCCGATGCGGGGCTCGATCCCAGGACCCTGGGATCATGACCTGAGCTGAAGGCAGAGGCTTTAACCCACTGAGCCACTCAGGCGCCCCTGAAATTTAGATTTTATATGTTACTTTTATCATATGCAAATACTACAATTAAAGATAAAATGTAAATCTCTTAAGGGAATCTCTTAAGGAAACCGGACCTAGAAAATATAAATCAATTAAATTGGAAGATCAAATAATCTTTTTATATATATGCTTAATATTTTTATTTACAGTGATTCCTCCAACTAGTCATTGCCATCCAAATGCTAACTGAATGAAAAATTATAGAACATATAAAAATTCCAGCAAATTCTAAACAAAATTTTCTATGATTCGTTACATTTGTTTCAAACTTCAGTTAATATTCTTCTAGTCCTTATCATTATCAAATTCAATATTTATTTCAGGTTTCACTATGAAACTTCCTCCATTTTAACCACCCTACTTCCAAAGGGAATAACACCAATAGTACTCACTACTCAAAAATGCCTTGTTTAGAAAGTTTTGGCTCTGCCCTGACCAAAACCAGCTTCTATCGACATTTTCTTGAGTCTGTTGTACTTCAGGAACAAGTACTCTTTTCCTCTTCCCTGGCATAATTTCTAAATTATCCCTGAATGACCCAGTCTGCATTTAAAATTCTCATTGTCTCCACCCCAGTGCCCCTAAAACCAGACCTTATCCTTCTCTCCTGAACAAGGTGAGCTATGGGACTCAGTATCAGCT
>CM052799.1:154909228-154969959 GCA_028533885.1 Nasua narica
CACATATTTTGTGCTCAGTACATAGTTGTTAAATTGCCAATGTTTAGCCCACCATGTTTTAGTAACTATATTTTAGTTACTAACTGAAAACAGTGGTGATTCATTGCTGGCTAAGACTTTTCCACATTTGGATTCATTTGTGAATTAAGGTTGAATCATTTGCTGGTTAAGATCCTTTCACATTTGTCATGTTTCAAAGGAAAAACAATAGAGGCTGAACAGCATGGAAGTATCACTTGTGACTTAAGAGATAATGGCTACCATTACTTGGAATATGGGATGGATTAAAATATTAATCTATCTATTTGATTTGGTGTGGAGAGGAAGTCAGACTATTATAAAGCTGTTCAAGAGTGTCCTAATCCTCATGGAAGGATGAGTAGTATTATACTTTCATCTCTCCCTTCTCTGTCCTTCCTTTCCTTGCCTCCATCTTTCCTATGTGGCCCCTCTGCATGGGGTATGCCATCCATGCACAGCATATTAAGGCATGGGGTCATTTACCAGGAAATAGGCAACTAAAGTGTTCAGGCATGTCATCACTGATAAAGAAAAATGTCTCCTACCAGGGAATATGACATATAACTGGAAAAAGTAAGTACTTAGGAGCAATTCATTTAACAGTCATAGGGGTTGTTACCAGAACTTCCAGGACTCTGGCACCACCTCCGTGGAATAATGGTTGTTGGTTTCTGGCCGTAGAGTGGTGGTGGTAGACTAACCAGCCTACCTTCCTTTTTCTCACATCACTTAATATTTTCTTTCTGCTTAGGCCTACAGAGAAAATGTTTTTACTCATTTAACTGTCCCTTCAAAAGAGCTGCCCACAACACAGCTACTAAAGGGATGAAGTGATGCCTACGTGCCCTACTACCCTCACACCAGTCAATGAACCTGTCCTTCATATATGGCCAAAAATGGCCAATGAAACACAGAGAGGAGTAACTCTTGCCAGACCAAAGGGTTTTGTAGGGCCCTAGACATGTCCTTAAGAGTTAATATAGTGAAAGGAAACACTGTGGGCTCAGGGGAGCTGGGTCCCATGTACCAGATTACATATTGTCTCCTAACACTTTCCTGACCATGCACAGCAATATTGGAAGGTGAGAAAATAATTTTCTAATCCCGGCATAGAACCTTTATTTGACTAAATGGTCACTTCATATATTTAAAATGCCTTTACTGGGATGTTAGCTTTAATGGATTTGGAAGAAATAGTTTGTCAAGATTGATGTATTTCTAAGAAGTGGCTCAAGACATAAGCATGTTTAATTAGTAGCTGTAATGCTCCTGACTCAAGTTCTTTTGCATTAAGAATTTATATATCAGCTTTCCCATCCTTTATTTGCAAACCCAAACAATCCCTCCTCCCCACTCTCTATTTTTTTTTATTGCTCATTTTAAACAAGGAAAATCTAAAATACTGGTTTCAAAAGGAATAATAAAGCTATGGTAAACTAGCTGCACTAAGTACCCTTTGAAGGAAAATGACTGATAGTTATTGCTCTCTGGCAAAAAAAAAAAAAAAAAAATAGATAACGCAGTTTCCTTTACTGGCCCCATAGTCGTGCATTTAAAATGCATGGTAAGACCTGCCTACTCATGTGTTTGTTCTGAATCCTTATTTTGTCCATTAAGCCCCATGATACCATCCACTGAAAAATTTCCAGTTCTATCTTAGAAGACCAGTCAGAAAAGACATTGAAAAATTTTTGAACTAATAAGGAAAGCTACTAAATACAAATGTTATGACAGCTTTCACCAACACATTTCTACCCTTTGTGCAATAATTCTTCAAGGTTCTCGTCTGAGGGAGCCCATATCAAAGACAATGACAAATCTACAGATCCCAGGTGCCCTGAGATTGGTTTATAATCCCGAAAACAAAAAGAGATCCCCTTTATAGGTCCACAATGAGAGGCAGCAGGTTTGCCTGTAGAAAGTATGGGTTCTACATTCAAACAGAAAAGTTCCGATCCGGCTCCTGACAAAACTCAGGCCAGTCACTTACTCATTCTCAGCTCATATTTTTTTTTTTTCCTGCAACATGTGGCTAATAATGTTTCCCTAGGTGGTGGGTAAACATTCAATAAAGGCAAGCAAGCTTTATTTAATAATCTTGGCTTCGGCTACATGTAACGGGGATAAAAAATTCACATCTCCACGTTTATGTAGCAAGGACTGCAAAGAGCCTCCACCGATACACGGACTGTTGATATTACAGTTGTTGGGGAAGCCCAGGGCTCAGTGAGAGCGTGGCCTGCATTCAATCGTAAGAGCTAGAATAGCACTCAGGTGTCTTCTCCTGGAGTTCAAATCAGTTGTGAAGGTGAAATCCCAGGGCCCTCCTGTGGTGATGGCCAAATTGCCAAGTCGTGTTTTGTCTAGATCATACAAACGGAAAAACTTAATTTGAAATTGAATAGCTCTGTAGATTTGTCATTGTCTTTGATATGGGCTCCCTCAGACCAAAACCTTGAAGAATTATTGTACAAAGGGTAGAAATGTGTTGGTGAAAGCTGTCCACATGCTGTGTCTGTACATTTAGGAGTAAATCACGGTGCTCTTCCTGCTGTTTGGGACTCTGTCTGTTGACATTAAAATGTCCTCACAACTTATAAAAATCATTAAGGACTCCATTTGCGCCTCCCTGGTGGGAAGTTAGGAAATAAAGTCATGCCAGCTAGTGTACATTTCAAATATTTACAATACTGTACTTTCTCTCCAGGCAGCACTCTTGCAGCATCCCTGTGAGAAATTAGTACTGACACAGACTAGCCCTCCCCCAGGCCAGCATTTTATTAAGGAAATCTCAGAGTCAGTCTTTCTCCATTGTCCCCCAGAACCCTGATCTCATTGGCTCTGAAGCTTATGCCAGAGAATAAAGAAAGGAAAGGAAGGGAGGAAGGGAGGGGGGAGAAGAGCAGTAGGGAAGGGGAGAGTAACTGGCATTTCACAGGTGCATAGTAAGTATTTACACTGCAGTGAGTCTCCACCAGCACACTTCCCCGCTAAATCTCAATTGAACTATAGTTTCAGTAGCAAAGGACAACATAAAAGCAATACTGATGGCTCGTATACATTCTATACGAAAGAAAAATATGGAACATGACAAGATCACTCCCTGATGAACGAAAGATAGAAGACTGACTCGAAGACAATTTCTTTAACAGGAAAAGTATAAAATGATGGGAAGGGGTAGTAGGAAAGGTTTTAGAATTTGTTTCCCAGGAGATTTTTTTAAATTGAACACATTTTTACCTTTCTGGGATGGTTGAAAGAGGCCCAATGGAGACAAAGGAATGCATCCCTAGAGGTATGCGCGAGTCTGTGAAGTCTTTCCATGGAGGAAAGGAAACGCTAGGGACGGCGGGGGTAAGGGCAAGAAAAAGATGGAAAGACAAATCCAAGGAGAGCTTCTTGCTTAGGCTCATGGTGTGTACGAGGGTAACGTGCAGGGATTCCTCCCCCACTCCCAACCTTGCTCACTGGATATCGTGAGCAAATACATCCGCCGGTCCAGCGGCGGATCCCAGAACGGAATGGCTATGTCTCTGAGCTTGTCGCTGCTCTCCGATGGCAGGAATCACCACGGTGCTGACCATGTCCACCATCATCTCTGGCATGAGCGCCTCCATGCCCCAGGTGTCCTACATCAAGGCCGTGGACGTGTACCTGTGGGTCAGCTCCCTGTTTGTGTTCCTGTCAGTCATCGAGTATGCAGCTGTGAACTACCTCACCACCATGGAAGAGCGGAAACATTCCAACAAGACAGGGAAGGTACGGCCTGGCTTTTAATTAGCGGATCCCTTTTGGAATGTGAAAAAGACTATTTTACCTATAATCCTCTCCGGACAGTGTCGTAAGGCCTTGTATTGAGTCTCTATGCCTTGGCCAGATGTGAGTTTACAAGATTTAATATTGAACCTTATTCTGTGTGTGCTGGCTGTTTTCCTCAGCATCCTTACTCAGCTTTGCTAGGAGTTTTTTTGTGTGTGTGAGAATTCATCTCAGTGTGCCCTCTCCACTGACTCTATCCTTTGAAAAGGAAGGGTTGATGTGCAACAATATGCTTTCAAGTAGGTGATAACGATGGTGACAATAATGAGAATAGCTAACATGTAATGTGTGTTTATTATGCATTGGCATTATACTAGCCACCTACCATACAGTATGTCATTTAATTCTGAGTAACCCCAAGAGATCCGTTTCTATATCACCTTTGTTTTACAGAGGTAAAATAGGAGCAGATAGAAAACAATTTGGCCAAGGTCACACAGCCCAAGAGGAATCAGGATTTGTTTCTGGATCTCTCTGACTCCAAGCACTGTACTCTCAATCCCTAAATGATATATTTCTCTCCACAAGAACTAGGATTTATGCTTCTCTTCTTGTCACTTGGGGGAGTGGTAGAACATAAAGAGAAATTCTCCTCTCCACAGTACACTGGAAATAAAAGGTGACTTTTGAGTTCTAAATGTCATCACATGTTTCCTGTGCCATTGTTTAATAAGTATGGATTAACATCTACCTGCTTCATTTCATAAAAGACTGGGACGCCAGTTCGCTGTTATTATGAGAACTGATATAAGATATTGTACTTCAGAAACCTAATTGATCATATCAAGTTGTTTGTAGCCTACACTTAAGACTATATGTGTGTGTGCATGCACACACAGATATGCACATAATTTTAATGTAATATTTTCACATTGGTTTAAGAAATTATTATGTGCACAATTATACATGCCCAAAACATTGTTTAATATTTGTTACAGTTGTAGTGAGAGCATTTCTTACTTTTCAGAGTGTTTTATATCCTCTTTTCAAATTAAACCTTCATATCAGCTCCATGAGGTAAGCCTTACCGAGATTAGGATCTCTATTTTTAAAATGAAGCAGCAGAGTTTTAGTGAAGGAAAGTGATTTGCCAAAAGATTCACAGCCCAGAGAGATGCAATTGCAATTCAGATCTCCTGTAATGCGACTTCATTCTTCTATTATATATCCTTTGAGTCAAAGCTGGTTTTGACAGGGGAGCTGATTTTGCTTTGTTGCTGATGCTTCCATTTCTTTTGTTGACAACGTGTGTGGGTCCCTGCCACATACATCCCCACGGCAATGGCTAGGCGGGTGTGAGGAAACTAGGAACTTTCAGACAAGTATGCGGTAAAGGGTGTACACATCACCTGGGACTTGTTCAGATTTTTGTTCAGTAGATCTGGGGTGTGGGATCAGCGAGTCTGCATTTCTAACAGACTCACTTTGGTCCATTACCCACACTGTGAATAGTAGTGATTTAGATAATCTGTGAAGCGAAAGGTGACAGAGAAAAAAAGGTGTGATGAGGAAAAGAATTTTGTTGTTGTTCCGTTTTGGTTTTATGTGGGAAGTGGTTAACCCAAGAAAGAGGCATTGTAGTAATTCAGGCCCACCTCTAATTTGACTCCAAACTTGTCTACATCTCCCTGCCCCCACCGGCCACACAACACATGTCTTCACTCTACTGAATTTCCTTTTTCACTAGATGGTGTTGTACAGACTCTTCTTGTGTACCACTAAGGAGAGAATCTTTTGAGTTAATAAGCATCATATGTTTTGGAAGATTTTTTTTATTGGAGTAAAATCCATATAACGTAGAACTTACTATCTTAACTGTTTGTAAGTGTATAGCTCAGTAGTGTTAAGAATATCCACCTGGTTGTGCAAGCAATCTCCAGAACTTCTTCATCTTACAAAACTGAAACACTGTGCCCATTACACAACTCCTCATTTTCCCCTTTTCCTAGCCTCTGGAAACCACCTCCTTCAAAGGCGCAATTATCTCAAAGAAATGTCCCACCTGCCATTCCTATATTTGTGGGGCAAAATGAAATAGCACAAGATTTGGAGTCCAAAAAGGGATCCCAAACCTAACTGCACTACTTCCTAGCTCTGCGTTTTAGGTTGTCTCCTAAATGTCATTCTTAATTTTCAGACTGTTGGCATTTCTCTCCTATTTATCTCACAGGGCAGTTGTAAATGGTGTAATAAATGGGTCTGAAACATTTGAAAACTATGAAATGCTACGCAGATGTTAAGTTCTTATTGTGATGAGTGCCCAGAGCAGAGGCTCGGAAAGAAGAGCAGTTTTAATGAGGATAGTGGGGCAGGCTGTCTGAGATGAGAAATCGTTTAAGGGATGGGATGCCCTGGTGAGGCACAGGGTAGAAAGACATATCTATAGTTTTGGGGGATAACCAATGATACTTCTCTCCTCTATGCCTGAGTTTATAGAGAGAGAAAGATGCAGGGACCAGACAGATAGATAGGATGATGCACTTTGTTGTTCATAAAGCAGTTGGGAGGAAGTGCCTTAGATAGGTGAGCAGAAGGTCTCACTAATACTTCATCACTGTACTAAACATACTTACTCTTTTGGTCACTGGTGAAGCTAGACAATTCAGGACTCTCCCTCTGAAGACAGTCTCCTTTTACCTCCTCTCAGAGAACAAACTTGGATACAAATGCAGATCCCAAAGTGAGGACTCAAAAGGAACTGAGCCACACACGCTAGTTCCTTCTTCCAAATCTCTAGGGTGGAGTAATGGAGGGATAGTGATAAAGACCAGGAATGTTAGAGTATGGAGTTCCTCCCTATGAAATCATGACGTTAAGCAAAGTTCATTACCTACGACCGTCACCATCATATCCCTGTCCCAACTTCCCCCAGATGCCAAGAGCTGGAAGAACATCAAGGGCCATGGAAAAATCATCCCTAGGGTTGATGTTTGCCCAGAAAGGAGACTGGAAGTCATTTTCTTTCTTATACCTTCATCCAAATGTATTCCTACTTCCAGGACTTAGAACTTAATATAAAACCATCAAATCGGGCCCCTGGGTGGCGCAGTTGGTTGAGCGACTGCCTTCGGCTCAGGTCATGATCCCGGAGTCCCGGGATCAAGTCCCATATCGGGCTCCCAGCTCCATGGGGAGTCCGCTTCTCACTCTGACCTTCTCTCTCTCACTCTCTCTCTTTCCTAATAAATAAATAAATAAAATGTTTAAAAAAAAAAAAAAACATCAAATCTCTACTCTAGGTATAATATGCCTTGGGTATGTGCTTATTTGTAGACTAGTGTGAAAAATTAAAGACCTTTTTCTAAAGACTGTTTCTACTAGAACAACCAACTTAAATATTTGTGGAAATTAGTACTTTACTGGAAAATTTACGGCAAGGTTTAATCAATTATATAAATGGTTCTAAATTATCATAATGTCCAGTAGGATAAGTCAGCAGTGTTCTGGGTGGCTATAGTGAACCCACTGAAGAGACTGTATTAGTTAATCTATCCTCAGATCCAGAGTTGAATATATTATTAATGTTATTTTTGGCTACCTGAGTTTAGTTTTTGAGTCTTGATCTATTTCATGTTTATATGATCCATTTTCATTTTATGAAAAGTTTCTATGGCTAAAACAAAAAAAAACTCAAATAACTTGAGTATGGGTCTTTGGTTAGTTTACTGACTACACAAAATATTCTCTGTCTCTTGAATTCAGTAGAATATTAGGTTTTTAATTGCTATGAAACAAATACGTGTTTTGGCAGAATTTACTCCATAGCCTCCAGTGGTAGCCTATTGATATTTGTTTGTTTTTTGACTTCGCTATAGATCAAGAAGTCATTTTCTTTTCTCAGAAGGAAATTAGTAAAAGCTGCTTTGTAGATACTGTTCTGTATCAGCAAGAACCACTATCTCCCTCAAAGTAAAACCTTAAAGAAAAATGGTAGTTCAGATTCAATCAGGCACTGGAGCCAGAAAGCACTGATAATTCTCTCCTTCTGAAAAATAAGCCAATTTCAACTTGTTTAATTGGGCTATGTTCGTATCATTTATAGGTACTTCCAGCAAAAATGGGAAGACTTGGCCAATTTGCATTTAAAAAGAGCAGTTAAAATCATTTCCCACCCCTACTCCAAATTTAAGCATATATGGATCACCAGATGATATTGTTCTGGTTTTGGACCAAAGAACAAAAACAAAAACAAAAACAAAACAAAAACACACACACACACAAAAACCCCTTCACTGACTGGATGTATTGCTATGTTTTCTCTAAAGAGGAAAATATGTTGAAAAGCAAATCCAACTGGCTTATGTTGTTCTTCTGATAAATCATGTTCAATTTCAACTCAGACTTACGGCAAATAATTCATACTACTCAGAAACAAAGGGGAAACCTGAAACAGTATTCCTTTCTGGGGAAACATACATTTGAGTGTTCCAGTCTATCAGGCCAGAACTAAATAAGAAGACATTGACATTATAATTGTGAAACATTTATTTGTATAATGTTCAAATATTTCTATGGAGATAATAATAAACCTAGCTAAATCCTTATTAAAAATGAATCTCTATGATGGTGTTTTCCATTTATTATTAAAATGATTTTAGTCAGATACCAAAAACAAAACCAGAATTCTATTCTTTAAAATAAGCAAAACATTCCTAGCATCTCTTGAAACTGTCTATTTAAAAAATCTGTTTAGACTTTTACTGTAATTCCTATATACAGAACCATATCCATGACTTACTAACAAAAGTCTTTTTGTCAGCTTTCTGGAACGTATAATATTGATGCAGTTCAAGCCATGGACTTCGATGGTTGTTACCATGACAGCAAGACTGAAATGGACCAGACTTCCTTTTCTCTGCAGTCAGAAGAGGACTCAGTAGGAGAAAGATCCACAGGCAGTCCCAGCACAAATTCATCTCAGATAAAGAGAAGGCAATCCTTAGGAAAGCATGTTGGTAGAATTTTTCTGGAGAATAACCATGTCATTGACACCTATTCAAGGATTTTTTTTCCAATTGTGTATATTATATTTAATTTGTTTTACTGGGCTATATATGTGTGAGGAGAAATTCCCAATATATAATACTTGTTTGGGAATCAGATTATGTTAAAAACAACAACAGCAACAAATAACTCTTGACTCTGGGGGACAGTACTAAACTGGGGAGTCAGCCAGTCAAGTCTCCTGGATTACAGAAGATTTGAAGGTTGGCTGATTTACATCTAGGAAAGAGTTTAAGGTCCCAGAAGAATTTGACTCCATACATAAGAGTCACAGGCATGCATATGACAGAAAAACATTCTCTATAAGGAAGGACTTTGTAACTACATCTCCTAGATCTTCCTTGCTTTATAAATGTAAACTTTGTATTTACCTAAGACATAAAGCTATGACAATAATTTAGAAACATTTATTCCTTAGTGCTAGTCAAGTACCAGATTACCTAACAGAGTTGAACCCTTGTAAGGAAGAACATCAGCATTAAGGTGATATCATGGATACTCACACAGCTGAGATGTACATGAAGAGCCTCCCTGCCCATCTCCAACCAAGTCTTTTATCTTATTTCACTAATACGTTTCATGTATTATTGACTCCAAGAGCAGAAAATCCGAACTCTGTTCCTATCCTATTATTAAATTAATACATCGATCTTCAGTAATAGAATCTTGTATTTTGTAGTTAAGTTATAGTTTTATAGCTTTGGGGAAGCATTTAATTAATTAGTTACTATATTCACCAAATATTTATTGACCTCCTACATGTGCCAGGCACTTTATTAGGTGTTATGTAGTAAAAAAAAAAAAGAGAGAGAGAGAGAAAGAAAGAAAGAAAGAAAGAGAATACAAAATGACATTCCTGCTGCCAGTGAGTACACAGCCTATCAGGAATAGTGAACTGGTAGCTATCATGAGTAATAAATGCAATAGCTGTTAAAAAATAGAGGTTTATACATTGTACTATCTGAGTTCTGAAAAGGGGATACCAAAAGAAGGAAAAGAACATTCATGAAGGGTTGGACTCCCAATTTAAAAGCAACTAAAGTTGCTTCCAGACATGGCATTGAGTGAAAAGTTGAATGAAATTTATATATCCCATAGTAATCCCATAGTAACTTTGGTTGAACCAAGTAAATCAGGTGTAGTGGGTATTAAATAAATGTTTGTTAAGCAGAAAAACCTCCAATGATCAGCATTCATTTTGTAGACTGGGAATGTGCATGCTTTTGTGTTAAGTATTTTGTGAAAAAGATTCCATTTAGAGATTAGCCCTCAGTAGGAAGTATGAAATATTCTCCTTCCTATTTTGGTTTCTGGCATTGAATCAAGGGAAATAAATTAAACGGTGTGTTACTTTCAGTGTATTGCCATTTATTTCACCATGAAGTGAACCAAAATCATTTGAATCATTTTGTGTCAGGTGAAGAGATAAGTAAATTCCTGCTTATTTGCCAGTAACATGACATAGGGTTCTAGAAACTTTTCCTTTTTGGTGCAAAAGATTTAAAGGCAAATTCCATCTCTGTCATAACTTCTCTCATAGGCAGGCTAAGTATCCGGGATACTTCATTCCGTTTTCTTATTTTTTAAAAAGATTTTACTTATTTGTCAGAAAGAGCACAAACAGGGAGGGGTGAGGGAGGCGGCAAGCAGAGGGAGAAGCAGGCTCTCTGTGGAGCAGAGACCCCGATGCAGGGCTTGATACCAGGACCCTGGAATCACAACCTGAGCCAAAGGCAGACACTAAACCAACTGAGCCACCCAGGCATCCCTTCATTCTATTGTTTTAACACAACTTTAGCAATTCTTTCAAAAGTTTTCAAAGATTATATTTTTCTAAGAAACTGCCCAAAATTGAGCTAATATAATTTATTAAAACCTTTCTCCATATAATTGTAGATAGACCATAAATACACTTTAAAACTACTTATTTAATAGTTTTTAAGTTTGACTTAAAAGGAATAGTTAATTTTGTAGGATTATATTTTCAAAATACAGAACAGGTTAATATCCTGGGTGGTTCTTTGAGATTTGTAGCTATTATTTGAACAGAGCATTACAATTGCGTTAATACTTCTGATCCTGACATAGTCTGTATATAACTGATATTAAAAAAAAGTAGACAAATCTACAAATGAACAGAACAAATCTACACCCTTCCTTCTTCTAACTCTCTGGTTCTTCAGATATGACTGTTTTTCTTGTACTTTGAACTATGCCATTCGGGATGTCTAAAGCTTCCCCAGGAATATTCACTTCACAATTTCAAATCAAATGGATCCCTGAATCCATTTGGCAGTGTAGGCTAGAAGAATGGGTCTCCACCACACTACTCATACACTCGTCATTCCTCCTGAGGAGCATCAATGCACAATTATTGGCCGATCAAACATAACTTTTGTTAATGTCTAGAAATGGTCTTTGCATTCTTCAGTAATATTTAAAATATGTTTGCTGCTCAAGAGAATTATTAGAGCATTCAGAATGAGCCCCTGGGATTTTGGCCAGTTTTCATCTCCTCAAATCGGTGGCTTGTGAAGACAATGATCACGGACAGAACTGTTACTGGGAGGTTGATTTCTACCAGGGAACACCAAGGCTTCTGGTTCGGTTATTTCAAAAAGAATGAAATCACAGCTACCTGAGAAATGTATGAGTCACAGCATACAATAGTTACCTCATTTTGATTTTCGCTTCATTTACTGATCACAATCCAGAACAGATTGCGTGTGATTGTTCAGTGAAGGATAAGCTTGGATAAAATGTGAGGATTTCAGAAAATAAGCTGCTTTTCCAGATTTAAGAAAAAGCTGGCCAGCTTTTTTTAAACTGCCTAAATATAGAAGCAGGATATTTTATAGGGACTGCTCTGGAAAATCTATAAGAAGATATATTTTTATTGTTTTCTTATTATAAAAGAAATATAATTTCATTATAAAAATTAAAAATACCAAATGGCAAAAAAAGATCCACTCAGAATTAAATAGTTAACATTTTAATGCGTGTTCTTAGAGTTTTTCTATGATAACATATATTTTTCTAATGGAATCATTTTGTATACACTTGGATGTATTAATTTAAACCCTTATATCATACCCAACACTGTGTTGGGGATACAGTAAAGATGGACACTCCCTAACTTCTAATTGGGAATGTGTCTAACTTATGCAATTTGTAGCCAGATTTTCTTCTCTGGATCATAAGCAACATTTCTTTTAAGTTATTTAAATTTTTTCATAAACAAATTTCTATGCCATTTTTTTTTGCACAATAATTTTTATATGCTGCAGATCAGTCCGCTGAATGAGTATACTGTAGTTTATTTAACTCATCTCCTCTTGTGAAACATTTGCTTTATTTCCTATTGCCTGTGATTATAATGGGCTGCAATTAGCAACATAAAAGATATTTAGAAGTAGGGGCGCCTGTGTGGCTCAGTCAGTGGGTTAAGTGGTTAAGCATCTGCCTTCGGCTCAGGTCATGATCTCAGGGTCCTGGGGATCCAGCCCTGCGTTGGGCTCCTTGGTCAGTGAGGAGTCTGCTTTTCCCTCTCCCCTACCCCTCCCAATCCTTTGTGCACTCTCTCTCTCTCTGTCTGAAATAAATAAAATCTTTAAAACAAGAATGTTTCAAAGTAAAATTATTTTAGAAATAAAATTTTTAGCCATAGCCAAATTTCAGCATTTATTTCCTTTGTAAGAATTCCTATTTGCCACTAGAATCTGCCATATCAGACTCACTTACCTGTCTGTTTAAATGGGGATATATCCATTGGCATTCCCTTTATAAAAGAAGTTTAGACATTGTATAAAATACCTATTAAAGCAGTCCTGTTTATTGAAATTCTGCTTTCTTCCACGACTGTGATTTCCATCACAAGCCCTTTTTGAAAGTAGGAGAGCAACTGAGACTGCAAATATTTGTGTATCAGTTGCTACATAATCATAATTTATAGTTACATTGTCTTAATCCTTGCAGGTGGATTAGTTTTCATGAATGGGGTCTGTCATTTTGTGTTGTGCCACTCACAAGCCATGTTCCAATCACACACCCACACACACAATTTTTTAACATGGAGATTAATGAGGATAGGAATGATACCTAATTCTATAGTCATTCCAGTGAGATTAACAACACCCTCAAAGAGGTAAGAGAAAAAGGTGGTAAGGAAATTTGCTGTTTCAACCACAATTCTATACCTGGTGCTGCTGTTATTTCCTGGCAGCGTCTCAGGCAACAGTTGATTTCACATCCTGTCTACCTCATTTGTGGAATGGAGCCACCTAATTGTTCCTTGTAAAACTCTGCTTTAAAACAGCCAAACTGTAATGTCTTCGTCATTTTAAAATCATATCACTCTCCAACTGCAGTTTGACTTCCTTGAACTTGACAAAGAATTTGAACATTTTGTTTTCTCTTGTGAAGAAACTATGAGAGGCAAAATGCACTGGGAGGATATTCATTGATGAGCAATATCTCAAAATAAGGGAAGAGGCCCAGAAATCCAAAAAGACAGAAAAACAAGGGAGTCTTACTCAGAGGTGGAGGTGGAGGTGGTAGAGGCAGCTCTTGTCTTAGACTATATGACAGCAGCGTGGTCATTTCTCAGAAGACAAATGGCGGTGGGGGAGGGGCGGATTTTTTGACTCTTGCTACCTTCCAGGAACACAGGGGCTTCAGATACAGTTCAACATTGTCACTTGTTTTTCCAATTTTACTGCTGAATCACAATGTTTTTTGATCAATAATGGGGCCAAGTGCAGAAAAGAGATTTCAGTCACTGAGAAAAATTACCATAGTTTTCTTTTCAATATATTGATACTTAAGTTGATGTAGGAAACATTGAACTACATTTTATTATCAATTAGGTCACTTGATGGATGAGCTATTACTTTTGATCCCAGGATCGATACAGTTCATTATAGAAACTTATTTTCTACAAGAGTGCTCCAAAGGCTTTCTACAAAATTATGCTGCTAGTTGCTCGCTCTTTGCCTTAGGCAGTCAAAAGGAGATGAAGTCATAATATCATTATCAAATATTCTTAAGCTTATTGGGAAGTAATAACACTTTCTGAAGTTTGATAGATAAGCCTGAGTCCTTTAAAAGTGACAGGTTTCAATATTTCCAAGAAGACTAGCTACTGAACCAGGCCCCCTAAGAAACAAAGTGGTTACACACATTCATTTCTTCTCTTCTTCAGAGAACATTAAAGCAGGTGTTTCAAGTGTTTTACACCTTAAAGAAGTGTTACGAACACAAACCCACACATCATTAAATTTTTAGAGCAATCATACCACCCCAGAATAACTTAAAATAGGTTTTGTTAATTAGGTTGTAACTTGGATGAAGTCATATTTAAATCAAAGGCTGAATTGTTGTGAAAGAAGCTTCAGGACCTATTAAGGAGTTTTAAATGAATATGCAGTTCAGGTAAACAGTGAAGAAAGAGATGGTTTTGTGAAAATGAGGTCTGGTAATTTAATGTGACTTATAAAGATAATGTGAATTTGAAGTAGGAGAGAAAAATAAGGCAAAAGAAAGAGAACGGTAGGAGCTAAAAATGCGGTTGATTCATAAAATGAACTCAGAGTTCCATAGTGTGTGTCTTAAGGGAAGATTTGGATTTGAAGATAGAATTAATTATATTTGATTATTTTGGATAATATCCTGGTCTACATTAATGCAATCAGATGATTATTGCTTATTTGTACAAAAGATGGTGTGTCTTTGGGCAATGAAAGTAATTAATTGCATGTAGATCCCCAAGTAATCAATGTAATATGCCATCCTGACCGAAATAATCAAATTATTCAAGTTATTAGGATTATTTGATTCTCTCTTGACATTGTCTCTTACCACTTTTACGCAGTAAATTTAGTGGTAGAATTTCTACTTGATTCATGTGGATTAACCATTTATTGTATCGCCGAACCCTATTCTATATGAAATAATCTGAACTTGTTGGGGATACAGATAGAATATGACTTTATTTTTAATATGCTTTATTGGCTGTTACTTCTCTGTCCCTTGCTGGCATCTCAGGTAGATCCGACAGCTTTCTGGGTAATTTGAGTTATTGATCAACCAGCCAATCAATCAATAACCACATATAGTCACACACACATACATACATACATACATCCAGAACACTCACTTTGATGATGGAGATTTATTTTCAAGCATAAAGCCTAGACTGATTTAAGTGTCTTTTCACTTTTCCCACCTCGGGTTTAAACCCTGAACTATGGGAATTGTCCTAGGAAGAAGGTAATACCTGCTCTAGTACATGCCTCTCTCCTACCCTCCTCCATTCCACCAGGTTTAGGGACAAGGGAAGGATGGGGAGGATTAGGGAAAGAACTGGCAAAAGTCTTTTAACTTCAATGATATCTGGTTTAGTTTTTTTGGTTGGTTGATGTCCTCTGGGTGGCAGGCAGGCCGGGTTTCATGGGCATGAAACCGGTATCCTCACACAAGGCCTCACCCCGGGAGGGGGGGCGGTTAATGCTCCACCATTGCCATCTTGAATTTCTTAATAATGTAATCTTTGAATGTATTTTGTAAGTGAAGTCTGTTGGAACAAGAGCGTACATACCAAGGCCCAGCACGTGCAGTTCTGCTTCCAGCCCTGTGGGATGGGTTCTGGACCTCACTCTCCTGCTTCCCCCTTCCAGCCCCACCAGCACCCCACGCTGCCCCCTGTCCCTGGTGGGGGCCTATACAACAATCCACACATCCCACAGCAATTCCCTGCCCAGGCCTGGCCGTGCAATGCTGTGTTTGAAGAGGTCCTGGACTGGAGTAAGGCTGTCAACCACCCTCTATGCAGGGAAGGTGTGAGCTCTGGCTGGGAGGTGACAATCTCCTGAGTCTGGCCAATCTGCTTTGGGTTGGGGCCCTGACCAGCATGTCAGGAAGATTGATTTCCCCACCCCAGCCTAAGCTCATCAGTGTCGGTCGGGTGGTTAGCAGGAGGGGGTACTCAGTAGCCTGTGGATGCTGAGTGCCACTGCAGGGCCCCCGTGCCTGTGAGGGTACGCACTCACCTTTCAAGTAGTCCTGTGTTTGCTAGAACATGACATTGAATAGCAAATAAAAAAAACACCACCATTATAGTGAAGAGGGAATCTGCAAAGGAAAGAAGTCATTCTATATTTTAGCACCTTTGATGGCCCCTCCTCCCTCCCTGTTATATATATATATATATATATTTTAAAGATTTTTTATTTATTCATTTGACAGAGAGGAGAGAGATCACAAGCAGGCAGAGAGGCAGGCAGAGAGGGAGGGGGGAAGCAGGCTCCCTGCTGAGCAGAGCCTGAAGCAGGGCTCCATCCCAGGCCCCTGAGATCATGATCTGAGCCAAAGGCAGAGGCTTAAACACTGAACCACCCAGGTGCCCCATTGGTTTCCTTATATTATATAAATTGTTTGCAAAAGTTAGGATAATAGTAATAATGGCATAGATATTTAATAAAATCATATATAAGAAAGAAATTACTTAGATCTTTTCTGGACCAAAGTGAATACAAATACATAGGGGGCACTATTCACACAGTTTAAAATAAGGTCCGTGCTTCCTGGAATTCTGCAATGTGATAGTCCTATAAAATAAAAGGAAGTTTGGAAACAAAAATTCCTAATACAAATATTAATCACCTTAGAAGCTCCTCAATGTATATAGATTGAATGAATGATTCCAATTAGACTGATTTTTCTCCTAACACCCTGTGGAAATTGGTGCAAAGACCCCTAGGCTTATAGAATTTGAGAGCCAATAGGGATAATACAGAATTATCTGGTTCAATCTCACTTTATAAGAGAGGAAATTGAGTATTAGCAAAAAGAGAAAGCTAAGTTCATTACTGGGCATCTCCTCCCCTGAGTTAGATCCACTACCCTTAAAAAGGACATTTACACACTATTATTCTAAGATACTTTGTGCCCAGCACCATCCTGAGTGGAGGTAGAGGAAGGACAGAGTGGCTGGTATAGTCTGAAACCCAGGCAGGGCCTGCCCAATGGGGAGCCACAGTGAGGTGGCTGAAACCTAAAGCTCCTTAGGAAGAACAGCATAGGAGATCACCGGAGAGGATGACAAACTTAGCTTTGAAAGGAATCTTTCAATGAAGCAACACAAAGGGCATAAATACAAAGCATCCCTGCAGGACTGTGGTTTATTTTTGTAAGAACCCAAGACCAGTCTATTCAGGGTTTCTGTCTAAGACACGATAAGGATGGAATCCTCTGCCCACTCCTATCATCTCAGCATCTTGCTCCCAGGCTTTGCAGGAGGATCACTATTGATTCAGATATCTGGGGGCTTCTGCAGGCTTTTCTGGGCAGGGCTGGGTCCCTGAGCCATCCATGACTCGGCTACCTATGACATTGTTGTCATGAGGAAATGGATTATAGAAACAAAACAACCGACTTCTTAATGACTCTGGAATAAATAAGTTGGAGACTACACAGTAGTCTGCTGCTTGTCCTCTGGAAGAACTTTAAACTCAATGGACTAAAAGCAAAAGATGAACAAACAAATTACTCCAACAGTAGGTTAGAAATGCCAGAGATGCCCGAAGCTCTTCTCTCCCCTCCCCTCCTTTTCCTCACTTTCTCTCCCTCCTCCTTTTCTTTATAGGCATGCCAGTCACTGTGTTTAGGTCTAAAGGAATGAGCATGACTTTTGTTTTGTTTTGTTTTGCTTGCCATGTTAAGAAATCTGGATTATAATAAAAATATCAGAGAGAACACATTGAAAGACACAATTTGCACCAGGGGAACTCCTATACAAGATGTATGATTTTCTCTAGCAGACTTCAATATGTACTTTTGTTCAGTTAGACATCCTAGGGGCTATTCTATATTCTGGGAAATGGTTTTTTGTGTTGACATTGAGACTTTTCTTTATAACAAACACTAAGTACTGCTTTTCCCTCTAATGGATATGGGTAAGAATTTACCATTTTCTGAATCCTTGTAACATCAATACTGTTCTTACATTATCGTGAGTGGATGTTTTATAGTCAAAATAAAAAGCAAAGGACATCACCAATATAATGTCAACTGGATTAGAGGGATTTTTTGTAGTCTTTTCTGAAGACAGATCTTTCTTAGTCTTTCCTGAAAGACGGATCTTCCAGATCTAAACATGATCTTGTGCTAGTTAAACTTTCCAGACTCAATTTCCTCAACTGTAAATGGAGGTAAGCACAAGGTTGTGGTGGGATGAACTGAGGAGTACTTGAAACACTTGGCATGCTCCCTGCCAGCAACAACTCAATTCAAGTTTTGCTATTACTGTTAGTTTTGGACAAGTGTTGGACAAGGATATACTTTGTTTCCATTTGCTCACGTGTCACCGGATAATCAGAAATAAGCATTGGTCTCAATCATCTTGACAGAATGAAATAATTTCCTTAAACAGAGCAAGGGGCAGAGGCCAGACCAGAGATGTACCCTTGAACCCGGTTCCCTGTTGGTCCAGCTTCCCCACCCAAACGTTTCCAATAAGGAGTCAGAAGTACAGAGCCTTAGGCCGAAATTAAATTGCTGAATTTCCAGCATCCTTTTAAACCAAGATTAATTCTGACTGTGGGAGCAACGCGATATAAATTACCGTTGACAATACAAAACAGCACATCATAGCATAGAGAGCCCAAAAGAAAGCGATGGGAGCACCTGGACTTCTAGCTCCCTAAACTTGGGCAGCTCGCCTCACCTCTCCGGGCCTCAATTTCCCCATTCATAAAAGAAACCGGTTGTACTAGAACTGTTGCCCCAAATCCAGAGGCTCATCCTGCCCCCAAATAAAAACAAAACAAAGCAAAACAAAAAACAAGAACCATGTATATCCTTTAACACTAAAGGGAAAAACATGCGGGCGTGAACACCGAAATCCGGCGGGTACCAGGGGGCCAGAAGCACTCACCACCCGAACGGCCGGGAGGGGCGGGCAAGCGGCCACGCAAGCGGGAGCCAGAGCGGGCCACCCCCCAGCGTGCGCACGCCGCCCCGCCCCGCCCAGCCCCGCCCCCAGCCACCGCCCCGCCTGCTCGCGGCGGCGCGCAACAGGCCGAGCCGGGTGAGTGCGGCGGTCCCGCCTGCTGTCCCGCGCCACTCCTGGCGGGGTCGCGAGCGCCCTCCCGGTGCCAGGGTACGGGTGCGAGTGGGGCCTGGGGGGAGACCTGAGAGCCGAGCCCCGGGGAGCCTCGGGGGCCCGGGCTGGCGGGCGCTGGTGCTTTCGGGACCGGGGACGCGCGCTGACGCGCTCGGTGATTCCAGGGACCCGGGCAGGGAGGACACGCCGGGGCTGGTGCTGCCCGGATGGAGGGGTAGGGTCACAAGTGACCTGGGCACCGAGAGTGGCCCCCGTGAGCCGCCGGTGGTCTGGAGACTGGGACGAGCGCGCGGAAAGTTTGGAGGCTCGGTAGGGAGGGTGACGCTCGCCCTGGCCCCGGCTGCAGGCTGCCTGGGAGCGCGGCCTCCACGTGGGCTGTGCTGCTCGCGTCCGGTCGGGCCTAGGAGACTGGCTTCCCAGCTGGGGAGCCTGCGGCCCTCTAGTCCCGCCCTAACTTGAAAATTCCAGCCCCTTGTGCACTTTACTCAGCAAGTGTGACTAGCCTAGCAGCCCCACAGTGGGTTGTCCAACAGGTTAGTAAGGCCAGGTTGTTGACTGTGTTTTCAGGAAACAGGGGCCTGGGAGTCACAAGATGTGATTAGTCGACTAGTTTAGTTAATTGTAAATTCGGTGCCAGGCCATTGATTTCACGGGACTCGCGTTTAAGTGGAGGAGCCTGATTTTCCCAGCTTCTTCAACAGTCTCTTGGATGGATGGTTTTGCCTCTCCCGCCTCATCCTTTATATAAAATCGTGGGTCACCAAAATACATGAATGTGGTATAATCCATTTTCTCTTTAAAATACAACTAAAAAGATAACTGCCAATTACAGCTTTAGGTCAACAGGAGAAGAAGCAGTTTTCCGTCTGGATACATTTGTGTTGAGCGAAAAAATGTTTTAGGTTAGCCTAGGTGAGCTCCTTACAGGTAATATTTTTGTCCTGTGTGTGCGTTTGATTGAGCATAATTTGACTATCATCGACTGTGTGAATGGGTCTAAAATTCCTGTAGAGACTTTACAATGTTAATGCGGATTTCTAGGCCCCAGCTCCCAGAAGTGCTAATCCAATAGGCTTGATATGGGGCCCAGAAATGTGCATGCGAACAAGTGTTCCTGGTGACTACGCTGTAAAACACTGCTCTGGAGATTGTAAAGACACACCTCCCGCCCCAGGTGGTGATAACCACTGAGGGCTAACGTGCCCTTCAGCTCTGCAGCTGAAAACTCAAGCTGCAACTGCCCTCAGAATAATCCCCACTGAATAAACTGTTTTCCTCCAACCCTGTTTTGTGTAAGGGTTTTGAGGACTTTTCTCTAAAATTATTTATAAAAGATGAAAAAGGAAAATTCTGCAAACATTTCTTGGAGACCCTTGTGCCACGTTCTGTGCTAGGCTCTGGGAACATGCAGATAGCTGTTGCCCTCAAGAAGCTGCGTTGACTTCTTGTCAGTGAATATTACCACAGAAAAGAAGGTTAGGAAACTTAAAAATGTAAAGGCTCTGTTTATATTTATCAGCTGTGGAATGGTTATCAGTATTGATTTTATCGTAGACTTCATTCTTGAAAGTTGGTTAGATTAGGGTTTTTTTGAATCTATGGACAACTAGTAAAATATGAACTGAGTTTTGGTTTCATCTTTTTTTTAAAGGGAGATCTCTCTTTTTTTTTAAGGATTTTATTTATTTGACAGAGAGGGAGAGATCACAAGCAGGCAGAGGCAGGCAGAGAGAGAGGGGGAAGCAGGCTCCCCGCTGAGCAGAGAGCCCCAGGGGCTCCATCCCAGGATCCTGAGATCAGGACCTGAGCTGAAGGGGAGGATTTAACCCACTGAGCCACCCAGGCGCCCCTAATCTTTTTACACTTTCATGTTTATAGACAATTCAGATTGGAAACATTTGTTTTTACTTTAAAAATTGAAATAGAATATAACATTTCTTTCAGGTATATAACATGATTTGCTATTTGTATACATTAAGTGATACCAATTGCTTTTTTTTTTAAATTTTATTTATTTATTTGAGAGAGAGAGTAAGCAAGAGAGGAGAGAGCACAAACCAGGGCCAGAGCAGAGGGGGAGAGAGGAGCAGATTCCCCACTGAGCAGGGAGCCCCTTATGGGACTATATCCCAGGACCCTGGGATCATGACCTGAGCTGAAGGCAGCCACTTAACAGACTGCACCACCAAGGCCCCCCCCTCACTTACTTTTTTTTTAAAGCTTTTTTTTCCTGAGGCTTTATGAAAATATTTACACTGACTTCTGTTTGGGTGGTCTGTGAGGTTTATGGTCTAACTTGTGTTGGCTTTACTTTTCTAGACAAAGGTTTTTCTTGTTTAATTACTATATTTTTTAGATTCTTAGATAGTCTTTTTTACTTTTCCTGAAATTGTTATGCATCTTAAGATATTTACATGTTTAATGTGGTAGGGTATGTCATCTCTTCTCCCCTCCACCTCTAAAAGCTGTTAAAAAGAATGGTCGTCTTACAATATGGGTAGTGTGAGAATCAGAGAAATAGTATATTTTCCCAGTAACATCTAAGCCAGTTTCCAATTAACTGAGCCTCGAATCATTTCAATATGAACATAGAGAAACAAGAAATGATGTAACTTTTGGCAGTATAAGTAGTGAAATTTATAATCTAACAAAAGCATTTGTTACGCAGTGCTGGGTTTATTTTATTGATGATTGTAGATGGGAAAAATGCTCTAAGTGACTTTATTTTTGGCTTAAGTGTTTTGTGCACTTTGTTTAACCACGCTTCCTGAAGAATGTGCTTACACTGTATTCATAAATTGTGCTTAAAGAAAAGCCTTTCATTGTCATCTTTCTGCTGTCCACATCCTTTAAATAAATTTTAAACTGACCAGTTATGAGAGATAAAGGATGTATGGCTGACTATGAAATTATTTTTTCATTATGGGATACCTTAATGATACAAATTTTCTGAGCCAATTTGACACTTTTTAAAAATTGGGAGCGACGTGTTGGGGGTCTCTAAGACCATCGATTTGCTGGGACTCACAGCTGATTTATTAAAGCAACAGACTAGGTGCTTAATTGGCCCAGCAACTAGTTGTGACAATACATGTGAAATATTGCCAACCAGGGAAGCTCATCAGACACTTCAGAACTCAGGGTTTTTATTGGGGGCTGACCACGTAGGCATCCTCTGCCTGGCACCAAGCCTTAACCAAAATCCCAGACTCCCAGAAGGAAAACAGGTGTTCATTATAAACCACAGTGCACAAACAATTTAGGCCCAGTGAGTTACTTTCATTAGTTAAAGGTGGTGGGAATGCTCCTGAAATCTAAGTTCTCAGACAATAGCCATACATGGGGCCCTTACATGGAAGGATAGGCAGTAACTCTTCGGTGCTAGCCGTGCTCTTTACTGAATCTGTCTTCATAGCTCCTTGTTTCTACACCACGTCTGGGTTCCAAGTACTAGCAATACTTTGTCTCACTGAAGCCTTGATTCTTTAGTTGAGCAATCGAACTGGTCTGGGAAACTTAAAAGGAATAGGGAACATTTTCCGAAAATGTGACTTATGGGTGACATATCCTAAAACACCGAAATTTGTTTTTTCCCCCTAAGCTTAAGCCCTTATTCTTCCAATGCAAGCTTTTAGTGTCGATTTGTATTCGTTTTCACCTCCGTCCTGTGTTTTCCTATCAAAAGCACTTGATTTGAACTGTTTATGGGTACAAAGTTTAGAAGCTAAAACGAGGCCACTAGAGTGGTATATTTTGTTGTTTCCACTTCCTAAATTGTTCCATTTACATTTGGGTTGCATTCATTTATAAATTAGCTGTTACAGTGTGTAACACATATTTCCAGGGTACTCTCTTGCCAGGCTAGACCACTATTTCTACTTAATCCACTGTGTGGCTGAAAAACACCTTAGTTATAATAACAAAAGAGCAGAAAACAGTGTTCTTATAATTCTGCTAGCTCTACAAAACAGAAAACCATAACATCTATAAGTTACTGGAATCTGGGAAAAATTGTTTTTTATAAGCATAATGGTTCTTAGCCTTTTTTGGGGGGCCAGAGACTCCTTTAAGAATTGGTGAGAGCAATGTGCCTACCCCCCAAATACATAGATATACATACACTTTGAAATAGAATCTTTGGAGTTTCTGGAAATTCATGTAATTTGAAATACCATCCTTGAACCCCAGGTGAAAGACAGCTGCATTTTAAGTGTGAAAGTAGTTGCGGTTTGGGGGCAGTTCTGAGAGAGGCTCAGCGAAGCTGGGGGTGTCGCTACTCAGATGTGGGCTGTGGACCAGCAGCAGCATTGTTACCTGGGAGCTTGTTAGAAATGCAGAATCTCAGCCCTGCCTCAGATCTAGATGCCCCAATGATGGGCATGCGTGCTAGAGTTGGGGGGAGCACTGTGTCTGAGGTTACTGATATTGGTATTTTATTGTGTCTTATTTTAGTTTAAAAGTTAAAGCTTTTTAGAGATGGGGTATAACTATCTTTATCTTTGCAGCGTCTAACTCCTTTATTTGTTTGTTTTATGGGGGCGGGTTTTCCCATAACATAGCAATTTTCAGGAATAAGCTGTGAATCAAAGTGAGGAGGTTTATGTGGTGAGGAGACTTGGGAGGAGGCAGCTTCTCGCTCCAGCCACCAGGTGACGCTGCTGGCCCAGGGCACGTTGGCTGCCTTCCTGAGCGGCAGTTGGGGGTGGTGCTGTACCGAGGAGCACTTGGCAGTGGGCCCCTCTTGGTAGATCTGAGGCAAATGTTTGTAACTCAAGAGTATATCTTACTAGGGTTGGGACCTGGTGCTGACAGAAGCCAAATTCAGGATTTGTGACTGCTGGGTCAACGGCCGCCCGCTGAAACTGACCAGGAACTGCCAAGATAGCAGAACCATTCTTTCGGGATCATTATACCTCCTAATAAACACACAATAAATTTCATGACTTAGTGCTTATGTATAAGAAAAACATGCTTTCCTTTAGACAAATATGTAATCGGAGTGCTGGTTGAGGCCGAATCCTCTCTTGGGACTCGTGGTGGCTGGAAGCTCTGTCAGATCCTGGAGGAGACAGCATAGACTTCCAAGTTCTCATGAAGGTGTCATGGCCGCACAACCTGCGCGTGCAGGATTTGCTCACTCCCAGCGAGCTTAACGACGTGTGTGCTTTGTTCCTCGGTAGGTCCATTTCCTCACTGCTTTGTCTTGAGGACGGAACTATGCCGAAGAAAGCAAAGCCCACAGGGAAGGGGAAGGAAGAGGGATGTGTTCCCTGTAAGCAGTTGAAGATGCAGGCAGCTGGCGGACCCTGCTCCACTTTGAATTTTGAAAGCCCCGGTGATCTCTTTGAAAGTTTAATCTCGCCCATCAAGACAGAGACTTTTTTCAGGGAATTCTGGGAGAAGAAGCCCCTTCTCATTCAGAGAGATGACCCTGCAGTGGCCACATATTACCAGTCCCTGTTCAGGCTGTCAGATCTGAAGAGTCTCTGCAGCCAGGGTTTGTACTATGGAAGAGATGTGAACGTTTGCCGCTGTGTCAACGGGAAGAAGAAGGTTTTAAATAAAGATGGCAAAGTGCACTTCCTTCAGCTGAGAAAAGATTTTGACCAGAAAAGGGCAACAATTCAGTTTCACCAACCTCAGAGATTTAAGGTAACAGGTTCTCCCCATCACAGAATCGTTTTATGTGTTAAAGTGCTAACATTTGGCCCTGGTTCAGCTCAGGGATGAACCTGGGATGATTAGCGTCCTGCCAGTTTGAATGCTCTTTAAATGCATTCCAAATTAGGAGATCCTGTGTTATCTTTTGGCTAAACTGTTAGAATCGCCCAACAACTCAGGGGGACATGATTCGGTGTCATCGCACTGCAGAAACTGTATTGCAACTTTATAAATTAACACTAAACCTCCAGGAGCATGTTCTGTCGGGTGGTTTATGTTTTGGTGTATGGTAGACATTTCTATCTGGTTTGTCCTCTCATTAGAATTTAAGGCATGATAGCGTCAAGGTGATCATTTTCTTCTTGAAGTTGCTTGCCTTTACTGCTTACATCGAGCTAAGTAGAGGCTTTGGAGCTGTGACCAGATCAAGTACCTGATGCATGTTCAAGAAAGAGACTATCCTCTTTAACAGCCGCCAGGTAGCTTGGAGAGTGCGTGTCCTGGAACTACTCCCAGGGAGGCTGTCATAGATGGAAGGTAGCTTTGATTTGCAAGTCTGGGAGACTGGCTCACTTTTTATTTATTCTCTATCAGTGCTTAACATTCAAGAGATAATTGACTTCCTCTCTGTTCAGTTTCTGCTTCATAAAATAGAATCTTAGCTAATCTGCTTTTGTAGAGGTTTGAGATCTTTACATGAAAGGTGGCCCAGAACAAATGAAGGCCTGTTTTCAGTTCAGAAATCCCCCCCCCCTTTTTTTTTTTAAGATTTATTTGATAGAGAGAGAGATCACGAGTAGTCAGAGAGGCAGGCAGAGAGAGGGGAGAAGCAGGCTCCCTGCTGAGCAGAGAGCCAGATGCGGGGCTCAATCTCAGGACCCTGAGATCATGACCCAAGCCAAAGGCAGAGGCTTTAACCCACTGAGCCACCCAGCCGCCCCCAGAAATCCCCTTTCTTGACCCATGGCTGAAGCAAAATGGCAGCATGGGAGGAGGAAGAGAGCAGTCTATGAGGTTCCATGGTGAGGATTCTGGCTGTGTGATGGCTCCTGGGACTTTGTCGTCAGTTATCAGTAATGTTTCCAAGACTGCATTTAGTTGCTTTGTTAGAGCCCATTGGCCAAATCTAGTGGAATGCCTTTTCCTCTCTTATCCAGAGGATCTTGAACCTATTTGTGCTCTGGATAAAGTGTAAGTATTATTTGGTGTTTCAGTGCAAGTCCTGATTTCAGATAGTCCATCTCATGCAGTCATAAGAAGTTCGAAAGTTCCTGGAATGCCAACCTTTTGGCCCAAACACCCGAAAAGAATTTATAAATAACTTGCCAGACCAAGTCATGAATTGAATTCAGGAAATATGGACACCATGGTGCTTCTCTCTGAGCTAGTCCTTGACTCTTTTCTTGGCTAGAAGCAGCACTTTTTTTTTTTTTTTTAAGATTTTTTTTTTTTTTAATTAGAGAGAGAGACTGAGACTGAGAGGAGAGAAGGTCAGAGGGAGAAGCAGATTTCCCGCAGAGCCGGGAGTCCGATATGGGACTCGATCCCGGGACTCCAGGATCATAACCTGAGCCGAAGGCAGTCGCTTAACCAGCTGAGCCACCCAGGCGCCCTAGAAGCAGCACTTTTTTAAAAAGTGGGTTTTAGACACCTAATAACTATGAACATAAAAGGTCAACGAAGTTGGTTTTATGTAATTTGGTCACAAACTAGTAAAAAGTTATTATTTGCTGTATGTGTGGTTTCCTTAGTGGCTGTCATTTCTGTACTTTAGAATGATCTTGGGCTTTTCCCTGCGCATCTCTTAAGTCCTACACGTTTCTCCTCTCTGATTCCAGGTGGCCAAGAATGTATTTCCTTTGCCCTGTTGCCACAGCGCTTTGGCCAGGTTTATGAAAGTGGGAAGGATGAGCTTTCTCAGTCTAAACTCAGCCCCCTGGCTAGACTGGGATGCACCCTGCTTTTTTTCTCTTTCCACCACCTGAGAGACCTATAGTGGAATGCTGGGTTCTAAATAGTTTATTATGAGGAGCTTTAGTGTATGTGTGTTTAGGAATATGCATATTAATATCAGGATAGAGGAAGTCCAGAGGAAGGCCAACCTTGCCACTGGCTAGGTTGAGAGACTGTTAGACAGTGTCTTGTGTATTGAGTTTCAGAATGTGCACAAGTTCTTATATTAGTTGGTTTGGAAGTGAATAAGGGGGTAATCAGAGAACTCTTAAGTTGTTCCCCACCTTCTTTGGATAATCCAAATGTCAGAGGTCTGGGTGCATTTACCAAATACACATGTGTTCACTTTGAATTGTCTTTTTTTAATATTATTTATTTATTTGAGAGAGAGAGCACGGGTGGAGGCGGAGGAAGAGGGAGCAGACTCTCCCAACTGCAAGTGGAGCCCGATCCCAGGAGCCCAAGATCATGACCTGAGCCGAAGTCAGACGCATAACCTACTGAGCTACGCAGTTGCCCTACTTTGGAACCTTCGAACAGACATTTGAAATAGGGCATTCACGGTGGTCTCTATTTTATACGTGAAAACGCTGGAGTTTAGAGCTGTTGACCTTTTCCGTAGCTGCTAAATAAGGACTTCTGACTCCAAATCTGAGGCATTTTCCTGCCATACTTTTACAGATGTTAATTGATATGTAGCAGGGCTTTGGCGTGTTTGTTTTTGCTTTTCTTTAGGTGTACCCATGGGCTTCTGGTTCCAGAAGAAGTTGCATTCAGTTTTGATTTTTATGAGTAGGTCAGTGGAGAGAGGAGGTTGTACTCAGCTAAGGGAGAAGCTTCCACCTTCCCTTTTCACTGCTGTGGGGTCCTCATTGGCATCTCCAGACATAGTTGGGAATCCTGACTTAAAGAAGACAGGTTTTGAATGCCTAGGTGGCTCAGTCAGTTAGGTGTCTGCCTTCAGCTCAGGTCATGGTTCCAGGGTCCCGGGATTGAGTCCCGCATTAGGCTGCCTGCTCTGCAGGGAGCCTGCTTCTCCCTCTCTCTGTCTTTCATGAATAAATAAATTTTTAAAAATATATTTAAGAAGAAAGACAGGTGTTTTGTTTTAAGATTTTATTCATTTATTTGACAGAGAAAAGAGCACAAGCAGGAGGAGCAGGAGAGGGGAAATGGGCTCCCTGCTCAGCGGGGAGCCAGACACGGGCCTTGATACCAGTACCCTAAAAGACAGGTTTTAAGAGACTTGTTTGTGCCTAACTAAGTCAATGTTGGTGAAGCAATAATACTTGTATACTGCCTTGCAATTAAGTTGTTTTATCTGTCTTAGTAGGGGAGTCCTCATTTTACAATAAAATGCTAAAGTCATTTAGTTTATAACTACAACTTGGATTGAAGTGGTTTGACTTCATATCTCTTTATACTAGGCTATACTTGGCAGATTCAGAAGCTAAAGGTCCAGGAGAAATAGAAAAATTGTGCGACTGATAGGCCCAGATGCTTGAGTTGGGAGCTATAAAGTCACCCACCTGGTCCTGAGATGCTTCTCAGGCCATCAGAAGGAGAAGTCCTGGTTTTCTAATGGTTCCAGTTACAGTGTAGATGTAATTACAGAGCCAGGTCCTGCTGGCCCCTCCCTGGTATAAATTAGGCTCTTTGGGAGCTCTTTAACTCTTTGGAGCTATTCAGAAGCCATTAAATTATTCTTCCTCTGTTAAGTCGAACCCTTGATCTATAAATAGATCAGTAGCCCAGTAGTCTTTATAAAGATGTCTCCCAAAGCGTTTTTCCTACTGACCTAATTCTTTCCCACTTGATACTTTTATTACTGTAGATCTTTTTTCAGTCAAATCGTAGGATTGACTCCCAAGCCGTGGTCACTGGCTGGCTCACCAAATTTTTAAAAATACATTTTAGTATCTTGTGTGTGCCAAGTACTGTACATTCATATACTTGAGACTGAATGTCTCTAACATCCGTTAGGGTCCTTGTAGTGACTTGTGTTTCCTTTAAGATGATTCCTAAAGAGGCAGTATGGGGTCAGGGATAAAGGGCTCAAGCCAGGCTGCCCGAATTCAGTCCTGCCTCTGTCACATGTCAGCCGAGTGTTCTCATGCTCCGGTTTCCTCATCTGAACTGGACATTATGACATTGCTCCCCTTACGAGACAGGGTTGTTGGGAGGGTTATATAACCAGTATATGTAAGGCACTTAGAAACAGGGCCTGGCAGAGAAGAAGTGCTAATATCTGCCTAACCTAATTGCTACCCTCCTGTCCTCATCTGCTTGGGAAAATCAGCATTCACCTCCTCTCTCTCTCAGGAAGTACTCTTCCTACACATCCCTGCACCGCTCCCCACCTGCAAAAAAATCTTGTTCTTTAACAAGTCTTTCCCATTTTAGTAAGGTGAACCAGGCACTAATTAATTGCCCAGCCAGCCAGGAGGGTTTTAATCCTCTTCCCCTTCCAACACGCCATCGTACTTTGTTCCTCCCAGCCCATGCTGCTTCTAGCGTGCATCTCCACCTCTCCTCCCCCACAACCCTGCTCATCTCCCACCTGAGTAGATTCCTGACTGATGTCTCTTGCTTTTGTCCAGGTCACTCTCCACACAGTACCCAGAGTGAGCTTTCAGAAATGTACATTAGACCGTGTCATTGCCCTGCTTAAACTCCTGCATGATTCCTGACTCCCTGCCTTGCCAATTTCTCGGTTTTCTGTAGTGTTCTGCACTAGGATGGAAGCTGCATCTTCTTCTTCTTTTTTTAATTAACATATAACGTATTATTTGCATCAGGGGTACAGGTCTGTGAATCATTAGTCTTACACAATTCACAGCACTCACCATAGCACATACCCTCCCGAATGTCCATCATCCATCCACCCCATCCCTCCCCATCCCCCCAAGCAGCCCTCAGTTTGTTTCCTGAGATTAAGAGTCTCTTTATGGTTTGTCTTCCTCCCCAGTCCCATTTTGTTTCATTTTTCCCTCCCTTCCCCCCATGAGCCCCTGCCCTGCCTCTCAAATTCCTCATATCAGAGAGATCATCTGATAAATGTCTTTCTCTGATTGACTTATTTTGCTTAGCCTAATACCCTCTAGTTTCATCCACGTCTTTGCAAATGGCAAGATTGTTTTGATGACTGCATATTATTCCATTGTGTGTGTGTGTGTATGTATACCACATCTTCTTGATCTATGTGTCTGTTTTTGTGCCAGTACCATACTGTCTTCATGATTACAGCTTTGTAATAGAGCTTGAAGTCTGATATTGTGATGCTGCCAAGTTTGGTTTTCTTTTTCAACATTCCTCTGGCTATTCGGAGTGTTTTCTGGTTTCATATAAATTTTAGGATTATTTGTTCCATTTCTTTGAAAAAAAGTTGACAGTATTTTGATAGGGATTGCATTAAACATGTAGATTGCTCATGGTAGCACAGATATTTTCACAATATTTGTTCTTCCAGTCCATGAGCATGGAACATTTTTCCATTTCTTTGTGTCTTCGTCAGTTTCTTTCATGAGTACTTTATAGTTCTTTGCCTCTTTGGTTAGGTTTATTCCTAGGTATCATACAGTTTTGGGTGCAATTGTAAATGGGATCAACTCTCTAATTTCTCTTTCTTCTGACTCATTGTCAGTGTATAGAAATGCAACTGATTTCTATGCATTGATTTTATATCCTGACACTTCACTGAATTCCTGTATGAGTTCTAGCAGTTTTGGAGTGGAGTTGGGTTTTCCATATAAATTATCATATCATCTGCAAAGAGTGAGAGTTTGACTTCTTTGCCAACTCTGATGCCTTTTATTTATTTTTGTTGTCTTGATTGCTGAGGCTAGGACTTCTCGTACTATGTTGAATAGCAGTGGTGATAGTGGACATCCCATGTTCCTGTCCTTAGGGGAAAAGCTCTCAGTTTTTCCCCACTGAGAATGATACTTGCTATGGGTTTTTCATAGATGGCTTTGATGATGAGGTATGTACCCTTTATGCCTACACTGTGAAGAGTTTTATCAAAAAAGGATGCTGTAATTTACCAAATGCTTTTTCAGCATCTATGGGGAGAATCATATGGTTCTCATTCTTTCTCTCATTAATGTATTGTATCACATTGATTGATTTGCAGTTGTTGAACCAACCTGGCAGCCCAGGAATAAATCCCACTTGGTCGTGGTGAAAAATTCTTTTAATGTACTGTTGGATCCTATTGGCTAGTATTTTGGTGAGAATTTTTACATCCATGTTCATCAGGGATATTGGTCTGTAATTCCCCTTTTTGATGGGATCTTTGTCTGGTTTTGGGATCAAGGTAATTCTGGCCTCATAAAATGAGTTTGAAAGTTTTCCTTCCATTTCTATTTTTTGGAACAGAAAAATAATCGGATAATTATTCGATTCAGGATAATTGGTATTAATTCTTCTTTGTTTGGTAGAATTCCTCTGGGAAGCCATCTGGCCCTGGGCTCTTGTTTTTTGGGAGATTTTTGATGACTGTTTCAATCTCCTTACTGGTTATGGGTCTGTTCAGGTTTTCTATTTCTTCCCGGTTCAGTTTTGGTAGTTTATGTGTCTCTAGAAATGCATCCACTTCTTCCAGATTGTCAAATTTGGTGGTATGTAGTTGCTCATAATATGTTCTTATAATCGTTTGTATTTATTTGGTGTTGGTTGTGATCTCTCCTCTTTCATTCATTATTTTATTAATTTGGGTCCTTTCTCTTTTCTTTTTGATAAGTCTGGCCAGGGGTTTATCAGTCTTATTAATTCTTTCAAATAACCAGCTCCTAGTTTTGTTGATCTGTTCTACTGTTCTTTTGGTTTCTTTTTCATTGATTTCTGCTCTGATCTTTATTTCTCTTCTCCTACTGGGTTTAGGCTCTATTTGCTGTTCTTTCTCCAGCTCCTTTAGGGTTAGGTTTTGTATTTGAGACCTTTCTTGTTTCTTGAGAAAGGCTTGTATTGCTATGTACTTTCCTCTGAGAACTGCCTTTGCTGTATCCCAAAGATTGTGAACAGTTGTGTTTTTCATTTTCATTTGTTTCCATGACTTTTTTAAATTCTTCTTTAATTTCCTGGATGACCCATTCATTGTTTAGTAGGCTGCTCTTTAGCCTTCATGTATTTGAGTTCTTTCTAACTTTCCTCTTGTGACTGAGTTCTAGTTTAAAAGCATTGTGGTCTGAAAATATGTAGTGAATGATCCCGATATTTTGGTACCTGTTGAGACCTAATTCGCGACCCAGGATATGATCTATTCTGGAGAATGTTCCATGTGCACTTGAGAAGAGTGTGTATTCTGTTGCTTTGAGATGGAATGTTCTGAATATATCTGTGATGTCCATCTGGTCCACTGTTTCATTTAAAGCCTTTATTTCCTTGTTGATCTTATGCTTAGATGATCTGTCAAATTCAGTGAGGGGGGGGTGTTAAAGTCCCCTACTATTATTGTGTGATTGTTGATGTGTTTCTTTGATTTCGTTATTAATTGGCTTATATAATTGGCTGCTGCCATGTTAGGGACATAGATATTTACAATTGTTAGATCTTCTTGTTGGATAGACTCTTTAAGTATGATAAACTTCTCTTCCTTGCTTATCTCTCGTTACAGTCTTTGGCCTAAAATCTAATTTGTCTGATATAAGGTTGCCACCCCAGCTTTCATTTGTTGTCCATTAGCATGGTAAATTGTTTTCCACCCCCTCACTTTAATCTGGAGGTGTATTTGGGTCTAAAATGAGTTTCTCGCAGACAGCATGTCAATGGGTCTTGTTTTTTTTATCCATTCCGATATGGTTTGTCTTTTAATTGGAGCATTTAGCCCATTTACATTCAGGGTGACTATTAAAAGATATGAATTTAGAGCTGTTGTATTGACTGTAAGGTGACCTTTACTGTATATTGTCACTGTTCCTTTCTGGTCTGTTACTTTTAGGCTCTCTCTTTGCTTAGAGGACCCCTTTCAGTATTTCCTGTAGGGCTGGTTTGGTGTTTGCAAATTCTTTTAGTTTTTGTTTGTTCCAGAAGCTTTTTATTTCTCCTTCTATTTTCAGTGACAGCCTAGCTGGATATAATATTCTTGGCTGCATATTTTTCTCATTTAGTGCTCTCAATATATCATGCCAGTCCTTAGTGGCCTGCCAGGTCTCTGTGGATAGGTCTGCTGCCAGTCTAATATTTCTACCATTGTAGGTTACAGATCTCTTGTCCTGTGCTGCTTTTAGGATTTTCTCTTTGTTGCTGAGACTTGTAAGTTTTACTATTAGATGACAGGGTGTTGACCTATTTTTATTGATTTTGAGGGGGATTCTCTGTGTCTCCTGGATTTTGATGCTTCTTCCCTTCACCAAATTAGGGAAATTCTCTGCTATAATTTGCTCCAATATACCTTCTGCCCCTCTTTTTCTTTCTTCTTCTGGGATCCCAATTATTCTAATATTGTTGTGTCTTATGGTATCACTAATCTCTCGAATTCTCCCCTTGTTGTCCAGTAGTTGTTGATCTCTCTTTTTCTCAGTTTCTTTATTCTCTATCATTTGGTCTTCTATATCACTAATTCTCTCTTCTGTCTCATTTATTCTAGCAGTAAGAGCCTCCATTTTTTATTGCACCTCATTAATAGCTTTTTTGAATTCAACTTGGTTAGATTTCAGTTCTTTTATTTCTCCAGAATGGGATTCTCTAGTATCTTCTATGCTTTTTTCAAGCCCAGCTAGCATCTTGATAATTGTCATTCTGAACTCTGGTTCTGACATCTTACTAATGTTGGTATTGATTGGGTCCCTAGCTGTCAGTACTGGCTCTTGTTCTTTTTTTTTTGAGGTGAGTTTTTCCACCTTGTCATTTTATCCAGAGAAGAATAGATGAATGAGAGAACAAAATACTAAAAGGGTAGCAACGACTCCAGAAAAATATACACTAACCAAATCAGAAGAGACCCGAAACTGGGAGAAGAAAGGAGGGAAAAAATATGTATATGTATATATCTATTCACTAGTCCACTATATTGGACTGAGGCTAGGACTTCAGTCATATATTCCACTATATTGGACCAGTGAATAGAACAGAGCCACACACTTGATTTTGGGTGTATTTTGGTCTGTTAGAAGAAAGTGCCTCCCCAAATTTTAAAGAAAGAAAGTCTTATATATACAAAAATAAGGATAAACACGATGAAGGGATGGAATATGACTGTAAAGATGAATATTAAAAAAGATTCTAGAAAAGGAATTGATAAGAAGTTGGTTGAAAAAAGAAAAAGGAAAAAAAAAGTAGAGAATGTGATCAGGCTCAAGACTACAACAAAGCCATGTGCTAGATTTAGGGTATATTTTGATCTGTTAGAAGAAACTATATCCCAAAATTTTAAAGAAAGAAAAACATATGTATACAAAAAATAAGGTTAAATACAATGAAGGGATGGAATATGACTATAATTGAAAATTAAAAAAGATTTATAGAAAGGTATTGATAAAATAGTTTAAAAAGTTTAAAATAGTAAAGAGGAAAAATTTTAAAAATTAGAATAAGAATAAAATAAAATTTAAAAAATTTAACTTTGAAAGACTAACAAGTCATGAGAAAAAAGCCATGGATTCTATGTGTTGTTTTCCCCTAACTCTATAGGTCTGCAGTTCTCATTGTTTGGTGAACTTGGTCTTTGCTGGATGTTCTTGCTGATCTTCTGGGGGTGGGGCCTGTTGCAGTAATTCTCAGATGCCTTTGCCCAAGGCAACACTGCACTGTCCTTGCCAGGGACCAGGCTAAGTAATCTGCTTGGGTTTGCCTCTTTTCCATGTACTTTGGAGGAGGAGAATGAAGATGGTGGCCTTCCAGTCTCTGATCTGGAGGAGTCAAGAGCTCAAGGTCCCACTCCTTAGGGTGCCTCAGAGGAAAGCATTCAATCCTTCCATCTCCTTGGTCTCTGGCCACACTCCATGCTCACCTGGCCTGTGACCAAGTGTTTCTGTCTCTTGTGCATGGCCCCGTTTGGAGCCTCCAAACCTAGCAGATTCCTGCAGCGTGCTCCTATGCCACTCCTCCCAGAGGAGGAAGGAGGGGCTCTCCCCAGATGTGCCACTTGTGGGGTCCCGGCTCAGAGAGCAGCGGCCCAACTGTGCCTCGGATCACGGTTTAAGGTAACTCTGAGCTGAGAGCACACTCCTCGGCTCCATCTCTGCAGCTGGCTTCCCTGCTTCTGAACCTGGGGGCTCTGCCGCACTCAGGCACCCTGGGTGTTTCTGTGACCTCAAGGGTCCTGAGATCACACTGTCCCAGCGAGGGCTCCACCCTCCGCTTAGCCTCTGAACTACGTTCCGCAGTGGAGCAGACTTCTAAAAGTTCCAATTTTGTGCTCATTGCTCTACTGCTTGCTGGGAGCTGGTCCCTTCCCCTGTGGTCTGTCTTCCTGAATGTTGCCTTGGATTCACTTCTCTGCACATCCTACCTTCCAGAAAGTGGTTGCTCTTCTGTTCCTAGAATTGCTGTTGTTCTTCTCTTTGATCTCTGTTGAGTTTGACTCACTCTCTCAACAGTGAGTCTGAACACTCTGTTGAGTGTTCAGAATGGTTTGATGATTATCTAGCTGAAGTCCTGGGACCCGATGAAATTTAGGTCTCCTTCTCCTCTGAGGGCAGAGATGTTGTCTCTTTCATTGCTGAATTCTCCGGTATCTGGAACATGATAGCTGTGCAGTAAAGACTTGCTAAGTGATTAAGAATGTGTTCTTCCTCTTGTTTCTGACATATTTTCCACCTCTTCTCCCACCTTCCTTCCTTCCTTTCTTTTTAAGGATGAGCTCTGGAGGATCCAGGAGAAGCTAGAATGCTACTTTGGCTCCTTGGTTGGCTCGAATGTGTACATAACCCCTGCAGGATCCCAGGGCCTCCCACCCCATTATGATGATGTGGAGGTAAGAGGAAGAGAATTGTTCTGCTCAGAGAAGGAGTCACTGCAAGCCTGGGTTAGATGTCAAGGTTCAGTTCCACCCCCTGTCCTTGCTGTGTGGTCCCAGAGATCTTGACCTCACCTAGATGTTGGGTCAGATGAATTCTGCCAAACTGGTTTCCTGCTCCTTCTCAAAGAGGAAAGATGGTTTCTAACTTTACTAATGAAAAGAGCTACACATTCCTATGAAACCGGTATTTATTGAATTTGTCGACAGGAAAGCATGATTGGCTTTTTTTCTAATTTCACAATGTAAGGGTTTTAGTAAAGTGAGGTCACAAGTAATCCTTACATCTGCTTTCATTTTGTCCTTTTTCCAGAGCTGCCAAAAATAGTTAGTTTTTTCCATTTGTGAAAATCTTGGGGCAGCTTGAATGAAGGTCATGGTTTCACTTAAGCCCACTGGCCCCTTGACAAGTGTTGGTTCATTGGTTCACTGTCATGTGGGGCTCTCATGCTGCCAGAGAAGTTAACTCTGCTGCCAGACAAGTTAACTCTGCGGCTTGGGGAGTCCGTTGCTTTCTTTTTATGCTAAGACAGGTTACGAACACAGAGTTATCAGTAAAAAAGCCCCTTTTTGCCCCCTTTGAAAACACTTTCATACCAATACATTTCCCAAAAGTTTTTGGTTTTGTTGTTAATATTTCAAGCAGAGCTTTGAGATGTCTTTGGCTGAATGAAGAATAAAAATAAAAAATGATATTCAGGATTTTAGACCCTGAGGAATAACTGAAACTTGGCTTTTCCATCAGAGATTATGGGCTTTCAGCTGACTGATAGAAGATTTAAAGGCAGGAGATTGGGGGATATAAAGAACCCAGTGAGGCTTTATTACAGTGAAGAGAATGAATATCCTTCCAGTATCGGGGCTCTTGATTACCTGTTTTTAAAAGTGAAAATCAGCGGTGACAACTTTTAAGTGTAGAGTGAAATGCCTCACTAATCTCTCATTTTTACTTTTTATCTGAAACTTGTAATCCATCTAAGCCTTTGGAGGACTAATCCTCTAGCACCACTCAGCCTCATGAGTTGTCGGGAAGCTCACTGACACTCCTGGGCCCCGTGGCTCTCTGTAGGTCTTCATCCTGCAGCTGGAAGGAGAGAAACACTGGCGTCTCTACCACCCCACTGTGCCCCTGGCCCGGGAGTACAGCGTGGAGTCTGAGGACAGGATTGGGAGGCCAGCCCACGAGTTCACGTTGAAGGTATGGGACTTCCGTCCTGGCTGCTGCTCCTGACACAGGTTCCGGTTTGGGATTTAGTGTGTGTGTGTGTGTGTGTGTGTGTGTGTGTGTGCGCGCGCGCGTGCGTGCGTGCACGCGTGCACGTGTGATGGTCCCCGTAGGAATATATGCAAGAGCGTGAGGTTGGGCTGGGTCTCGCTCATTAGCACATGCAGCTTCTAAAGGAGACTTGGTATCTGTACCTGTAGAACTGACTGAGGAAACGTTAAGTTCACTTTCCAAACAAACTGTCTCCAAATATAATCTGAGTTTAACAGGAATGCATTGTGAATTCACTGACCACCAGCTTCTCTAGAGTAGAAGCCGGAGGTTTGACCTTGGGCGGCTTCACCAAATCTAAGCCAGCCGTTGGGACCCGGCTGTAGCTTGCTTAGGCAGAGCATAGCCAGGGACTCCTTAGTTTTTTTGTTGGTGAAATTCTAGCATGACCCACTTTCCTCCTGATTGTATAGTAGACTCTCTGAACTCCCTTGCCTTCTCCCTGTGTACAGTCACCAAAGGAAGAGTAGTAATCTCTTGTATATAGTCATTAAGGAATCTTCCTTGAGGAAGCCAGGGGGCTTGATCATGGTGACTGGTTCGCTGGCCTCTTGCTATAGAGAGTCTGTCTTTGAGCAGTTAGCCTGGCTGGGATCATAGCCAATCCCTAGCAGGTGACATTTCTGAGAAAAAAAATCATAGAGGGATAAGAATAGGTCCATAATTCAACTTTATATGTTGAATTAAGATATAACAGCTCAAATCATTCCAAAAATTCTACCAACCTGATACAATTGCATGTAGTTACTATTTTTGAATTTCTTGTGTCTTGAACTTGTAAGTAGTTACAATTACTCAATGCCTTATGGCCCTTTCTTGATTTTTAAAAACTTTTCCTGCTTGCCTGGAAAGAGAAACAGTCTTTTCCTTTCCTGCTTGACCGGGAGAAACAATCTCCTTTTGTAGGATGTATGTTTATATTACAGGAGATTTGAATAAATACAATAAAGGTATCCTTCATTTTTTTTTCCAGTTCTTGGTCAGCAGTCAGCAAACTATGGCCCGTGGGCCAAAAATATGCCCTGCTGTCTGTTTTTTGCTAATCAAGTTTACTGGGACACAGCCACATCCAGTCCTTATTTGCCGTCTAGGGCCGTGTTCACCTCACACCCGCACAGTTGGCTGGTTGCCACGGAGACCACGTCGCCCACGAACCACAACTATTAACTATGGAGCCCTTCACGGAAAGGGTTCACCAGCCCTCGCTCTTGGTGAAGCATGTTTAATAGGCTCTTGGTTGATTATTTTTAGGCCACAGACTAAGGTATCCATGGTGTCCGAGGCCAGAGCTGAGTTACTTGGCCCAAGGACTGGCTACTTGCTGTGCCCAAGAAGGTTGGCCCTCCTAGCGCTCTTCAGGTGTAGTGGTGTGGGTTCTGGGAGGCGGCGCTGGGAGACTGGGAGGAGATGGGGTGATGCCCCTCAATCACACCCCTACTATCTCAGTTCATTAAGAGCAGCCCTGAGTCTCCCGGGAGGAGAAAACAAGCATTGTGTACCGTGGGTTTTTTCCCAAGTTGCATGTCTGTATCCATGTGGGTTTTAAATCAGTGAAATTCTTCAAATGAAATCTTGTGTAAATGCCGTGTATGAAACAGAAAAGCTGAGTCACTGTGGGTGGGGAGGGCATGAAGGCCACAGTGAGGGTCACCAAACCCAGGGTCTCCAGATGAAGACCCCCTCCTACAATGGAAATACCACTCTGGTTTGGGGACCTGACCCACCTAGCTTTGAATTCAGCTGCTGTCACTTAAGAGCTGTATATTCTTGGGCAAGTTATTTATCTCAGTCTCAGTTTCTCCTTTTTTGAAAAGGAGATCATAATATTTACCTTGTAGGTTGTAAGAATTAAAAAAATATGCTTTATTGCCTCCTTTGCAATGAAACCCTTTGGAAGAGATGGCTCTTTGTCAATATATTTATTGCTGCTTATCAAATTCCCACAAGTTCTCACAAAGTCAGTGGCTTAAAACAACGGATTTATTAACTTACAGTTCCGCAGTACAAAAGGGATTTGGATTCACGTGGCTGAATTCGTGTGTTGGCAGGACTGAGTTCCTTCCAGGGGCTCTAGAGGAAAATCCGTTTCCATGCTTTGTCCAGAGGCCACCTCCAGAGGCCACCTGCATTCCTTGGCTCACGGCCCCTCCATCTGCAAAGCCAGCAACGCAGAGCAGAGCCTCGCCTTTCTCCCACTGCCATCTCTGTGGTTCTCTCTTGCCATATCCTCTTCCACTTTTAAGGACCGTTATAATCACATTGTACCTGCCTGGATAACCCGGAATAATTACCCTGCCAGCAGCCTTCATTGGCCTTATCCGTGCGCCCCAAATATTCATAGGTGCCCGGGGTTAGGACATAGACATTCAGGGACCCTGTCACTGTATCTGGTCTTCTCTTCCGCTCTCTGGCGGTCCTCCCGGCAGGCTTTCCTCCCCGACACTCCTCCAGAACCATCCTCCGCAAGGTTGCCGGGGGCCTCCACGTTGTCAAGACAAGTACAGCGCTTACCTCCAAGCCCACATCTCACCAGCCCCCGTCCGCCTCATCGGACGCAGCGGGTCAGCCCTGCCGGCTGCGCGGGGCTCCCGAGATGCCACCCTCTCCGCTCTTGCCCACCTACTGGCTGTTCTTCATTCTCCTTTGCTCTTTTGTCTTCCATCTTTATGTCTCTGAAAGTTAGGGTGCCAGGGCTTATTTCCTGGACCTCTTGCCTCAAGCCACCCACTCCCATGGTTTTAAATTTCCTCTAGACTGACATATTTTCTGTGCTGTGTTCTGTCTCTAGCCCGCACCTCTAAACTCTAGACTTGTATCTAGCTGCCTACTTCATATTCCCACTAAAAAGTAAAAGGCATTGGCAGTTTAATATTCTGCAGAGCAAACTCTCGTTTCCCACCCTGTCCCCAGCCGCCTTCCCTGTAAATGACTCTCCATTTTCCTGCTTGTTCAGGACAGAACCCTTGGATGTGGATCTGTACAAAAGCCTCCTGTTTGGTATCCCCATTGCAGACTTTTCTGACACAGCAACCATAATGATCCTTTTGAGATCCACTGAACCCTTTGCCCAGACCTCCTTTTGAGATCGATTGAACCCTTTGCCCTTTCTTTTAAATCCAGAATAAAAGCCGAAGTCCTTAAAACAGCCCGGAAGGCCCTGTGACCTGGCCCCTCCACTGCCTCCTCACGTCATCTCCCGTCATTTCCACCCTCACTACTCGCTCCGGCCGCGTTGACCAATGCCTTTCAAAGTTGCCGAGCACATTTACAACTTCAGGACCTTTGTGCTGCTCCTCCCTCTGCCTGGAATCTTTTCTGCCCAGGTAGTCCCCTGCTGGCTTGCTCAGTTCCTCAAGTCTCAATTGAAATGTCACTGCAGCAGAGGGAGGTTTCAGTGCCGATCCTGGATAAAAATGGCACCTGTTACCCCAGGACACCCTGCCCCCCACACCCCCATGTGCTTCATTCCTCTCCTGCTTCTTTCGTTTTAACTGCATTTACCACCCCTTGACCTTATTTACTGCTTTGTCTGCCTTGCTCCACTAGAATGTTTTCATGGTATCCGTCGACTCTTCTTTCTTCTCAAATATTTGCTCTCTGTCTCAAATGAGCTACAAAAGGGCAAACCTTGTTTTGTTTAACACTCTATCCCCAGTGCCTAGCATGGTGCCTGCGTGGGAGGAGGATGGGGATTGGTTAATCAGATGTTTCTGGTATGAATAAGTGCATGAACGAAGGTCTCATTCAGAGGAGTGGTTCAGACGCTCAGCGAGTGATAGCTGTAATTGTGAGTGGTAATTTCCCTGTCAGCTTGGTGTCGCTTAGGGTGCATGAGCCACCGAGAAAGCTCTCACAAATAGGTTTAATTGTATACTGTTTCTTGCTTTAAGGAAAATCTTAACATTAAGAAAAGTTTGGTTTGGTTTGGTTTGGTTATTAAATCTGCTGTTTCTTGAGCTGCCTCTGCAGGGCCCATGCTCTTAACCGGTGAACCAGACTGCTTCCCGTGGTGGCAGTTTTTGGGGTTTTTCATCTGGGTGGGGTTAGGGAGGGTGGAGCTTCAGGAGTGATTTAGGAAGGATACTTCTGTCCCCTGGCTTGGGTGAGACCCGGGACAAGGGAGAGGAGGTTGACCTGCCCAGGAGAGTGACTCATCTTCTGTCCGGTCTAGTTTTTAGGTTCAAGTGAAGCGTTAAATGGTATTTTATCTGTTCATCCAAGCATCCACTGAGCCCCTGACGTACACCTGATGCTTTGGTAGTTTAGGCTCTGGGGAATGCATTAAGGACCTCGACCCCGCCTGGAAGAGCTCACCAACTTGCTGGTGGAGGAGGGGGGCGCTGGCAGGTAGAAGAGTAATCACGGTACAGCCTTCTGCCATCACAGCTCCAGGTGCTCTGGGGACAGCGTCTCCTTTAATCCTGAAAATAAGTCTGTGAATGTTGGGCCAGTGCCTCTGTTTTACAGGTGGAGTTGCTGAGGCTTCGGGGGGTTCACTAGCCTGTAAGTGGCAATGTCCGTTTGACTCTAAGGTTCCTACTGGTCACCACTGCACCATCTGAAGGACGGAGAGGGGAGGGTTCAGGCTTCCCAGGGTGTCACCTGCTTGCTCCCTGGGTTGGGGCGGGACGGTTTCAGGTGTACCTGCTCTCAGCTTGTGCGTAAAGAAGTGACTTCAGGAACCAAAACCCTCTCCAGGATTGGGGTTCACAGTGACAGGCTCACAGGTGTGGTGAAGCTAGACTAGTGGGACCCTGGGAGCCGAGCATACAGACCACCTCAGGAATCACACAGTGGGTTTCTGGAATGGAAAACTGAAACCCAGAGCCTATTTTTGTCTCTTTAAGACATAGAGGATTGAGAAGACATCCTCCTTATTGCCTCCCTTCTCCCATTTCTTTTTCTTCCTTCAGCCGGGTGATTTCCTGTACTTTCCCAGAGGGACCATTCATCAAGCGAACACTCCTCCAGGGCTGGCCCACTCCACTCACGTGACCATCAGCACCTACCAGAACAAGTAAACCCTCTCCTCCCAGCTGTGCACCCCAGGGAAGCTCAGGTTGTGGCCCGCGGCAGCCGCATGCAGAAGGGAATGGGGAGTTGGCCACTGCTGTCCTGCTCACCCAGCCTCAAGGGTTTCGTGCAGGCCCCCTTGCTGACTTCCAGTTCCTTTACAGAGTCCTGTCCGTGCCGTGGGCCCATCTGGGGTTCCCCCTGGGAACTACATAGAACATAGAACACTACATAGACCATTGGGAGCCGCCCCGTGAGGCTCCCAGAGTTCGGGAAGAAAGAACCGCAGCTGGGGCGCTGTGTTCGTGAAGCCAGGCTGGGCTCGGAGCCTCTCGCTAACATTTTCTTACTGCAGTAAAATATTTATAACATAGAATATGCCACTTTAACCATTTTTAACAGTGTAATTTGGTGACATTAATTATATTCACACTACTGTGCAGCCATCATCACTGTTTCCAAGACATTTTCATCACCCCACACAGGAACTCTGTATCCGTTGAGACCTCCAGATCTCTCTTAAGGGTTCCACTTTTTATACAAGTTCATGAAATTGAGTAGGAAAGGAAGTCTGGAACAGAGAGACCTAAAAGCACATGTGCTGAAAACGATTCTAATTAAAACCGTGTTCCATTTTGACGAGGGCTGCCTCGCAGGCCCCGGGCGGCAGCGGCCTCCCTGTGAGCAGTGTCCTGCCAGCAGCGACCTTGACCTTCCTAGCACCGTTCTCTCCGTCTGCCGTTCACCACCCCCAGCGTGCAGGCAGCAGACCCTGTGCAGTTGCTGGGAGTTGGCGGGGGACTGGAGGCGCTTGGAGAGAACTTGCACTCCCAGAGTGGTGGCGGGAGGGGAGACGGACGGGACACAGTTACAATGGGAGGACTTCCGTCGTGGGTGTGCAGACGAGACTCCTGAGGCGCGCAGAGAAAAGCACTGAGCCCTGAGCCACGCTGCGGCGTCAGGGAAGACCTCAGAAACGACACCCAGGCTGAGTGAGTCTTAAAGGATGAGTAAGCAGAGGTGGGTCAGAGGGTCAGGGTGGGAGAGGCATTCCAGCCCCGGGGGAGAGCAGGTCCCCTCCGACCTTCAGAGCCGAAACTTGCAAAACAAGTAAGCATGACTTCTGATTCCTCATCTGGCTTTTCTGGGTGAAATGAGCTCCTGTGTTTAAGAGGCTGACCAAAGGAATTAGCTGGAGCCTGGCCTGTAGTTAGTGCCGTCTTTGCCCACAAGTAGGCCAAAGCTTGTGTTATGCTTCTTAGGGAAAACGCTCTTCTCACTGCGGCTAGGCAGATTCCTGGCATAGCCGGGAACAGAAAGTCACCAAGGCCGGCTCAAGAAGAGCAGGAAGAATTAGGAGAGTGGGGTCTTAAGAACTGGAGAAGGACCAGTCACAGGGAGGCAGGAACCAGAGGTTCACAGTGGGTGCCGAGCAGCTCTGGGCCTTGGCAGCCAGTTTGGCCCTGTGGGTGTCCATGTAGCTTCTGGTGTCCCGCCGTTAATGTGACTCAGCTACTCCCCTTTCTGGGATTCTCTTTCTTTTGCATTCACTTAATGCCCCCAACTGGTTTTCTAGGAAGTGGTTTTTCATGCATTTGTTTTCCTTCCTCATCTTCTATTTACTCATGACATCGACTCATCCACAAGCTGTCATCAGTTCCTTGTCTGACCTCCCTTTATCTCACTGGATCTGATAGCTTCCACTTCTGCTAAACTATTTCCCAATCCCAAGAGTGAAGATCTGGTGGGCTGCCCCTGGGTCCCACATGTGCCTTCTCTGGTCAGCGGGGGAGGTGGATGGGCACCATGGTTGAGGAGTCTCAGGTCAGATGCTGACCTGTGCCTTTATCAGTGGTGCCGGAGCTAGAATGGGACACATTGGAGCTCAGGCACCGTTGCTCCCCAGAGACGTCCCTGTGCCATGGCCTGGTACCCCTGACGGCACTGGCATGGCGAGGATTGGGGCCTTTTCCTAAAACCTCTCAAGGGTCTGTTGTTAGAAGCGTCTGGGATCTGGGTGTGGGGCAGCAGCAGGTTGATCTGGCTGTTTACCAAAGTGAACCCCTCAAGAGATACTAATCTCAAATTTTGGCCCAAGATCCATTCTGGCTCTTAACAAGAGCACAGAGCTCAGTTTAACTGCAGTGACCTCTCTCCATGAGTGACTGCTACACAATTTCACCTATGACCCTGCAAAAGAAGAGCTTATTATTGTGCTGGTAAAAGATCTCCAGGAGGAGGTTCATTCAATCAGATTGAGGCTGGGTGTAACATTAAGTTGCAAAGTGTGAGGACACCAAACGGTAGACGTCTTAGGGAAAGTGTCACTGTTGTGACTTTTGTCTTTCAACACTTTTTTGGAAGAGACGCATAAAAGTGTTAATTTTGCTTACTGAGTGAGAAGCAAAAGTCATACTGTGAATTCCCATTTTTGCACATAGCCAGCAATTTGAAATCTGCTGGTGATACTGAGGGAAAATTTTAAACAGCTAGAAATATTTAAAGAGAGCGTTTCTACAGTGGCACACGTTTAGGAGAGACAATTGTAAATGCCCCAGACAAAGTACAGGTAACTGAACACTGATGCTCATCCCTAGATGTTATTTTTGGCCACTGGATTCTACCCTTCTAGCCCTGCTAGAGTTTAACAAATTGCAAATCGACTGTTTTGAAATTGTTGATGTTGGATATTTCACTGAGGAAGAGTGCCCCTCTTTTATAAGGGAAATGTAATGTGTAACAGTTCAGATAATTACACAGTCTAGGGAATTTGCTGTTACCCTAAATGCTTTTGGAATTTTTTAACATCAACTATTTTTTAGGTCCAATGACTGTTAAAAATTTCCTACAGAGCTCCTCTCATAGACGTTTGTGTTACAATTGAAAACACTAAAAATAAATTGGGCTCTAGAACTTCCTACTTTATACCTGTATAGGATTGTGGGGTATCTTTTAAGAGAAGTCCTGAATTAAAGCCTAGCTTCCCGCCTTTTAACTTTCCACATGAGTGTCTGGGAAAGTGGAGAGGGGAAGAAGCAGTGTGATTGATGAAGGCCTTCAAGTTTTTTTTCTGCTGAGCAGTGTCTAATTAATGGAACTGACAGTGCCTGGGGAGTTGAAATGTAGTTTGTAGCTTTGGGATTTACTAGTAATCAGTGTTTTATGTAGATTCTGTGGGTGTTCACAGTTTCCTTTCTTGGTGCATGTTGCAGTTCGTGGGGAGATTTCCTTTTGGACACCATTTCAGGGCTTGTATTTGACACTGCCAAGGAAGATCTGGAGTTCCGGGCTGGCATACCCCGGCAGCTGCTCCTGGTAAGGAGTGAGGGTTTGGGGGACTCAGGGGTGGGGCAGTGGCCTGCCTCCTCGGGACCCCAGTATCCTTCTTCCCACTGGAGTCGACCTCCTCTCCTCCTGGGTGGCCTGCCGCGCTGCCTGGTTTGCAGGGAACGTGGCGCTCGCTGCACCTTGTGTGGGAGCCGAAGGGCCGAGGCTGTTGTGCAGACCGCTCGGGGGCGCTAGAGGGCAGAGTGGGAACGCTGGCTGAGGGAGTGGCTGAATCAGTGAGTCCCGTGGCCCGGGGAGGGGTCCCTTCAGCCCACAGGAGAGAGACCTGTGTAGGAGAGACCCGCTGGCAACGCCGGCTGGTGACGCTCCGCCGGCTGCTCTGGAGACCAGCACCTGCGCGGGAAATCCTGCTGGAGTTCGGGCCGGGACTCACTTCTGTTTCCAGCAGGTGGACGCCTCGGCTGTTGCCACGAGGAGGTTAAGTGGCTTTCTGAGGACCCTTGCCGACCGGCTGGAGGGCACCAAAGAGCTGCTCTCAGCTGACATGAAGAAGGATTTTGTTATGAACAGACTCCCCCCGTACTGTACGGGAGACCCCGCGGAGCTTTCAACACCAGGTGGGGTATTTCGAGGCTTTCCTGGATGGGCTCCTCTTTGGGCCGTGGAAAGTAAGAAGCATTTTAGAATTAAGGTGGACCTAGATCTGTCTTTAGCATGTTATGTTTGGATGAGATGTGCTGTAGCTTTAGGGATCCTGCATCTCACAAGTCTTTGCAAAGAATTTGCTTCCCAGCATGATGGGGATGAAGAGCCCTGCGATTGTGGGTGAGAAATGTGTATTTATGGGTACCCTGGTGTTCACCATCTTCGGGAAGTTTTAAGAATTTGGACACTAAAATAATTCCAACAAGATTAACTCACCGATGGGTAAAATGTTGCGATGAACTGGTGAAATGTAAGAATGCCCAAGGTTGTCACAAACCTTCCCTGAGTCCCACGTGACTATTTTGTGACCAGTTTGGGCTGCAAATGACCTAACATTTCTGGATAGATGGTGATAGCAGGCCATCAGTACACCACTCCTGCAGCGGGACGGATGAACTTAGGACTCGTTACAACAGGGAAGACCACACACTGCTAGGAGCTGTGGGGCATCTCAGTAAAAGAGCTTTGGAAGGATTTATATTGATAGCTTGAGTTAGGTGATTTTTCAGGAGGGTGAAGAAAGCAGGGCTTTGTTTTGGGATGGATGCTGTCCGAAAACGAGTCTGTTTGGGTCTCCCGTAGGCAGGAGAAGTGAAATGAGGCTGAAGTTGCAGTTAGTAAGGCAGAAGATCAGCAGGACAGGGGCATTGGGTTATTTTTGAGGCTGGGACAGTGTTCCTGCTTTTGCCTGAGTTCTGACAGGATGGATGTTGGACTGGTCTTGCTTTTGCCTCGCCCTTTCACAGAGTGGCCTTGTTGAATGCTGGTGCTCTGTGGAACGAATGGTCTGTGTTTAGCGGGGGAACACCGAGACAGGGCTCGGAGTGCCAGGCCAGCTCTCCGGCTGTTTTTCTCCTTCTCTGTAGAGTTGAGACAATTATTTTTACTAACGTTTATAAAAGCCTCCTTTCTCATGGTTGAGACCCACTAAAATAAGGCAATCCATAAGGTCACATTTAACATTGATTCTACTTTATAATTAATCAATATATAACATTGATTCTGCTTTATAATATATATAAAATTATATAATTTTATATATAATAAAAATATATAATTTATATATTATGTAAAATATTATATATAAAATATATATTTTATATAATATATAAAATTCTACTTTATGTAATTATAATATAATTCTACTATATAATTCTACTTTATAATTCTACTTTATAATATCATCTTTGGGGGAAGTTTAGAAATTGTTTTTGTACCTATTCAGAATAGATTTTTACCAGCATGTATATTTTAATCTTTAGTAAAATAGTTTTCTGAGTATCAGCTTATGGCACAGCACATCTTATCGGAACTCTTCCCTGTCTTAGCTGTTAAGAGTCCGTAACGCTATGTTCCCTCAGGATTCTCTTCAACCAGCTGACCCTGTAAGGCTAGTCTGTTTTCAGTGGCTAACTTTTGTAAAAAGTTAAATCCAATTTGGAAAAAACTATTTTTTTCCTGTGAGCTTTATTAGGTGGCTTTCATGACACAGTGCTTGACCTCCGTGGATGGGGTAAGTTGCTAGGATCACACAGCTAGTCCACGGTGAGGTGGTGCAGTTTGGACTCAGGCCGTCGTACTTCCGGGCTCGACCCGCAGAGCAAGCGGCAGACGGAGGCTGGGAACCCGGGGAAGCGAGTGTGCGGAAGGGATAGCTAGCTACTCTGCTTCCGTGGCCTGGTTTAGATCTGTAAGAATGAGTTCTGTAAGGTTGTAAACTGTACTTCAGTATCATTATAAATATGGGGTAAGCCAATACTAGAGCTGGAGGGCACCCCACATTTGGATTCACTGCACACAAGTTTGAGCCTGGGTTTCCTCTAGCGAAGGCTGGCTTTCTCCCTCTGGGTCTTCTAGGTGGACGGTTACCGAGGTTGGACAGCACAGTGAGACTGCAGTTTAAAGACCACACCGTCCTCACAGTAGGGCCAGATCAGGATCATTCTGTGAGTATCCAGAGGGGAGGAGGTCTCCTCTCCTCCACAGGTCTCAGGTTATCAGACGACCCCTACCTTTTCAAACCCTTTGGGCAGCCATCGGTCCTAACAGAGAGCCCTGACTTTCCATCAGAGGGTGTCCAGATCTCACTATGCCAAGGATGCCTGCCTATTGGGCATTTGAGGTGGGCCCGCATCCCCACTTATCCCTCCTTCGTTTCTCTCATGTGGTGACGGACACCTGGCCTCTGCCTCCTGGTTCAGACCATACTGTGCTTGCTCAGACAACCACAGACCTTCCTTGTTCACGCGCCTCCCGCACTCTCCCATCCTGTACCTTGCCCAATCTGTCATTATACGGTTTTGTTGATGTTCTATCTTCTAGACATGGAGAAGAAAATTTTTATTGCATAACCTTGCCACCTAGCCCCATGGTTCCTAAAACTGGCTTACCGATCCTAGACTCAACTGGAAAAACTTTTAGAAATGATAAATTCCTGGGCTTCACTTGGTCTGGGTTAGAGCTTCTGTATTTATTAATTACTAGAGCTCCCTGTACAATCCTAAGGACCTTGGTAACTATTTCATGCCCTGTGGCTTCACCTCCTTCCTCCTGGCCAGCTATCTTGGGAGGTACTCCATGGATGAGTGAGGGGATAAGAGTTGGGGCAGCTAGATGTGTTCATAACCAGACTGTCACAGCCATCAGGGCCAGTCTTGGACAGGACTGGCTTATAATATACAGAGAAAAACCTCAAAAGTATGCATTCTCTTGTAACCCTCTCTTAAAAAATCCTAGTAACCCATATCTAAGAGGTGACAAGGACTGAGGTTCTAGTCACTGTGTAAGATGGATGGACAGGGAAGTAGACTATGTGGGAAGCTACAGTAATTGGAAGTTTTTATAGATCCCACAGCTGGAATTTCTCAAGAGGTAATATTCACTCTGTGGTGTTCATAAAGTGCCAGCTTGTAACTGGGAATATCATATGGATATAAAAAAACACTGTTGGCTGGATTAAATGAAACTTTAATGTTTCATTAAGCCACGTTTCTGATGATGCTCTAAGAGCTACACCGTTTTATCTTTAAAAAAAAAAAAAAAAAAAAGACCAGTGCCTATTTGCTATATACAAATAGTAATCTGAGGAATATAGTTTGTGTGTTCTATATATCCTAACTTTGCGCCAAAAAGATTGTTGAATTTTGTTATTGACAACTCTTACCTTTTTTTTTTTTTTTTAAGGATGAAACTCAGGAAAAGGTGGTTTACATCTATCATTCCTTGAAGAATAGGAGACACACACACATGATGGGAAATGAGGAAACAGAGGTCTGTTCCAACCTAAAATGTCTTTCCTGTAATTTGGTGATGACTGGGAAGAATGTGAAACCTCTGATTTATGGGTGATGTGCTTAACATTTCACACAACTGACAGAGCCCTTGCACGGAAATGATTAAGTCAGTCTGTGATATACATACACATACACCAGCTTTAAAAGATACGAGCTGGGACCCTGTAGCCTTGTCGGAAATGTGTAATATGATAGCGTTTCAAATGACTAATTTCTTAGCATATAAACTAGGAGACCTTTTGTGAGGTCTGAGTTTTTATGTGGGAATTGGCAAATTCTGTATGTTATCTAGTTGTAAGGGTATTGAAAATACCACTTTAATATATTATCTGACTAGTTTATCCTTTTTCAGTCCCATGGACTTCGCTTTCCTTTATCACATATGGATGCACTGAAGCAAATTTGGGACCACTCAGCTATTTCTGTCAAGGACCTGAAACTTACCACAGATGAGGAAAAGGAAAACTTGGTGTTATCCCTCTGGACAGAATGCTTAATCCAGGTAGTCTAGTGCCTTTCCAGAATCAAGGGTGCACCGTCTCACAGACACACATGTGTGCAAAGAAGAGCAATGATTTATGTGGTGCTTTGAGTCAGTCGCCTGGGACTGGTCTTTCAACAGCTTTCCTCACCTGTGTCTAATAACATGAGCCGTACCTGTTTTAGGGAGTTAGGCACACAGAAGCAAGGTGTCTCAGAAAGTAACAGAACTGTACTTTTGACAAACTCATTTAATCCAGTGTGGTAGAAAAGGCACAACTCCAATAAACGTATCATTGAAATTTAAAGGTCGTTACCTGGCTTTGTCTTTGTTCTTTGGAAGAAACAACTTCTTTAAAGAGCCTCACTGGCTCTACAAAAATCTTTTAAACAATTAACACAAAGAAAAAAAAATTTAAATTGGTTTTTTACAATGAAAATATACATACCTTTGTGTATACACAATCCCCTCCCCCCATTAAAGCTACCCCGATAACATAAGTTTCATTAAATACTGCCACACTAATGAGAGGGCTCACATCTATGGGCATTAGGTGAGTTTTACAGATGCTGCTTCAAAGATGACAAAGAGCCTGAGATTAAAGGAAAAAAATTCAGTATTTACATGGAAAGACCAAGTCTCTATAAAAAATGCTCAAAATAGTGGGTCTTTGTGTTTAAACAATTCACTGTTATTTTACATTCTAAAGTGCTTATCGATTGATATTTAAAAATATCACTGGAGTATTTAATCTTTCTATATAAAAATAGAGCAGACAGTTTTCTGCTTTCTGGTAAAAGTCTGGGACAGAGAATAGTTGTCTCAACTTGTTTAAAACCAACTCAGGAGGGAAAAATACTTAAGAACTGTATAATTTTTAAAGGTGGTAATGATTACTTGATACCTACCTGATTTTGCTTAAAAATGGAAATGAAAAACTGAGTTTTCAGCCATTTCATTAAGTAAAATGGTATAGTCAAGGCCCAAATACTGCTTGGTTTTAATTCAAACATTTGAAATTTCCCTTTCCTACTTCAGGCAAAGAAAAATTTGACTAAACAACTCCTTGAGGGCAGGATCAGGTAAAACCTAGGGTGAGGTCTCAGCACCAGGACAGGTGACCACTGGTTAGTCTTGTCACCCGGAAGGGCATCTGTAACTAAAGAGACCAAGGATGGTCACAAGTTATTTGTGCTTTTTTAGTTTGGCCACAGAAAATACACCAATATTCGAGCCTTTTCCTAAACAAAGCCGAGGTCCTTCCCTGGGGTCAGTTACAAGTACGAATACTTAACGGTGCTTCAGTTATAAAAGCCTTAGTAGAGAGAACCTTTAAGGTTGTCTAATACAGCAGCTTATTAGGAAGGTTTATTATGTTTTCAGGCATTGCTAAAAAAAATATTCATCTTCTTGCAAAAGGCTGACTTGACCTAAGGGAATTTGTTTCCCCTGTTCTTAGCATTCACACAGCCAGCTCCTAGAATAGTAATAGCTAATACAGGCTGACAGTCACCAGTGTCCTACAATGACAGTCAGGAATAGGACTTGTGTCTGGTGGATAGGAAAGAAAACACACACTTGAGGGAACTTGCTCACCAAAAAAACTGGAGACCAAGCAGGACTAGAACCTTTCGCAGAAATCAGAACGTGCTTTTCATGGGAACACTAAACAACTGGCAAGAATACGTGAGTGTTTCCATGGTTAACAGCAATGGTCTTTGAAGCTGGGAGAAAACATCATTCTGCTCAGTGATGCAGGACCACGAGGATAAGTAGCTTCCTTTCCAAGGGACGTGAGGTTCCTTCTTTGCTCTTTCTAGAGATGCTGCAGATTCTCTCACAATATTTCAATGTCCCATTTCTGCGTTTCTTCTCCCTCCAGGGGTTGATTTACAATTACATGAGTCTTGTCATAATAATTTCCTCCTGAAATAGGAATTCCAAAAGAAAAGATTATTTGTTCACACAGACGCTTAACAGTGTTCAGTCCACTGTGTGGCAGATTAAGACTTCATTTCCAAAGCAGCCTGAACTGGGAAGCTGCGTTTAAAGAAGCTTAGCTATGATTAACCTCAAATCAGACCTTAGTATGACTCAAACTGAAAAACTAACAGGTAGAACAGTTGACTGCAAAAGCTGTATGCCCAACAATATGATTCTGAAGAGCAAAGTTCTTGGAGGGAGCTTGGCCTGAATGTCGGGCACGGTTTCTGTCTCCACACAGATGGTGGCTGCCACTAAGCCAATTAAAGCAACAGCCCAGACCTTGCTCAATTCCAAAACAAGTTTAAATGATACTCTAATCAGTTTTAAGTGAGGACTTTTAAGGACTACAGCAGTTCATGGCAAAAAGAGGTTTCTTTCTAAGTAATGAGATATTTTATGGCTGATGAAGCTTTAAATTTAGAAATGTTCTCAAAGATCATGTAGCAAATGAGAATTTTACAACTGTCCTAATGAACATAGCCTCAGACTTTGTCTTTACGCTCTTCCTGCTTGATCCAAGTTGCTGATTGTTTTGTTTGTTAAAACAGCGTATCTTTTTTCAAGAGTAAGAAATGAATGAATATTTTTGTGCATCAGGATTTCTTTTACCCGGGAGGAGGTGGTTTGGAATTTACAATTCTATCCAGGGACACAAAACACTGGGTTTCTTCAAAGGCCCACCTTTGACATCTAGGACAAGTTGATCACTGAGATAGGAGCTGATGGTTCCGTTTCTGTTCAGCCTCCACTTCTGCCGGAACTGCCCATGTTCGGTCCACAAAGCCACCTTGGCTCCGGGGGTGTCCCGGCCTCCGATCACATCAAGGCACGTGTCACTGGCCTAAAGGTTAGGAAAGCAGGTTGGCAGTACTGTGTTAGCTCCAATTAAGTGAACTGGGTCCCTTTACATGACTCTGATCTAAAAGAGAAGACTACCCAGCACAGTTATAATTTTACCAATAATTTATAATTTCTTTTATGTTGTCTTTAGGGCAGTGGGGAGGGGATAGTACAGACACAAACCCATGGAAATAGAGGTGCGTCTGACAACAGATGGTCAATGAAGTTTTGCTGAATTACAATTAAATATTAAGGCTCTGTTAGCATAAATGTATCATGTAGACTTTGGTTTCTTTTCTTTTCTTTTTTTTTTAAAGCAGGCTCCACACCCAGTGGGGCTTGAACTCACAACCTTGAGATCAAGACCTGAGCCAAAATCAAGAATCAGATGCTTAACTGACTGAGCCAGCCAGGCATCCCTGAGCTTAGTTTTCTTATAAAAGCATCGGTTGATGTGCCAGAGAGCCATATAATAACTTAAGTCCTTTTCATTTGTGTTGATGAGAAAAAAGGAGCGAATCTATCGGTGACATAATAAAACTGGTGTTCTATTCCCCAGAACATCAAATGTAATGGAGGTGTCACGAAGAAATGTAAAATTTTCTAAGCTTTCTCCAGGAGCAACTTCTATACTACTACTTCACTGCGTAGTGTGAAAGTAAAAGTTTCAAAATGTTTAGAATCACAAAGCAAGCTGATTTTATCTGGGCCACAGAGTAAGGAATGTGTCATAAGAGCACAATGCATCTAAAGCATCATTTAGGCACAGCCACAGTATGTGATAACCTTAGTTTTTACTTTCTTTTTTTTTTTTTAAAGATTTTATTTATTTATTTCACAGAGAGAGATAACAAGTAGGCAACGAGGCAGGCAGAGAGAGAGAGGGAAGCAGCTCCCCGCTGAGCAGAGAGCCTGATGCGGAGCTCGATCCCAGGACCCTGAGATCATGACCTGAGCCGAAGGCAGAGGCTTTAACCCACTAAGCCACCCAATAGTGCCTACATGGCACTATTGATATAATCATGCGACAAACTGTTTCTAGGGAGTTGCATTATTTTATAATGCCATTTGATTAGGCAAGATTCTGGCTTCCTAAAGAAAAAAAAATCAAAGGCCAAAAGGTGGGGTACAGAGTCTGTGGGGTGCCTGCTTACCTTGGATTTAAAGAGTCCTCGGCAGTAGTGCCAGATCTGAGTCGTCTTCCCGCTGTAGGGAGAAATGCACACGGAGGTGGCCCTTGTGTCAGCAACATTGCCAGTGACTGTCAGATACTCATCCTGGGCCCGGTTCTTTATCCTGATGTACACTGCAGGCTAGGACAGGGAAGAAGCAGCCATTTAGAAGAAGGACTTGGGAACCTGGAGATCAGGTTCCAAAGAAGGCAAGTTTAGAGGCAAGGGGTAAGGTGATCTAAGCTTATGGAGTTTTACTCCTCCCTTTAGTCAGTATGTGTGAATTACTGTGTTTCTAATGACAGGCCTTAGACCACTGAACATAGAGGCTAACTTGTACAATAATCTCTATTCTACTTTTCTGAAAAATGCCCTTCTGGAAGGGGAAAAGGTAATAGTTTCATCTACTGAAATGGCACATGGCACGGGATGGTGCTGCGTTCTGGACTTGCTGAGTTTCATTCAGGAACCACCGTGTCCGAGCTGTGCTGGGGGAGGGAGGGGACCCCGAGCAGGGAGGCAAGGTATGGCCCACCTACAGGGCTCTCACAACAACCCAGCAAACGCTGCAGTAATCACACCTACCGTCTGAGCTATGGTCACGTGCCAAATGCCTGCTCTGGGGGGTCTTGAAAAACCCAGGTTAAGCTGAGGGCCTGAGCAGCTATGGCAATGTCTGTTTACCTTTTATCCCTGTGGACCTTTACACTGATTCAAGGGAAGAGACCATGTATATTTACTACATAGGTATTCAAAAACCGAGGAACAAAGAACTTTATCTCCTGGGCCTGGAATACATACCAAAGTTTTCCAATAAAATATTAAATCTGGGACTTGCCCCTAAGGATAATAGAGTTAATATTTATTGAGAACTTAGTGTATGTCAAGCAGTGTGCTAAATGCTTTCTGGGCCATTGTATTATCTGAGTTAATAATCAGAAGAACCCTTTAAGAAAGTCCAATTACGATCTGAGTTTTATAAAGTTAACACCGATGTGGAGAAGCCGGGTCAGCCTGCACCAAAACCATCCCTCTTAAGCAGGATGCTCTAAATTAAGGTTTGCTGAAATATACTAGTTACCCTCAGACACAGGGAATAAGAGACCAAGTCCAAAGGTGGGACTATGAAATTAAGTCAGATAATGAAAGGACACTGCACAGGATGGAAACTCCCCAGAAACCACTCTTTCGGCCTTAAGCTTTCAGTCTTCATGAAATAAAATACAGGACATTCAACATCCCCACCTTGGGTCATAGGTTGGCATCCCAGTCAGAACTTTGCTAAATAAAAATGACAAACTATTTACTAAGAAAGCACTTTGACTCTGAGAAATGTAAGTGCTAGGTAAATGCAACAATGTAACAAGGTAAGCCCACCATATTCTACCACTCTGAAACTTGTTGAATTTTGTGCACTATTTACTAAGAAAGCACTTTGACTCTGAGAAATATAAGTGCTAGGTAAATGCAACAATGTAACAAGGTAAGCCCACCATATTCTACCACTCTGAAACTTGTTGAATTTTGTGCACTGCTGCCGTGTTTGGCCTTTCTAAGGAAATAAACATTTGGGAACAAATTTTTATCTGGTAATTTAAAGCAGGTAAAAAAGACCTCTACTAGGCAAAATGTTTTAAATCTTTTCAAAGCACTTCTTCCACATTCATAATGCAACAATAATGTACTTAAATATCTATGACTGATAGTCTAGTCAGATAGTAAGATGTAATTCAGTAAGTTTCCCACTGCAATTATTAATTTCTTGAAGCTTCAGTACATCTTTATTAGTTTCCTTACCTTATATGTAGAAGAAAACAGGCATGACCTTCACAGAGGGCAGAGTTCCAATTATGTTAGGACCAAACATCACAGTTTTAATCAATTAGCTCAAGTAAAGTACTAATTACCCTTATTACACACTTGTAGTCTGACTCTTCTGTAATTATACTTTAAAACACTGGTATGCATTATAAGTGCCTTAGTGACTCCCTAATTCCCAAACTCAAAGAGGATCACATTTTAATTATTACTGGATTTCCAAACAAGAATATGAACTACAGCAGTACCAGCAGGCTTACCAAAAAGGAAATGACCCATAGTACTGTTTTAGAAGCCCAGAATTCCTTTGCTGGGTCTTAGAGCTATGGCCTAAATAAAGGCAAAATAATCTATAAAAACATTATTTTAAAATAAAATGTTAAACCAGATTATGCATCAGATGGTTTCTAAAGCATAATGAAGAAGAATAACACAATGTTAATTGCCAAAAAAGCTTTTATGTAAACTTAGAAGCTATTTTTCTAGTTCTCCTTTATCTCAGGACCCTGAACAATCTCAGATATCCTTCCCCAGCAATGAACCACCTTTCAGAAGTGAGGGAAATCGTCTCAGTCTTCAGTTTGGCTTCTAAAGTTCCTAACGACATAGGATTAGGCATTATTATATAGTTGGTAAAAGCTAAACTGAATTCCCATTTCTGCCTTGCTCTTCCCCATGGCTTTTCAGTGGGATGACCCCCTCATCCCATGTGACAGGAGTGAGGAGTAAGCAATATGTGAGGGTCATGAAATCCTGCACCACAGACTCTGCCAGGAAAGCCTGCTAACCCTTAGCACCCTCAGAAGAGCATTTCTGACTCTCTCAAGGGACCCTATGAATAACAAACTTTCAAAATAAATGTGTACTGCCGTAATAATATCAGCCAGATGTTGAGTCAGACTCTTTCTATACATTTTTCTTATTCAATCTTCAGAGCAATACTGAGAGGTAAGCAGTGTGATCACTGTTCCACCAGCGGAATCAGATTCCTCCCCCAGACTCACACTGCTTACAAGTGGCAGAGCTAGGATCTGAACCAACAGAACCAGAGAGTGGCGGGAATGAGCATGGTGTGCCTGTGTGTGAGTGAGAGAGAGAGAGGGAGAGAGAGGACAGCAAAACCAATTGGGTTAATATTTTATTGGCTACTATTTATTTAACACTTAATATGTCCAGTCTGCACATCAGAGCCTCAGCACTTACGTCCACTGTGCTACTCTCAGCTCGGGGCCTGGGGCATATACGGTGCCACTCCGCAAACACTGATCTTATTTTGGAGGAAAGTAGGGTGTGGTTGCTCAAAGTTTAGAAGATAAATCTGGGTTCAAATCCTGGTTCTGACACTTGGATGACTTCCGCCTATTTGCTTTACCTCTCTGACCCTGATCTTCCCATCTGGAAATGGGCGTAACAACTCCTACCTTAAAGGGCTGCTGTTGATATCAAGTGAGAAATGTTTCTAATTAGACCTCAAATGGCATATCCACCGACCATTGCACTGACAGCCAGGCCGGGGTTTCTCACCTTCTGTGACACCTTCCACCACTCCATACACGCTCATACTCCCTTTCTGTGAACCAGGCATTGCCTGTAGCTTTTTGATGGCTATACACTGTTTTGCATTTTATGGTACCATTTTGAGTTGGACCTGTTTTACCCAACAAACATATAAGTTCCAATAAAGCAGAGATCATGTCTATCCCTTAAATCTCCCACAATTTTTAGCCTCATGTCAGACATCCCTTCATCCATTTATACCTTTGTTCCTTCATTAAACAGTCCCTGAACTCTTATAATGTACCAGACACTGTGCCAGATACTAGGGGGAGAGCTATGAGCAAAACGTGCACAGCCCCTGCCTTCCCGGGGCGTGCAGGGGAGTGAGAATGTGCCCCATCCAACCACAACTGTGTGGTTACAGACCTCATGGCACGTCTTTGTAGGAAAATAACCAGGTATTTTAGGATCTAATTTAGACTAGGAGAGAGGGTGAAAAGGGGAAGAAGGAAGAAGCTTCTAGACAAGAGGGCACAGCCTGTGTTACAAGAGCCTGAGCAGGAAAGCAATTTGCATGTTGGTGGCTGTGTCACGGCCCCATGTGAGGAGGAGACCAGTGAGAGAAGAGGCTGGAGAAGCAGGGGGGCCAGAGCACACAGGAACACTGAAAATATCAGCTAGTATCCCAAAGGATATGGGAAGCTTTTGAATAGAAAACCGACAAGCAGTAACTGTGTCATAAATACCAAGATTTATCCCAAGTTTTATGTAAGTAGAGGAAAAAATCCCAATACTTAGAAAGTAGAGCTAGGGCAGACTCAGAGTTCTTTGTTTTCTTTGCTTCCCACAGAACTTATGCTGCTCATTTTTCCATGAAAAGTCAGTAAGGTCAATAAGACGTTGGACTCAAAGCTAAAATCCAACACTGACCTTAGATACAACTTAACAAACTGGTTAATGTCTCTAAGATTCCTCATCCTAATTGGAGCCCCCTGTAACATAAACGTCAAACTAAATGGTCAATATTTCGGATGCCGAAATTTCTACCAGAAATTTCTACCACCACATTTCTACCAGAAAATCAAGCTATTTTGGGTCTTATAGGCTTTTTTTTTCCTCCTTACCTGCTTCATAGGACGGAGGGAACCAATTGTTTTCCATCCACTGAATGTTGTCCAATTGGGGATCTCATTAGGCTCAAGTAAGATTTGTCTTCCTAAGAAATTGGATCCTTCATAAGCTATCCACCTATATAAGACCAGGGAAAAAAATAGGGTACTTAAAAAGCAAAACCTTATCAAAACTACCTTCTTTTATACAAGGTTCATTCTTTAAAACTTTTAGGTTTATAGATTTTTTAAGGAAAAAAAAGTATAATGGAAAGGCAGGAAGGACTAGGTGAAAGCCCACTGCACTGAGGCTCAAAAGATTTGCATTCCAATTAGGATTCTGGTTTCTAACCTGCTAAAACAAGGTTCCCACCGGGTTTAAAATTCTGTGTTTCTTTGAGAATACCGTCTTTTTTCATAACTGTTTAACCTTCAAAGACAGACCACAGCGTCTCACTGTTTCCAGTTACACAGCACTAGTTCCTGCTCCTGCTCCTGGCCTCACCCTCCCCTGTGCTCTAGGGCCCCTCCTGGGGGCTCCAGGGACCCCTCAGACACACCTCCACCTATCGTTTCCCCAAGGTCACCAAGGACAGCCTCAAATGATCCACAGAAATCCCATCTTGCTTCAAGGCCCAAGGCCTTTTGCAAACCCTTCTCAATACCCCCGGGGCCTTCCACTTGGGCCAAGTGAGAGCACGCAGACACCTGCATGGCCCTGAGGCGAGTCTTGAGAACCAACCCCCCCCACCCATGGGCACACAGCCGCGCCCATTCCTTCCTTTATTGACTGACACCAGCTGCATTCGCCCCACAGCAGCACCGTGAATAGTTGTGACAGAGACAGAAGGGCCAATGGACTGAAAATGCCGTCTGGTCCCTTCCAGAGAAGGTTTGCTGAGCCCTGACGTAGGCGGTTATCAAGTAAACAGTGAAGGGGAGTAAGCTCGGACTACCAAGAGGATCCGGAATTCTCAGGACTCCAGGTCACCACAAACTGCTTTTGGAACGTGCGTGTGGAAGATGGGGTGGCTACCTTGCTTGGTTCAGGCAGAGCACCCTGCTCCCCAGCGTCAACATCAGGCTTGGCCTGGTGTTTCACGGATGGATGATAGGACAGATGACCTTCCCTCTACCCCTTCTCGCCTACACAAATCTAAGCCATTGGATTGGTGCAGAGTCAGGACAGCGTGACTGTGGAAATGCTTGTCTACCTCTCCAGCTGTGTAGACTTTTTAAATAGGCAGGGAAATTTTAGTTATAAAACCTCGGCAAGACTTTAATAAACTGCACCTCTCTCTCTATTAACCTCAACGAATTCCACAACCGAAAAGCATTAAAGCTTGACTCTTATTATAATCACAAATCAGAGATCTGGGATAATATGGGGATTAAACAGAACAAAACTTGTCACTGAGAGTAGCTGGCTATGCACTATGTCATATTCTGAGCCAACTGTAGCCTACGAAAATCTTTCGACAGCCTTCCCTATTCCTTACTCTGTTCCCATTCTCTTACAGAGAATCCAGAACAGGGAGAGTAGGTGGATAATAAGCTAAGGAGAAGAAATAATGTCGAGGTAAAAAAATACCAGTTTTCTACAAAAGACTGAAATAAGCAAGTAAGAAATGACAACAGGTGAGTCAGTAATTATTAGTTCCACATAGAAATATAAAGAAAAGTATAAAAATGCCATGAAAGTCCTGTATCACAGGGATGTAGCTTTCAATTCCAACAGATTTAGTTCAGTGGTAAGTAATATACTGGTATATAGTATGGGGATTATTACGCTTAGAGACGGTGAGTCAATTTACATTTAAGAAACACTGATATCAGGGGCGCCTGGGTGGCTCAGTTGGTTGAGCGGCTGCCTTTGGCTCGGGTCATGATCCCGGAGTTCCGGGATCGAGTCCCATATCGGACTCCCGGCTCTGCGGGAAGTCTGCTTCTCCCTCTGACCTTCTCCCCTCTCATTCTCAGTCTCTCTCTCTCTCTCTCTCTCTAATAAATAAATAAAAAATCTTAAAAAAAAATTAAAAAAAAAAAAAGAAACACTGATATCAAATGCTTTGAAGAAGAAAGATTAAGTTGCTATACATGTGAATAATTCAAAAGCCATTTATTATAATAGTTGATTTATTTTTCAAATCAATTTATATTCTTGGCTATGTTATCCCCAAATATTTATACAAGCAGAGTTGATTATCACACAATTTAAAAGTCATAAGAAATAAAAGCTATCATCTTTATATTAATCTTTGCAAGCTATGTGTTTTGAGTTGACTTCTGGTATCCAAATGGCAACAGTATGAGAGGAGGGGCAGCTTCCGTCCCCACGCTCCAGAAATGCCCTGAGAGGCAGATCCCCCAGAAGGCCTTCCGGCCTTAACCTCAGGGCCTCTCCCTGGCAGGCCTCTTACCATTTTTGTTCTAAATAAATATGCAAGTTCATACCTAATTTATGTATCCATAATTGTTCATATCTTTTTGAAAGTAGTCTCCCAAACTGTGTAAGTGCAGGCCCCACACACCCTGGATCCACCCCGACAACCTCTATGAACAGCAGCACTGGGGGGTGGGCCAGGTCCACCAGGATCCTCAGCGTGAAAATAAGTACCTGGAGCAAAGAGTTCTAGAGCAAACGAGATGCCAAATCAAAAGACAACAAACCACTAACAGTCTTACAAATAGTCAGTTGTCTTAGGCAGGCAACGGTGTC
>CM052799.1:154970459-154998314 GCA_028533885.1 Nasua narica
CTCTGACTGGAATCAGTCCATTAGGGAAAAGAGCACTTTGAAAGGATGAAATACGAGGAAAGACAGAAAAAGAATGCCAAAGAAATCTCCAGGTTTTTAAATAGGTGAGTCATTTTCTCTTTATGTTATGTGGCAAAGGTTCCCTGCTGACGAGGGAAGACTGCTGTCCAACAGAACTGTCTGCAGTGAGAGAAAGGTTGCATATCTGCACTCTTCCACATGTGGCTACTGATCTTGTGAAATGTGGCTTGCGTGTGTGGCCAAGGGACTGAATTTGTTTACTTTATTGAACTAAATATTAAAATAAATATTACAGATATAAATAAATATTAAATAACCACATGTAGCTCGTGCTATGGTAATGGATAGTACAGATTTAGGGATTAGAGGATACTGGAAAACAATGTAACCATCACTGGGTGAAGTGAGACAATAAGGCAGGCATAAGTGGGCTGCCCAGGAGCATTGATTTTCCTTCAGTAAACACCATAAACTAGGTCAGGAATAGAAATTCATCTCTAGTCACTGAATGACCACAGGCAAGATTCGGCACCTCTTCTGCTATCTATAAAATCAAAATTGGAAGCATCCCAAGAGCTTATAGAGGAAATATCCTTATACGAGTCCAGTAAAGCAGGTTAGAAATGTAGCAACGTAGCCAACATTAGACTCTAAATTACCCACTAGAATGGGTGACTGAAGGTGGGCAATCAAAATTCACACATAAGCCTTTGACTTTATTGTTGGACTTTCCCCAACATCTTCACCCTCAAGCTTAAAAAAAAAAAAATAAATGAAAGCATTTCGGCTTACCACTTTACAAATGTGGTTGAGTTATTAATTAGTAAGGAAGGCAGACAGGCAAGGAGCCCAGACAGGGCTCACAATCAACCATTAGCAACATTCTCCTGAGTAAAAAGTTTGCTGTGGTGGACTGACAGATGCCGGTATTAAAGGCATTTAAGGCTCACATAGTGTAACTGTTTTAAACCCAAGAGGGAAAAAACTAAAAGCTTACTGTGAGAATTTAATTTAAATGCTAAATGTTATTCTGAGAAAAACAGGACCTGTGTACATTTTTCTTCCTCCTTTTTCAAAATGCCCATAAAGATATTTTTTAAAAGACTGCCATTATCACTCAAACTGCATCACATTCACTCCCCAATTTAAAGACGATCTAGCAATTCTCTGTCTAGAAATTTATCTGTAGGATACAATGTAAAAGTTGACGTAGGGAATCACAGGAGATGGTTTTAAAGTGATGACGCCGAGGAGACTGAGAACGAAATTACAGAAAATGACTGAGACTGTATTTTTTAATGAGTTTATATAAATCATTAAAAATACCCCACTGTTTCATTAACAACAGCGGGGTCATCATGTGGTCCCAATCCATCAGAATCTTCATCTGAAAACATCTATTATTTCTTTTTTTTTTAAAGATTTTATTTTTTACTTATTTGACAGAAAGAGAGAAATCACAAGCAGACAGAGGCAGGCAGAGAGAGGGAGAAGCAGGCTTCCCGCCGAGAAGGGAGCCCGATGCGGGGCTCAATCCCAGGACCCTGAGATCACAACCTGGGCCAAAGGCAGACGCCTAACCATCTGAGCCACCCAAGTGCCCCTGAACACATCTATTATTTTTAAGCTTAAAGTCATCTACTCTCTAGAGGTTTAATACATATTTACTTGATCTTTCTCTTCTCTGATTAAGTTGTTTAAATTTAAGTGGTAATTTAATTTATAAATATACTTAAATTTATAAATGCCTTTGATTTAAAAATGTACATAAAGGTTAGGAAGGTCAACGTAAGTGCTAATAACATGGACGGGATGAGGGGGGGCTGACAGGTCATCAGTCAGAAATACAGAATCCTAAAGACCTATCTTAAAATCACATTTGTTTCTGATACATTTTCCAGACATGAAAGTAGGAATATAAATTATTAATAGTCTTTAAAACTGCAGACTATAGAATAATCTGAACTTTGCAAGGACAATAGGAAACACCAAAATTTAACTACAGTCTGAGCTCTACAAATGTCTGGGCCTTGGTCCATGTTAACTTAAAAGACAGCCAACCATTTGGGGCCAAAAGCTCTTCTTAGGTGTCAGCAGTAACAGGACATTCCTGCTGGGTCAAGTCTAAGCCAAGCAAAGATCAGACACCTTTTCTAAAAAGAGGACACAGTTAAGAAAGAAAAGGAATACTTGAACAAATTGTATAAAAGAACTTCTAATAAGAAAAAAAAAAAAAAAAACTACATCATCCCTCATCATCCCATCAAGTAAAATACATTTTAAATGACAGTACCAGTAATAATTAAGATAGAGAGCACCTTCTTGTGTGTCAGGCATTATATATAAAAATATCCACCTACGACCCCTCCCATCCAAGCACTAACCAGGCCCCACCCTGCTTAGCTTCTGGCATCCACGACCCCTTATCCATAATTCTGAAACCAAAGAAGCTCTAAAACCATTTTTCCCCGCTAATTCAGTTGGCAACAAAGCCTGACCTGAATAAGTGGAAGGCTACTTATAATATTTCTCCAATGTGTAGCTATAAATATATTTGCTACAGTAATAGGAATGATTTTAATTATGATGTGCTACCTTGAACCTTTTGGGACTCTTTGGGAGTATTTCCTTAAAGGCTGTATGTGAACCATACTACTGTTTAAAAGGGGAAAAAAACTCAAATCCCAAAATACATTCAGATTAGGGGATTGTGAATTTATTTACTTATTTAATCCATACAACTTCTTACTGATGTGGGTGCTATTTCTATCCCCACTTTACAGATGAAGAGTCAAGGCCCAGGTGACACACAGCAGTGGAAAAGCTGGCATTTGAATCCAAAGAGCATGACCTCAGAGTCCACGTTCTTCACTCCTCCACTATGGCTCTAGCATATTCTAAAACCAGTGATTTTAACATAGAACAGTATTTCTGATCGGCTTGTGTGGTTTTATTTGGAGCACTTGACTCCAACTTGCTTGGCTGGGGAATATATATGACCCCTATTCTTACCTCCCTCTTCAGCTTAAAAAGTGTGTCAGCCACCCAAACTTGGAAGTTCTGAGATCCTGGTGCAAGTACTCTGCTAGAAGGACTACATTTACAACAATGTATTTTTAATATAATTGGATAAATCCAATTTTTTACTTAAAAAAAAAAAAACTACACATCTTTACTTTGGCAACTGTACAGTTCTTTGAGTTTCAAATCACCACTTATCTGGAAAAGGTGTTGACAGTACCTCGGGATTACATTAATTGGTTAGACTAAGTATAATGTACACACTTTTCAAAATATTCAGCGATCAGCCGCTAAAACAGCCATATCCATACAGCCCAACATCGCTTCATCTCAATCTTTGCCAAATGAACCATGGCTGAGTACAACTGAAATGAATTAAAGAAAAATAACCATAATGCATACCTCTAATGCTACTATGTTCCAGAGCAGTACTAAATAGTATGCTGGCAAAAAGTTATGTGAAATGATACAAATATAACAGAAGGCTCATAAACCTCTTATAAGACTCTAATCTGGAATCTTTTAAGTCTGGCTTATTAAAAACAAAAACATACAAATCCCTTCGGCCTACCAAGTTCATGGTAGTCTTGCTGTTGCATAACAAATATTAATTGTTGTCCATGAGCTGCTCTATTACCGAGTGTTTACCGTGAGCTAAAGGCTGCACATGTACTGGCTTGTCTAAACCTGACATTTCAGTAGACGAAAAAGTTGAGACTTACGGTCGTCAGAAACATGCCCAGGGCCACTCAGCTCATAAGTAAGGGTCTGTCAGGCTCCTAGATAGAATCTTCACTGACCCTCTTCCGAGAACTGCTTTCATTTGGCTTAGAAAATCAATTTCATTATAGATCTTTCTAATTGTTTTCCCTTTAAAAATAAGTTATGATACATTTGAAAAAGAATATACAGATGACCATGTACCCAATACCCCAAAGGAATAAAATTATATTTGTACTGAATTTCATAAATCCATAAAACCTAACGGGTACAGCTGAACTCGAACCTCTCCTCCTCTGTAAAGGTAACCACTAGGCTGAAGATGTGAATCCTGCCAGCTCATACTTTTATACTTCACTAATGGTTATGCATCTTTTGTTTTTAAGCATCGCTGAAACGTATCTTACGATAACGCCCGTCGGTAATACCTGGATCTCACGTGTCATCTATTGGAGCCGCGACAAACGCTCTTGTTCCACCGCCCTGCCCCACGTAGCCGACCCTCCTTCCAAAAGCTGCGTTATGAATACTCCCATTTCTTTGCCACCCCACCAAACCCTGCTGTTGTCAGACATTCAAACGTATGTATCTCAGGTAAGGTAATGTTACCTAATGATTGTTTTATTTTGCATTTACTTGATCACTAGTGAGGTTTAACATTTTGTGCATATCCTTAGCCAATTTTCTCTCTTCTATCAACTGCCTATCTATATGTCCTCTTGCTAAGTTTTGAAATAGGTTTTTCTTTCTTCTCAATTGATTTGAAAATAGTTCTTTTTATATTCTGTAAAAACTTCGCAGTTTTTTTGCAAATATATTCTCCCAGTCTGTGGCTTGCTGTGATAGGCTAAAAGATTAACAAACACCCACCTCTACACCTCCCACCCCCACCCCACTCCCCAAACGTTCACATCCTCATCCCTGGAACCTGTAAATACGTTTCCTGATGTGGTAAAGGACACTGCAGATGTGATTAAGAATTAAAAATCCTGAGGTGGGGATATTAGTCTGGATTATCCAAAGAGGCCTAATATAATCACAAAGGTCCCTGTAAGAGAAAGGCAGGAGGGTCAGAGGACAGAGAGAAGTTGGGTGATACACTTTGAAGACAAAGACAATGGCCATGAGCCAAGGAATGCTGAGGACCTTGAGAAGCTAGAAAAGGTAAGGAAACACATTCTCCCCTTAGCATTTTGTGGAAGGAATGCAGTCCTGCCAGCATCTTCATTTTACCACGCTAAGACCATTGAGATCTCTAGAACTGTGAGGCAGTCTGTTGTTTTAAGCCACTGAGTTTGTGGTAATTGGTTACAGTAGCAATAGGAGATGAATATACGTGCCTTTACCTTTCTCCTACTGATCTGCATATTTTGTTCTAAATCCATCCTACTCCATTATCGTTAGGTGAGTTTCCATATTTTCTTCTAAGTTTTAAAAGATTGTTTTTCACATTTAGATGGCCATAATCCATCTAGAACTTATTTTTGTGTTTGGAGTAAAGCAAGATTCTAACTCTGTGGTTTTTTTTCCCTGTAAAGAGCCAACTGTCCCAACACTATTTATTTAGTAGCTCATAATATCCCCATTGTAATGGTATTTCAGTCAGCTTCCATTATTCATGAAGGTCAGTTTCTATGCTCTCCTCTTGAACTGCTCCACTGTCTCTCCTTCACAAATACCCACCACCTTAATTATTATTGCTGTAAGTGCAATATACACTTCAGAGGACAAATGATCTTGCCTGTTGTTCTTAAAAATTATCTGGGCTATTTTGGATCCCTGTCTTTTCCAAATCCAGGATAAGTTTCTCATGTGTTCCCATCCCACTCTAGAAAGACAACAGATTCTGTAGGCATTTTGCCTGGAAATGTATTAATTTCGATAGGACCACAACTTCACAATATTGAGTCTTCTCAATCTATAAAAGGTTACATCACTTCACATCTTTTACACCCTTCAAAAAAGTCTTTGCAATAATTTTCCCCATAAGGGACTCACTTGCACTGTGTTAGATTCTTAAGTACCCTGTAGTTTAATTGGCATTTCCCTTATATCCAGAAACTTTTTAAAACTTCATATTAACTATAAGAGTTGCCTGTACATACTCTTGACAATTTTGTTTCTTCTTTATGTTTTTATTGTTTGTTTGTTTTGTTTTAAGCTTATTCGAGTGGCTAGGGCTCCAGAATACTATTGAATAGAAATGGTGGTTGTAGAGACCTTGGTCTTCTGCCTGAATTTAAGGGGAAATGCTTCAACTGTCTCACAGAAACTGTGATGCTTACTCTGCAGGGTTTTGCTGGCCTTCATTTTTAAAATGTACAAAAGAGTTAATACTATTAACTCAATATGGATTCGGCTGCAAAGTTTAATAGCAACCAAACTCTTCTACACTTTATGAACTCACTGCTTCCCTTCATTCTGTGGCTGGACTGACAGTCTTCTACTATTTCTAGCTGTGGCCGTGATTCAGCACCCTTGCACGGCCTTGCCAATTCTCATTCTATCTCTAATATCATTTATGTCATCACAGTTATAATTTCATTTGAAGTTTTTCTACAGCCTCTTGTTACAATGTTTCTTTTGCTCTGCCTGCTGCTAGCTGCCAGGACTGGATTATTACTTCAAAGGAGGCCGTGTCCATGCCAGGCCGCCACAGAGATACTATAGAAGCAGTGGGCTGAACGCTGCTCGCATGGAAACACAGTAAAAGCAGGTTACCCCACACACTACGAGGCCAATGCCTGAAGCATTTCCATGGTCTCCCCACTCACCTCCAGCTCTGAACCAACTGTTCTGGGGACTGTTCTATGGCATAACCTTACTGAAGGCTAATATACTATGTTATTCCCTCAGATCACAGGAGTCCTAATACTGGATACATTGTTTTTCATATTCAATTAAAAATATACCCAGGATAATTATTTGCAACAGAACTAAAGATTGACAAAGATTTGAAAATACCTGCTCTAACAGTTTCTTTACAGTTGAGTTAACGGAGGTACAAATAAATTACGTGATTTTCCCAGTGTCACGGTAAGTGAGAAGCAGAACTATCAACTGTGCTCCCAAGGTCCTGTCACTGTAAAATGACTGCAAATTATCCATGGGCCTCTGGAATGTAACATATGTCTGGGCAAACAGAAATCAGCCTGGAACAAATAGTCATTTGCAAAACCTACTGATCTCATATGAAGATGAAGTCTGTAAGACTCCTCAATATTACACCATTATAACTTATAACTGTAATTCACAGTATGTCTGAAAATGCCAACTACAGGCAACACCTTCATAATTCTGCAGTTATAACTAATTAAAGCAAAATCATGGGGTTGGCTCATCTATGTAAAGGCAACTCCACTGGACAGAAACATTTCCCAGAATTAATCCGGAAACCCACTGGACTGTGGCTTACGCAGTAGCATTAACAAATCTGGAGAAAAAGGCTGGGGGAGAGATGACTAAATCAGAGAAGCAGGATAGGTAGAGTGTGTCTAGCATTTTCCAGGGAAAGACAACACAATCTGGAGCATGCATACAACTGAGACCCTCAGGAGTCTCTTTTGTGGGGAATGTTAGCTGAGTAAACCAATCTCAAGATACCTAAACTTCATTTTAGCTAAAGCTTATGCTCAACAAATAACCTTCTGAGGGCTAATTCAGTTTCGCCTATTCTCCTAGAGAGGGAGAAAATGCTCAGGACAGAATTCTCAAGCATTGCAGCCATGAGAATCCACCTACTACAGATTAGTGTATTGACCTGGTTCATATATCCATCTCCTAGGTTTGATCAACTCAGGGCGTCAAGGCTCCCGGGGGAAGAACGTTTGACTTCACCAAGAAATGCTACCTCTGTTAAGGCCCCTTTTGGTCACTCTGGGTCTCTCTGCTGGGATGCCCACCCTTACCTCACATTCCATTTCAAAACCAAACCTATTGCCTTAAAGGTATCCTCAACAAAGACTTTTCCAAGATTTAAAACACTCCATGTAAAGGCATTAAGAAGACAAATATGCTGCCCTTACACAACCTGAATATATTCTTTAATCAGTTCTTGGAGTGAAAAGGTTCTGTCTATAGCTCCCTGGTCCTTCCCAAGAGACACCTTCACTTACACTGCCTGGGTTCCACAGAACCAAAACAGTGACATGCAACTGTGCAGTAAAACTTAAAAACATTTTTTTTCTATTTTCATTCTCAATTCTTCACTTTTGACTTCATGAATGTAAAATTGTAATTCCTCAAAGAAAAATAGTAATGCTCATTCATTTTGACTGTTTCTAAAATGCTCTCCCTAGCTTACTGAATTAGATAAAAGTTCTGCAAAATCCTTTCAAGATGGTACTTTCATATTGAGATCTATCTATTTTGCTTTTACTTAATACCAAGTAAGTATCTGTCTGCTGGTTTGAACACAAAAACTGCTAAGAAAATTCCTTTCCCAGTAAATATGGACTGCTTTCCATGCCTTTTTCAGCCTTTCCAATACTTGGGAGAGACTGACCAGACCACCTTCTTTTTTCTCCACTGGTTTTTGTCCAACAGACAGGAAGTATCAGTAGCCACTCAGTCTTTCCCAGTTGGTGTCTAAATGGCCACTGAGAGACCACAGACAGTTTCTATTCTTATTCCTCACTCAAGACTCTATTCTTAGCCTGACATGAAGAATACTCTATCCAGGAATGTCTTGTGAAGTAAGACTACATTGCTTAGGTTGGGATCAAAGTTTCTGAGTGTGATGATCATCTCTGGAATCAGCTCTGGCTGAAAGGTCTCAGTCACTCCTATCATTATGCAGGGCTTCAAATCACCTCTGTGTAAATCTCAGCTTTGACTAAATGTCCCAAAAGAAATGATCATAATTAGACATCTTGAAAATATCCCAGATCCTCATTACTTCCTCTGCATAGACCCTATAAACATGGAGTGTAGAATTGATACTGCAAAGTATTGATCCTGTTTTGCTCCAATTTAAAATTCTGAGTAAATACAATAGAAAGGAGAAACTACTGGCTCTATACATGTGGGTCTCCAAGGTGACCCAGGTAACTCTGCACACATCAGGCAGGAAATCCCTAGTTCCCCCAAATGAAGGTTTGAAATCAGTACCAGTGGCCATATTAAGATCCGTGCCTTGAAGTAACACTGTATACCTGAGTAGCAAATTATCCTGTGACTTATCTCGTAGAGTAATAAAATGATCGGGTTATTATTGTTATTAAGCGGCTGTTACAATTATGGCCAAAATTTACAGCCAATTAATGGCTAATATTTAATAAGTGCTCACCATGTGCTAGGTATTTTATAACTATCATCTCATTCAATATCCCAGTGGCCTTACAAAATACTATTATTTTTCATAGATGAGGCAACTGAGTAACTTTATTAAATGTCATCCAAAATGGTTAAAGTATCAAACTGGCATTTAAGCCCAGGTCTCTACATACTATTCCAGTTCCTGTGTTTTGAATTCTCGCTTAAATACATACGTCAGTCTACATTTTGGTTGGATTTCATGAGTGAATCCTGATTTTACAGTCCATGAATGAATTATTCATATTTTTATATTTATCCGTGTATCACTTCTTCCAACATCATGTCATTCATGGTAATTAAACGGGACAAGAAAAAATCTTGTAATTATGCATTCAAGCCAAGTACTTACATAGTCAATGGGCTTGAGCGATTTAACTCTCGATGTCGGGCAGCCACAGGAAGTAAGGTCAGCGTAGAGGCCTTCTTCTAACACACACTGATTATCAGAAATGTCCTCTTGGTAATACAGGAGCCAGCTTAAAAACAGGCAGTGAGACATTCGGTCAAATTGCATCAGTTGGCAGTGCGGGCTCCTCAGCATGCTGTGGGGACCGGGGGAGGAGCAGGACACAAACAGCTACAACTATCCTTTACCCGCTGCTTACCCGGTGCCAGACGCGGGTTAGATAGGTAACCTGTTATTATTACACTATGTCCTCAATTCTATGAAGTAGAAACACATCCTCATTTTTATAGGCAACAAGAATAAGGATTAGAAAGGTTAGATGATTTGCCCAAGGTCTTCTCAATGGCTAAATGACAGCGCTGAAATCTGAAACAAGACATCTGCTTTAGGCTAACAATATTAGCTTCATTTAGTGCCTTCAAGTACAAAACTCTGGGATCAGATTATAGTGATTATTAAGTACTTGAACAGATTAGAAGTTCTTTTAGGAAAAAAAAATCACTTCTCTTCTTATTTAATGATGGGCTTGCTGTCAGTCTAGGGGAATACAGAAACTAGACTCTAAAAATCACACAGCAGTATATAAGATCTGTCACCTGTACATCTGCTAATGGAGATTTTTTTAAAAGAGATAAGCCCATTAGAATCTTTGATAGGGGTTATCTTCAACATATCACTCATCAGGAGTTTGGTTAGAAATGCCTTTTTGAAAAGGAGGAGCCCAGGGGAGAAATGAAGGGGCTGTTACTACTTCACGCCAGTGTGTTTGAGTTCTAGCCCTACACTCTAAGACAACCAGAACTGTACTTGCGCTGGACCAGCTTCACCCTGGACCACCACAGAGATCTGAAAGCCTTGAAACATTATAATTTACTGTCATATCTCCTATGTAATTAGGCATTTTATTAAATGCTTTCACTGTTGTCAGGCATGGAGTTTCAGCCCTTCATATGCGTCATTTATTTGGTCCTTATAAAAATCCTTCGACGTAGGTACTGTTCGTTATCCCTCTTTTACAACGTAAAAACTGATTTTGGATAGTAATCCAATTTGTTTAAGGTTATGTAACCAGGAAGTGGTGGAACTGGGCTTAAATCCAGGTCTCTCAAGTATTCCAAGTACTTTACACAACTGCCAGGGTTCTTGAATTCTTTTATTAAACTGCAGTTTAATAAACTACACATAAATATCTATATCTATATATATGTAAATATATAGATATATACATATATAAAATGTATATTCTTTATATAAAGTGAACATATAGCTAAGTTGTCCTAGATTTCAGTGTCAGAAAAAACATTTTCCTCCAGAAGACCTTCAATACTTCCCTTTATTAGAAAATGAAAATATATCTTATAAAATAATTTATTTTATCTCAGTGGAGAACAAACTCAGAGCCAAATACTAGTAACATAATTATTTCAGGTACCTGGTATAGATTTCTCTCTCACTAAAGAGTTGCAGATAATCTAACTTACAGTATCCTATTTTATGTGTTTCAGTATTATAAATACCTTCATATCCTTTTTGGAAGTATAAAAATAACAACATGCACAGACAAGTTCAAACTGGTAAGAACTACAGAAAATCTGGGAGGGAAAGACCGGTGGAATTAGGGTTAATCAAGAAGGCTGGAGGGGGGGCCTGCGTGCGTGCCCCTGGATGGCTCAGTGGGTTAAAGCCTCTGTCTTTAGCTCAGGTCATGATCTCAGAGTCCTGGGATCAAGCCCCGCATCTGGCTCTATGCTCAGTGGGGAGCCTGCTTCCCCCCCTCTCTCTGCCTGCCTCTCTGCCTACTCGTGATCTCTCTCTTTCAAAATAAATAAAATCTCAAAAAAAAAAAAAAAAAAAAAGGTTGATAGAGGAAATGGGCATGGACTGACCCATAAAGATATACTTGGTTTAATATTAAATGGGGGCCACAAGCTTACATACCTATAGGAGGCCAGGCAGGTAATGTACATGTATAGTGGACCAGGTTAAAAAAAAAAAAAAAAAACCCAACTTGGAATATATTCTATAGTACACTGGAATCACATACGCCATTTACTTAACACCTGCTAATTACTGCCAAAGGTGAATGCTTCTCAAAGTTTTCAAATCTTCGGATTTTTTTCAAAGAGGTGAAAAAGAGCCTAAACCAAAATGTTGATATATTTTTTTAACAGTGTGTGTAGGCCAAACAAATAACATCTGCTGGCTAGCTCTCCCGGAAACTTAGAGCTGCCGATAGAGAGCAGGGTTAGCAAACTACAGTCTGGGGGCCATCTGTCCGAATGCCAGTGTCTGTACACATCAGAAGCTAAGTCTGCTGTTCATGTGCTTAAATGATTTTTAAAAATTAAAATAGCTTGTGGTATGTGAATATGCTCTATGACTGAAATCTCAATGCCCATAGAGTTTCACTGAAACACAGTTGTGCCCGTTCATTTTTGTACTGTCTGTGGCTGCGACTGTGCTCATAAAGGCAGTGCTGAGTACCTGGGACAGAGTCTGCAAGGCTCACCAAGCCAAAAATACTTACGAGGCGACCCTGCTGACTGACCCCTGGTAGAGAGGGTAAGGCAGGAAGTACTCAGTGGACTAAATGTGGGAAGGGGGGAAGAGAGGGAGACAGTGAAAGGACAGAGTGGGGAATGGGTGGGACAGATGAGACTAACTGATGGTAAATCTAGAAAAGGAGGCATCTGAACTCTATCTGACTGGTAGTAGAGGAAGACTGGGGGATGTAAAGCAGAGTAATAAAAATAATAAACTGGATTGTGGGACAAATAAATGGGTTTGTGGCAAACGAAAGACGGAAGATAATACTGGAGTGGAGCCAATCAGGAGACTGGAGTTCTTCAAGTAGAAAAACTGATTCAAGAGGAAAAGGAGAACTGATGAATACAAGATATCTTGGAGAATGAACAGAAAATTCTGATGAGTTATTAGGTAGATACTTGAAACAGACCTACCACTGAACTGCACACTTTAAAATGGTTAATATGGTAAACTGTATTTTATGTATATTTTATAATAAAAAAAACTGAGGAGATATGTATTAGCCTTGGGAATCACATATAGTTCATTTACATCTGAGAAAGATCCAATATATGGCTGTACCTCAAGGAACACAAGATTTAACTGACATTTGGTATGTGATCATGGGAAACCCTAACTTTGTAATCAGGAGTCCTCATCTGTGAGATGAGATTGATACATACTTTAAACAACTTTTTAAAATTTCAGGTAATACGTCTCTTACGGACAAAACACTAGTTTTTATATAACATTCTATTATGCTATCCAATAGATATACAATATAAGTGTTCAAAATATTTAGGAAGTAATCTAAAATAATGGTGAGAAAATAAAATGGCCACGATCCTCCCAAAATTACCTAATCGGCACTTTTTTCTCTATATTACACGAAAGCCCACAATACAAGATAGGCAAAATTACTATAGGCTAATTAGCAACTGACCAATGACTAAAAGACTTTAACTCACTGTGTATTAAAAAAAATAATAAAACAAGTCAAATCTCTGTAAATTTAAAGGAAATGTAGTTATTAAATATTAGAAAACACTCAAAACAAGCATACTTACCAACCCCGAAGAACTTTAAAAGAACATGGCGTGAATGAAGTCAAATCAGAAATTTCTTCTGTAAAATCCATGCATTCACCTTGGAACCCTGGTTTACTGAATGCTTTGAGCTATGAGAACAATAACACAACACTTTAACAGAAAACAACTGTTTACATTATTACAAAAGCAAATGAAAACATTTTATTTTATATTTATAAAAAATTCAGCAAAATTGGGGTGTCTGGGTGGTTTAGTCAGTTAAGCATCCAACTCTTGATCTCAGCTTAGGTCAAGATCTCGGGTTCATGGGACTGAGCCCCCCACCAGGCTCCACGCTCAGCGGGGAGTCTGCCTGAGGATTTCTCTCCCTTTCCCTCTGCTACTCTTCCTGCTACGCTCTCTCTAAAATAAATATATCTTTTAAAAAATTAAAATTCAGCAAAATATGAGTGTTTTATCTATTACCAATGAATCCTTAAGGATGATATTTTCTTTAAACTCCCATTTTTGTTTCCTTACCCATTTCCAGAAATGTCACCATTTATTTACCATTTTCATCCATCCTTTGCACCAGATTCTGGGCACAGAGCCCCAGAAAATGATTCTACCTATAAGATTAAATCAGAATCCCTCCTCCACTAACATGTGGTCCCTGCCCATTGTATCAAACAATTATTCCTTGTGCTGAGACTACATGTTTAAGATAAGAAGCAATTTAGTGCTAAATACAAAGGCAGTTTCAGTTAGTATGAGGAGTGGTTGGTAAGCCTTCTCTCTTCCCAAGTCTGGCTGATCCAGTTAATAAAAGGTTGCAGGAGAGAGCATGAACGCATGCAGGCAAGTGGGCCTGGGAGAACACGGGGCAGATGGCAGAGAAGATAACGACAACGAGATCAGCAGAAGATTTATGGTGAACAAAGACAGACATCCACGTATTTCAGCCAACAATTTACTGTTAAGAATATCTTAAATATAAAGCTTACAGTCATATACAACCACATTTCTCTTTTTACTTTAGATTTTGTTGAAAAATCCATGAAATCTCAACTGTGATTCCCCTCAGACCAGATACACAAGGATCTGTAACTCTTGTGGCCTTGGATCTATATAATAGGGAAGAATTAATGAGCCCTATAAATATTTCAAAATACACTGGAGCTTTGAAATGACACGGCCCACAGGTTCACCCTGCACAGGCCTGCATTGTAGCTAAGAATGCATCATGCTGAGGGCTGGGCAGCACTGTCCTTTCTCCCGCTCGTGCTGTATCACGAACAAAGCAGCTTTGAGCCACTGATGTTTGCCTCCTTCATCTTCCCAAGAGTTCTCTTAGAGGCTAATAGCCTCTAAGGTCTGAGGAACTGCTTCTTCTGCTCTGACATCAAAGACCAGCAAAAATCAGGGAGGGGGGGAACCAACTCCCCTGGACCAACCATGGCTTGGCACAACCTGATTTGCTACTGTGAAACCAGTCTGCATTTGAAGCATTCAAACACCAAGGGACTCCCTGCCTTAAGGAGGTATAACCCAGCAAGTTTCTGTCATGATCCTTCTGGTGGCTACGGAAGGCAGCAACAAAAAGGAAATCCAAAACAAGACAGACTTCTGATACAGTTCCTTGTAGAAGAACAACTCTGTGTGTCCAGGGAAATTGCCCCTTATTTCCTTGATAAGAACACATATTTTGGGTAGTCATTTTCCAAACTATGTGTTTTAACTTAAAGACTTATAAGACCAAAGATTGAGAAATAAATCACAATTTTACTTCCAAATAAATGGAATTCCTTCTATATGCCAATATCTTAATTCATGATTGAGAGTTGGAAAAGCCATGTGAGAACAGAGGTCACAGCTGTCTTGTTTACTCTGCAACTACCCAGTTTGTTCATTGTTTTTATGTTGCTGAGCTTAAGATTTATACTTCACAATTTCACCATGAAGCCTTAAAATCCAGAGAACTGGCTATGCAAGTTAAGCATATTTCGTATGGTATATATAGTAGCAAATTCTACTGTTTAGTCTGTCTTCAAGGCACAGGAGCATTAATTAAAATACACAGAGACACACAAACATACACCCATTTGCCATAAAATACCTTTCGGATTTGGTGGGTTAATTTTTTGCCCAAACCAAAAAAACTGATCTGAGCTTTTTTTCATTTTTACTCCCCAAATGATACACAGTGTCATAGGGTTCACCCAAAATTTGATCAACCCCAGAAAAGTAATGCCTCATTTTGATTACCCTACAAATGCCTTGGAATAGATTTCTCATAATAGTGTTCTGAGAATGGTCCATACAGAAACCAATTCTGGAAAAAAAAATTCTGTGCTTATTAATTATAATAATTAAATTATGGTTTCTACTCCTAGTAAAATTAAGTGACAGTGCCTTGGTAAAATTAAGATCTGGGAAAATCTAGGTGGGTAAGTCACATTCCGGTTTCCTTTCCAATCTCTACCAGCCTCCCAAACAGAATCGTATGGATACACACACACATACAAGGTACCACTACTTTGCAGTGCCCAATGTCTTTTCACATATATTACTTCTTTGAACTACCGTTTCAGACAGAAACTATCACCACTTTATGAGGAACTTTTTGCAGAAAGTCTTATTACATACTTTTCATTTATGCTCTACATGAATAAATGTAATAGGTTTTTAATCTTACAAACTGAGAACTTAAAATTTTAATTACTGACCAAAAACATTAGCTGTCCTCAATTTCATGATATTAGAATAATTTTCTCAATGTAACTTAATTTTTTCCAATGCTACAATAATTTCTATGAGAAAATTTCTATTGTATCTTTGAATTTCTGAAGCCCTTGGACCTTCCTCACACAAACATGTTCATTGTTAAACAAGGAACAATCTTGTTTCTATCAGTTTCTATTCTTCTATTGTATCAGTGTCTCAGATTGCAGTGCTACGTACTCCTCACATCAAATACTTACTACACAGTGATTTTACTTCCCTGATTACTCATAGAGGTTTTTCTTTACTTAGAAAAGTAGCTCTTCCTATTTCCGGTCTTTGGATTCTATAAAAATGATCTGGTTGCAGCACCACGAAGAAGTGTTTTCCTCTAGTATTCTTCAATCTTACTGATATTTGCCTAAAACTGTCACTTTCCTATCCCCCATATATGGTAACTGTTAAAGATCCTATGACAACTCTAAAATTCTATGTGGCCAAATTATGCAACATTTAAGATACCCAGTTACTTTTTCTCAGCTACAATCACCTATAAAATGGAAGACAGGCTCAATATGCAAAGAAATCAAAATTTGTAATAATATTAGCAAATGGATTTGAAAAACATTCTAGGGGAAAAAAAGCCCTTAGTTGTATCAAAGGGCGTAACTGGTTAGAATTTCTAGTGAACTGTGCCTGACTACGACCTCCCTGAAAACTAAACTCAATTTTGTAAGATTTAATCTAGTGAGATGTCTGATCTGCTAAAATAAAGAGATGATGACATTACGAACATAATCCACATGGTTTGGTTTTTGTTTTCTTTGGGGAAAAAATAAAAAAATTAAATGCCAGCTGCTATTATGAAGAACTATATAATGATCTGTATATTTTGAGTTGTCAGTTAGACTTGGAGATTGGTCTTCAGTCGGACGAAAAATAAGAATCTTCTCAGAGGAGGTGTTCTGTGTCTCAAATAAGACATACCTCATTATAATATGGTGACACAGCAGAAATGATATTATTTATCAGAGTAACATCGTATGTGTATTTATCTCTATACACATGCATATTCTGGCTTTTCCCTTCTTGGATTGTTTGAGGGAACGTTCCCTTTAAAATCACCAACATTAAAAAAAAAAAAAAAATGAAAGAACAAAACCAAAAAACTCCTTTGACTTGAACTCTGGGATGTCATTTCCTCCTTAGTCCTCAGGGAAAATAACTATCCCATCTGAACACAGCATCTGAATAGTCAATCTGACTATGACAGCTATTTGTGAAGAAGAAAATACTTTCTAGTTACTGAATGGAACCAGAGTTCACCAAGTTAGCCAAGATCCTCTTTCTCCCCTCTTAAGTAAAAACGAGCAAAACATTCTGAGATTTGGCCCAGTGGAAATAGTAAGAGCTTTGATACTAGGTAAACTAAGGAGGCTCTGTCTGCATGTTATTAAGTATCTGGCTATCATACACCTGTCAGAAGCATTTATTTCACAAGGCAATGGCTGAACCAGATCCAGAAATATGAAGTGGGGCTGATTTCACTGCTTCCTCTCTCTCTTCAAGTTGAACTGGAAATACTATAAAGAAAATCCTCCAAGTAATCTGCCCTAAACAAGGAAGTCTGTTAAAAAGAACAGGAATGTAGGAGGGAAAAAACAGAACTTAAAAGAATGTGACTTTTATCTGCACTTAAAACTCAGAAAATGTGCAGTTTGGAATTATCCCTGCTTAACTCTTTATTTGCTCATGTTAGCTGATTCACATGCAAGTGCTTTAAAAGTTCACTGTTGGGAGTTTTCAAAGATCTGAAATAAAGATCTCATAGGAAGTGTCTCCAAATATAACAACTTAATTATATTCAAAAAGGAAATGTTCCCAATAGGCCTGAGCTAATCAAAAACTAAGAAAACCTGAAAACACTATGAACAGAAACATGGTTACAACTAAGCTAACTTGAAATAGAGAAACACTAACATGAAAAATACTAAAAAAAAACACACTCAGAAAAAGATTCAGCATTATCTAAAGCCAGTAAATGTCAAATATTTAAAATTAATCACTCAATTGGGTTTTGACAGAAATTTTTCCAAATTTGTCATTTAAAATGAGACAGAAAAAGTAATGTCTTTCATCCCTCTTCCTCCTGTGGATGTACTGATTACATCATATGTCTTTCTCTGATGCAAAATCCTGAAAATGTTTTAGTTGAGTAGTCAGATGCTAAAAAATGTCTATTTTGCTACTTCTAGCTGTGTGAAATGACACTTAAATTCTAAATCTTTGTTTTCGCATCAAAAACTGGGGTTAATTTTGACCTCACTGAGTTTTTAGAAGCCAAAAGTAAGCGCAATTTGTAGCCCTCAGTGGATAATAAACGTCAGGCTCCAGAGTATTGCCCAATCCTTCGAACCATTAACGCACTAGAAATAAACAAGCAGGGCTGCAGTTTTACTAGTGCTTTTAAGAAATGTTTGATTTAGGTATTAGAAATACATTTACATAATAAGCATGCCCAGACAGCCATTTCTCCATGTTGAGTTTGCTCCTCCAAAGACAGCAGAAGGTGCTGTGCTGAATGAGAATGCGACCCTGAAGAACCGACAGGCAGAGGGAAGGAGGGGCAGAGGTTCAAAATGACCCCGAAGTGGTCAGAGCTAAAGCTCTATGGGGAGAAAACAAAAGGAAATGTGACAAGGCCAACAGAACCTGTAATGGAGATGGGTGCTCCTCTGCCCACAGGTACCAAGTACAATGTAAACTGCCCTGACTTAGAGACATGAGAAATTTATCTGATGGAAAGAGAAAGAACTGAGGCAAAGAGCACGAGTGCTTTCAATAAATAGTAAACTAAGAAAATTTTGATACATACCAAATGTGGAGGCTCATTTATTCCAAGCGGTTCCTGAAACATGTATGAAAACATTTTAAAAATTGTCATCATTTAATCTTAGTTATCTTTTTGAAAGTTTTAAAATATCATTTAAAAAATGGGAAAAAAAAGTCTAATTTACCAGATTTCTTGAACTGGTTATGACCCTCAAATAACTTATTGGATTATCTTATAATAATTTTCATATTGATTCCTTATTAATTCACTTTGAGTAATGTAGTTGGGAAAAAAAATATGTGCCTCAATGTCCATCAGAGAGAGAGTCTGAGCTTCCTGCCCTTACCTTTCCCACACTATAACATGGGCACCCTTTTTGGAGTGTGTATTTTCCACACTGGCCACACTCTCTCATAACTGCATGAGTTTGCACATGAGGAGATTATTCCTTCTTTGAGGACTGTCTTTTCTGCCCCACTCCACTGTCTGGCAAAAGTGCTTTTATCCCTTAAGAGATCACTTAATGCAGGAGTGGCGTGGTGCCCGCCTCCCAGGCTCTAGGGGTCCTTCACTGGCTCCCCCAGCACTGCCTACACACTCCACCACCTCACTAATCGTACCACAATCAATCACCTACACATCAATCTCCTCTAAGAGATGGAGACCCATCAGGACAATCTTATTCATCTTGTATCTCCAGTGACCAGAAGTGTCTGACATTTGAGGCATGAAAAAAATACTGTTAAAAGAATGATCAAATTACAGTCATCTCATGGATGTGTTCATACTACCTACTACTAGCTTCCTATACGGTCCAAGAAAATTCGTATGCTATTTCATTTTCTCTATATATTCACATAATATAATTTGTGTAGTTTCGCTTTTAAAAAGCCTGTTCCACATAGTCAAGTGTATGCCATTATATGCTCTGAAATTGGTTATGGTAATTCTTAACTCACCAGTTGGACAGGTCGTATTGACATGATTATATTATCTGATCCTCCCCAGTCAAAAAAGCATTTGTATTTTCCTTTCTCTAAAATGTACTGTTCTCCACAAAAGAACTTCTGCTGGTAGGCAACCCATCTAGTAGGGGAAAAAAGGGAAAAAGAACAGAAGTAATACAGATTCGAGCAACCAACAATTTTAAAACCAAAGAACCTCTCAAAGTTCCCAGGAGACAACTTACACGCCACTTTTAACATGAATGGATCTTGTTTCACTGCCAAAGCCAACTTCTTCCAAGTCAGAAATTTCCTGATTTGTAATGTCAATAAACTTCCCACTTTCTAGGTCAGAGTCAAACAGTGTGATAGAAGATTCTATAAAATTCTAAAAAAAGAAGAAAGATAAGGAAAATGTATGGATTTTGTTTTATAGACTGCTATATCTTAGCACAATTTTCACATGGGATAATTTCACACAAATAACTCCAGGAAAAATTTTAAATGGAACTGGAACAATTTTAATAGTTACTACTCTTCAACAGTTTAAAGAAAAAAGTAAGTTTGGATTTACTTTAATCAGGGAAACAACATTTTTATATATAAGTGGGAATTAATCAAGAGTTGGTAAATTTCTGGGATTCACAAGCTATTTATTTTATGTTATACTAATTAAAAAGGACACTAAAGTTTCACTTGTACCTAAAGAGTAAAAGCCACAGCATGAAATAGAGTTAACATACAATGTTTGATTGGCATTTTGGGGGAGAGGATTTTATAAGCTTAAATGTAAAAGGAAAAATGATGGGAATTAAGGAGGGCACATATGGCCTGGAGCACTTTGTGTTAGAAGCAAACAATGAATCATGGAACACTACATCAAAAACTAATGATGTACTGTATGGCAAATAACATAACAAAAAGAAGAAAGAAAAAATGAAATTTCTTTGACAAAAGATTAAAAATTAAAAAGGGGAAAATTTTAAAGTTTTTATAGTTAGATAATATGTTTAAGACAAAAAATATCAGGAAAAATTTTATGACCCAAGTTGATAAGTCTGCAAAAGACACAGACAATTCACAAAAAAGGATTAAAAACAAATAAGCAAATGTCCACTTTCACCAGTAAAAATAAAGAAATTCAAATTAAAACCATTAGATAAAATTTTCAATTTTTAAAATAAGTTAAGAAGAACTTAAAAATCTAGTTTTGTCTGAGAACATTGCTGGTAGAAATATAAATTGAATATCTATTTTAGAAAATAATTTAGAAATACATTTAAATACATTTAAAAAGACTGATATTGTTTAACTCTCTGACACTGTTGAAATTTTTTTAGGCTAGAAAAAATTTTCTAAAACTAAATGATGGGCAATTTATATGCAAAGATGCATTTTTTTTATAGTAATGAAAAGCTATAAACAGTATAAATGCCCAAATGATGTATAAGCATAAACCTTTATGCAACCTACCGCTTGATGGAACATAATTAAGAAGCTAACGGTACACTCAATACTACTGGCCAAGAGCTTTATGTGCCTTATTTCCAAAAGAACTACCACATGAGATTACATTACTATCATTCTCATTTTCCAGCTAAGGAAAGTGAGTAATTTGCCTGAGGTTAACACAGCTACTGAGGGGCAGAGATTGAATTTGAGTCCAAATTTATCTACCTATTTACTACCCTAAGCTCTTAATCACTGTCAGATAGGAGAAAAGAACAGGACAAAAACCCAAACTTATAAACCTGGTAAGATTATAAGGAAGCAAACCCCCCCAACTTTTCATAAAAGAAGACTACTAAGGAAAAAACCCAAGAGAATTTTAGTTGGGAGAATTTTAAATTTAAAATTGGAGAATTTTAATTTACATTTTTTTCCAACTGTTTGCAATAGACTTCTTAATTGGAAAACATAGAATACAATATTTTTTTTTAAAAGAAACAGGGGCGCCTGGATGGCTCAGTTGGTTAAGCATCTGACTTCTGCTCAGGTCTTGATCTCTGAGTCTCAGGACAGAGCCCCCATTTTAGGCTTCCTGTTAAGTGGGAAGCCTGCTTCTCCCTCTTCTCTCTGCCTTTCCCCCAACTTGGGCTCTTTCACTCTCTCTCTGAAATAAAACCTTAAAAAAAAAAAAAGAAAATCTGTTCTTCTGTCCCTACTACTTCGTTGTTTTTAAGTTTTAGACCTATGGAAAATGTTATCAACTTCTCTAAGTCTCAATATCAGTTTTTCTCCCCCCTTTAAAAATATTATAGGGGTGCCTGGGTGGCTCAGCGGGTTAAGGCTTCTGCCTTCGGCTCAGGTCATGATCTCAGGGTCTTGGGATCAAGCCCCACATTGGGCTCTCTGCTCGGCGGGGAGCCTGTTTCCCCCTCTCCCTCTGCCCACTTGTGATCTCTCTGTCAAATAAATAAATAATCTTAAAAAAAAAATTAAAAAAATAAAAATATTATAAATTTGGGGTGGCTGGGTGGCTCAGTTGGTTAAACCATCTTGGTTAAGCCAACTTGGTTAAGCTGACCTGCCATCAGCTCAGGTCATGATCTTGGGGTCCTGGGATCAAGCCCCACACTGAGCTCCCTGCTTAGTGGGGACCCTGTATCTCTCCCCTCTCTGCTGCTCCCCCTGCTTGTGCTCTCTCTCTCTGAAATAAAATCTTAAAAACACACACACACACACACATATACAGTAAATTTAATCTAAGGAAACATTTCTAGGATAAACGTTCACTTTATATCAATAAGCAAAAGTGTCAAAACCAAAAACCAAAAAAAAAAAAAAAAAACTCATAAGAGGGAAAATACACTTAAAATAATTTTCTCATATAACTAGATCAAATTCACTTGACACTTAGGATAAAAGATAAAAAAAGATTTTTACTTGAAATCTTTATTATAATTCATGATCCATAACTATATTTTTAATTTCTCCTTGACAGTAAACCTTTGGAAACTGAGGATATGTGTTATCTTCATTATCTTCACAGGGTTCTTAAAAAAAAAAAAAAATGAGAGCCGTTGGGACACCTGGGTGGCACAGTCAGTTAAGTGTCTGCTTTGGCTTGGGTCATGATCCTGGAGTTCTAGGACTGAGCCCCACATCAGGCTCCCTGCTCAGCACTTATCCCTGTGTCCATCACCCTCCTCTCACTCTCTCTCTCAAAAAAATAAAATCCTAAAAAAAAAAAAAATAGATGAGAGCTGGATGAATTTTTTACCTCACTGCCCCATCCCTCCTTCTATTAACGTAACACGTTCTTCTCAAGACACCTGTACTTTTTATCATTATTGAATTCCCTTAAACCTTGAAATTTTACATATATACATGTAATATACATGCATATACATGTGCATATATATATATCTATGCACATACATATCTATATCTGACATATATTTGCTATTTTGAAGATATAAATATATATAAATGTAAATATATATATCTCTTAAATCAAGGCTTTAATAGCACATTGATTTGCCTTAAAGTCTTCAGGGCAAGCCTTCCAACTGAAATACATTTACAGCCTGGGTGCCACACCAGCAAATCTGGTTGTCCTGACAACATAAACTTCCATCACCCGCAGAACCTGAACATGCCTGTTTCTTGTCACATGAAAGTACGTAACTAGCTCAAAGTGGCCACAAGGATACAATGGGATGATGAGCTGAAAGGGGCCCTGAGTCCTGGGCAGGAACCGCTATCTACAGCCACTAACCAATCAGGCACAACCATAATGGGAGGGTCTTCAGCAGTTCTCATAAAATTATATGGACCTCTCCTCCCATACTCTGGTGACTCTGGAATGTTCCATCTCTGCTTCTACTTATTCTGCCTCTACAACTGTTCTCTACTCTCCATGAGGAATGGAGGAGCAAGGATAAGCTGAAATGCCAGGGTCATTACTTGTGTTGAAGTAAAACAGGACAAAGACATTAAGAAATAAATATGGACATGTGCAGGTATGCTGTATCTATGCCCTTTCATTAACAAATAACTTATGTTATGATGTGATGTACTTGAGCAATGATTTGCACAAGTCCTACCATGTGGGCTGGGAGTGAGTGAGCTGGGAAGCAGGCTGGGGGCTGCTTGGCAACAAGGCAGGCTGGAGGTGAGCAGGTAGGGAGGGATCCGCTATCACAGGACCCAGTGCCAAGTCCAAGAGCTGGCAGCATAGGATTTCACAAACAAATTACTCATGTGACTTGACTTTGTGTCCTTTCTACTCTGCCTGCTATTCTGAGACCTGGCCGAGGGCCACAGGCACCTCTTAAGTGGCATCACTCTCTTCTTTACATCTGCTTTTGTTTGTTCATGGCTTTGCTTACCTTATAGCTTTTGCCAGTACCTTTTTGAGCCATTCTCCTGGTTTTCACACTCTCCGCATTTTGCACTCAAACCTACCAAACATACAGTGTCTGGTCTGGTTGACTAGTTACCATCAATATGGTGTCCCTGAGTCTAACCCTAAGCCAAATCCAATCACCTGGCTAAATTTCCAGGGATCACATGTATGAAGTGTGATGCAAAACATGCAAAAAACTACAAAACCCCAAAACCAAAACCTCTAACTGCCATGTTCAGGAGGTGACTCCAACAGGCACTTAGAGTCATGTCCACGGTAAGCACTATGAGGTTTCCAGGTTACTAGCATCCCTGCTTTACCAGCACAATTAAGATAATTATGAAAGTCTTAAGTGGAGCTCTGTTGCTTAAGAATGAATAATGATGAAACAATCTCAAATCTGTACCCTGCTTTCTCTTTTTAAAGCACTTATATCCAAGGGAAAATCTGGATAGCTTACTATGGTCTGTCGTACCATAGGATTCGTAATTTGGGTGTTCTTAAATTCCATAAAATCCTGTAGCTGAACTGCCCTGGAGCCCTTGTGCTATAACCCTCTAGTGGACAAAGTAATATGAGACACCAGTGGAGACCTGGTATACCCATTAATTCAGAAGAAATAATGATCTCCATTGCATACCACCTGGTTTCAAAGATCTGAAAAGAGGCCCCAAGACTGAAAATCTTAGTAAAAGCAAATCCAAAAGTTAAGCTACTAAACTGAGGAAAAATAAGCATACCAAGAAAGTTTTATCAAGGAAGCCAAGGAAAAAAATTCCTTTTTAAATCCCTGGAGCCTAATACTCCTATATTCTTCTGGACCTTTCCTTTAAAAAAAAAAAAAAAGTTAACTCCAAGTCATTATGTTTCTGCCTGACTCATTTGGAATTAGAAACATATTTCCCATTGTCTTCTCCAAGTACTCTGTGACACAGATTACATTATCCCTAAGGAAAATGTCCAGAATTTGACCTTAGTAGATCCAGAGTGTTCTGCATACTCAAGCCAAGACATTAGAAAATTACATTGTATTGTGCAGTTTCTCTATTTATCCTCTTGTTCATAATATTTCAACTTAGATCTTACATGCAGTGCTTCATTCCTTCCTAGGTTAGGGACGCTAGGAGAATTGATATGAGGAAAAGATGTCTCATGTCAACTGTTACCTTACACAGGCTTTGACAACCATAAGAGCTTTTTTTTTTCTTTTTAAGATTTTATTATTTATTTGATAGAGGGATACTAGTGAGGGTGAGAAGGAGAAGCAGATTCCCCACTGAGCAGGGGGACCCTCTCGGGGCTTGATCCCAGGACCCCAAGATCATGACCTGAGCCAAAGGCAGATGCTTAACTGACTAAGCCACTCAGGTGCCCAACAACCACAAGAGCTTTTTAAATCCTGTGCCTAACGACATCATAAAATTTTCGGAGGTAGATCTTATGCTATGACTTCTCACAAAAAATGAATAATAAAGAGGGCAGAAGGAAACTTGGGGAGAAGTTGGATAGGTCTGTCGCCTGATGGTGGTGATGGTTTCACAGGTGCACACTTAATCTACAAAGCCATTGAATTGTATATGTTAAATATGTACAGTTCTTTGTATGTTAATAATATCTTAATAAAGTAAAAAAAACAAACACCCAAACTCCTCCCCAACTGTACGCTGTATCTGGAAAATATAAAATATTCCATCTGAAAATATTTTGTGAAGATAAATTTAAATTACAAACTGTCTGAAAGTCATGTAAATATTTACTATACCTACATATTGGTCTGCAATGTGACCATATATTTATAGCTACAGATGAAATGCTAATTAGCCTTTGGTTGAATGAGATCCAGTTTTCTGCTAAGATGCTTTTTTTAGTCTAATCATTCTATAACAACAACAAAAGGGATACTTTGACATGGGCTCTAGAGTAAGGCATCACAGCTCTATACTTGGGCCTGGTACCTAACCTCTCAGATCCTCCGTTTTTGTACCTGTAAGATGAAGATCTTAAGAGTATCTCATGGTCTTTGTGAAATTAAGTACAAGTATGCATGTAAGGCCATTAATAAGTACTAGACAAATGTCAAGATTATAATGAGGAGATGATAATATCTTTATAAGCTAGCAAGCAGTCTTTTAATTGTTAAAAAAAAATCTTATTCTAAGAGAACAGAGGATTTTCTGTAAAGGGCATTTTCATTTACTTATATAGAAATGGTATCATTATTTTTTAAATACCCAAAACTTTTCTGTGTAACAGTAATCAATGTGCCAATTCCTGCCATTTTTCCAATGTATTAATTATCACACTGTCGATACCAAATACCCTCTAATTATTTAACTATATAGTTATAGTATTTATATCTCTTCACATTTTCTACTATTGGGAGACATCAGTTAGTGACCTTGGGTTTTATTATTTGTTTGCTTGTTTTAGTCACGGTCATCCTGGGAAGGTGCCATCACATTCACTGTTGAACATTTCTAGGATCAGAAATGCTTCTATTCAACTGCTTTTTTAAATGAGGGAAAAATTAAAATTAGTCAGTATTAGGTGGAAGACACTTAGAATCACAACCCATAGTTCCCTGAACGCATGTGGTCATGAAGACCTAAAATAAAGGGTGAAGGTTTATCTTGTTTTGTCTTGCTTGCCTTTTAGTGGTCAAGTAAGGAAGAACAGCTAGGTAGAAAAAAAACCCGTGGCTCTTGTATAATAGGATTGTGGACTAAGTACCTCACAAGTTATCCATTGCTCAAGCAAACTCAGTGCCCAGTCTTCGGTGGATTGTCCTAGATGTCTTTTAGATAGAACCGGTTTCCAACTCATGTTCTTACTAACAAAGATCATTCACAAAAAAACAAAAACATAAACAAGCAGCTGTGCTGCTTCTCCCATTCTGGCCCTTCCTGCCTGACCAGGTGAAGGGCCTCAACAGACAAAAGCCTGAAGGGTCAGAGCACACAACCAACCTGTGCTCACTCGAAGTCCATGCAGACCCCATAATCACGTTTCATTTCAATATCAATTCCTTCAAAGAGGACTTTGGAAACCATTCCAGATAGTTTAAGTTTATATGGATACAAATTACTCTGGAAAGAGACTACCGTGGTAAATCTTGAATCCTAAGAAAGGATGTTCCTCTGAACACATTAAAAAGTCTCTAGACTGAGGTGGCACTATGGAAGGGAGAGGCATGATTCAACTTCAGACTGCCTGTCAAAAAAAAAAAAAAAAAGTCTCTAGAGCTGGTCAGGAAAATGAGCAATGTTTGATAAGCCCTGATATCCTACAGAATTCTCTAACATTTATCTCTTTTCTGTGACATCGACTTACACCTGGAATCCTGTAATGTTCAGACTTACCTCCTCCACCCCAAGCCATTTCTCAAGAGTCACCAAAAAGATCTTCCGAAACTTCTAATCTAATCTTGCTCACTAGGCCTAAAATCCATCAGGTGCTCAAGGTCAAATCAAGAAAAAAAAAATCTGAACTCCTCAATATGCATAAAAGACCCTTCGTTATCTGGCTCTTGGTCTCATTTTCCCAAAGTTCTGCTTATTAATATCCTGACTTAACTGCATTTGCCAAACACACAAGTTTCACTTACATGAGGGTTTCTCAATCTCTGTACTATTAACATTTTGGACCTGATGACTTTTTTAAGGTTTATTTATTTTTACAGAGAGAGAGTGTGAGTGCACACAAGCAGGAGGAGCAGAGGGAGAAAGAGAGAGAATCTCAAGCAGACTCTGCTGTGCCCAGTCCAGAGCCCGATGTGGGGCTCGATCTCATGGCCCTGAGATCACGACTTGAGTGGAAAGAAACCAAGAGCTGGACACTGAACTGATTGTGCCATCCAGGTGCCCCTGGACCTGATGACATCTTGTCGTGAGAAGGCTGTCCTGTAAGTTGTGGAGGTTTGACAGTATCCCTGGCTCTACCCACTAGACGTCAGTATTGCCAACCCCCCC
>CM052799.1:154998814-155044418 GCA_028533885.1 Nasua narica
CTAAGGTTTAAAAGAGTCTACCTATGTGATTAAGAGAATGATGGTCAATTCGATCAATTAGGAAGCCTCCAGAAATGGGAGGGTTGGAGGACCTGTGTCTTGCTTTGCAGGACAGAAGGATGGATGAATCCTTCCCACACCTGCCTCTGAAAGTGCTATAACCCAGTTAAGCAGAGGTCTGTTTGCATCTTTGATCACTGCACTGGTTTTCTTCCCATTTCTTTCCACACACGTTTTATAATTCCATTTCCTTTTCTTTCCTCAAATGTGCTTATTTCTGGTGCCACTACTGCTCCAGCTTTCATTGCCTCTGCTGTTCCCTTCAGATACTTATACTTACATTGTCGTGAGCATTATTCCCAAACGTCTGCTCAATACTGCCACTAGAATGTCAAGCTGCCACCTCAACTGCCCCCTCCCCACCAAATCAAGAATCAAACCTATCACCTTTCCATCGTATAGCTGGTGTTTGCTGTGCTTGACCTCCATCCTTGCACACTGACCCAACCCGTCCTCACAGCATGAGTCCTCACTGGCCATTCTGTGCCGTCACTTCACGCCAACATTCACTAGCTATATATTATTAGCATATATTCTGCTATTTTTTTTCTACTTTAATAGTTCAGAATACTTAAAGATTAACACTCAAACTTTGTAGCCTGCTATAAAAGTCCGTTTTTAAGACTTACCTTTAAGTTCATAGGCATTTCCACTTTTAGTCCACCCTTAAGATAAGAAATTTTAATATTAGATACAGAAGCATTTAGAATACTTGAAAGTAAGTGACATATGTAGGTCATATTTTATTTCACAAAAAAATCTGATTAGTTCAAGGTTATATACCAGCCAACTTTAAGTGTAACTTTTAAAATTTAAGTACAGAACCCTATAGTAGTCAAAACCAAGTTGGACGGCTCATCAAGAAATCTTTAAAATATGCTTTGCAGATTAAAACTAGTACAAGGAAGGAAAATGAGCTTTTTAGTCCTTAAGCACACATGACTGAGTAAAGATTTAATCCCAATGCAGAGTGTCCCAAGAATTAGAGTGGAGCTGTTAGATTTAAAATATCTCACTTGGCAGAGTAGATTTCCAAACCACTGACCCTGCATTTCCTCCCGAAAACTGCTCAGGCTTTCTAAATTAGAGTGCTTCCCCTTCCAAGTTCCATCAACACTTTTTATCACACTTCACTATCTTTGTGACCTCAAGGTTGTAGAGCATAAAAGGTAACCCCTTCCTCAACAAACTAATTCTAGAATTTCCTGTTTTTAATGCTGCTCCACGTTGTGGTATTTCTTAAAATTTCTTAGTTTTTCCTGGTTTTTATTTTTTAAAGGCACGGAATAACCAAAAATGTATTACCACATAGCTAACACTTATTTGAGGAGTTTGCCCCCAAATAAAAATGTTTTCAACAAAAAAAACTGTATGCACTTATCTTTAAGAAAGCAACCACTACCAGAACTGTCCATTTATTATTAATACTGAGCTTATCATTCATTACTCTAATGGAAAAGCATAATTAGAAAAATGGTTTTCTAATAAGCATAAAAAAACAAATTCAAAACTATATTCAAAATTTTCACAGAAAAGTACTTATAAGGAAACTGCATGCATTGTAATAAACTTAGCACAAAGTAAATTTCGACATCTGTCTTCTAGAAAACATTAAAATGTTTTTTACACAGATATTCTCTATAATATAGAGGCACAGAAAAATAATGTATAGGTTGCTAATCCAAAAGTACACATACTCATTTCTCAGGATAGAGAACATAAGCAATCACCATGGTTATTTTAAATTCATGGGCCCTTTGGAAAATTCCAGTTTTTAAATTTGCTTACCATTTGAAGTGGATGCAATGATTTCATTTCTGTGGCAGAAATCTCAAAGAGTCCATGGTCTTCCTCCAGAACTGTAGCTTGCCCCTTAAAATTAATATCTGGGTAGGCAAGCCAACTAAATAAGAAATGAATAGTTTGTTAAAGTGTAATAGGAACACTTTAGTCTGGTACTGTAACAGTTAAAAGTAAAAAGGGCTATCAAACAAACCAAAACCAAAACCAAAAAACAGAAAACCTTCACAGCAGAATCACAACCAGTAAAACACATTTGAATGACTTCACTAGACAGCATATAACAAGAGTTAATGCATTTTTCAGTACTCATATTCAAACACTGTAAGTCTATTATATGGACTCCAAGCAGTACATATTACTTTTCTTAGAATTTTCTAGTGTTTAGGAGGTGTGACACTCTTGATTCAAGCAGAATATAATTGGAAGGAATAAAAATTCCACTATATTCTTTTTTTTTTATAGTGGGGGCAATCAGAGGGGGGATTCCACAAGGCATTTTACATTCCCCCCCTTCCCCCGCCCAATGAAGGCATTTTACATTTTTGACCCTGACCCACATTTTTAGAATCAATAATCAGTTCAACTGGCCTACTCAGGAACAGTATCTGAAATGAGATTCCCGAAAGATCACCTACCTTATAACTAAACTTGGTAATTACAGACATACCTCATGGACAGGGTCAATTACTGGGTCTGCCCACATTTCTAACCTGTGGTTGGGAGAGACGAAGAAAGATGTCCTACAGTGACCCCCAAATATCTACACCAACCATCATCAGAGCAGATAAAAAAGAATGAAAGATAGAAAAGGAATCCATGTTGAACTGGCATCACAGAGTTGTGATTCAAGCTAATCTGGAACTAAATTAAGACTCAGCTCAGTCACACCCATAGTCCCAAAGATACCTTTGCAATCAGAAAGGCTTGGCAGCAGACCCATGCTTACAAGCTGGCAGCCTGAAGCAAATCATATAATTTCCTCATTTGTAAAATGAGTGGCTCCACCTACCTTGCAGGAATACAATAAACAAAAAAAGCACTACTTGTCCAGCACGGTGGAGGCACTCAGTAACTACTAGCACGGAGATACCCTTGAAATAGTTCAAGCTCCAGATTTTTAGGCCAGGGACATGCTTTTGCCAAAATCTGGTGGATGAAAACATGATGAATGCATCTATCAAGAACTACCTCTGAGAATCTCTATCTGTTCCTGTGAGTCCTACATCAGAGACTTAATTGGAGCCAAAGAAGACAGAATCTGTTTTAATCCCCGCAACGGTCTTTCTCGAGTATCTGGGAGCATAAATAAAATCAAAACTTCACAAATATATATGTCACCCACTGAAATCTGAAGTAAAAAGTTAAATTTGGTGGCCATCACTATCACTGTAATAAGGAGAAACTGATACATACACTCCTGACTTCACAGTGAAGGACACAGATTTGGGGATATTCAGCTCTTCCAAATTAGGGACTGCTCGCTGTATATGAATAGGACAACATACTGGGTCAGACTGTGGGCAAAGTTCTATCTCTGGAATGCTGCAATCCTGAAAAAAAGAAAAAACTGGCTTTGAAATCATCTGAAGCCACACATAGTTCAGTATTCTCAATACCCTGGATACACCATTACAATTATTCTCATTGTTCAGTTGAATTTCTTCACAAAAACAACGTGAAGGAAATATTTAATCGGTTTTTTAAAACAAATTTTTTTTCTAAGAAGTTACATTGATAACATGAAATTTATAAATATTATCAATTGAAAAAGTACTACTCAATTTTTTCTGCTTTGTTTTTAAAAGTCTTGTTCTATTAAGCAATCAACGTTCAGTTACCAAACTCTGTGAGTGCCAAAAGTCTTTACGCCTTCCTTCTCAGAAGCATAACAAAGCCATAAGGAGGAAGGGAGTTAAATAAAAGCTGATCTCATGGGGGATATAAAAAATAAATAACAGAGAGGCACGCTACTCCCTCAGTGTGTTATCTAATTTACATTGACAAAAGAAGTAGGAATTAGAAGTGAGGGTAAAGGAAATCTGTTTTCCTACTTGTGGGATTCTGTTTATTTTAGTACAAGTTGGTTTGAAGAAAGGCATTATGAGATTTCACCCTACCCTCCCTCACATATTCGCTGCCACCATGTCTTGTCAAACCTTTCCTTAAAATTTCACTTATGTATCTCTCTTTTCTAATTCCACCATCAAGGCCATTCATCAAGGCTCTTTGATGGGCCTGTATCACCAGTCAAGTACTAGCCACGCTTTATACAGTTGGGCTTGTTAGAGAATACTACTTTCCTCATGACACTCCTTGGCTCAAAACCCAAGCATATCAAATTTACATTTGTTTGCCTTTTTACAACATGGCCCCAACCCAGTGACACACAGGAACTCCATGCACCTCTTCAGTCATACTGGTATTCATGCTCTCCCCACTCCCTTCTTTATATGGCCTCTCTTTGTAAATGTTTCCCCCACTGCAACTAAAGAGAGAATTTTCTATATTCTTACCCAGGAAAATCTTCTAATAGTCAAGTTCTAACATAAAAAAGACCTCATCTTTTTTCTTAAGGAATCAAAGCTACAATTATTTTTTCCCTTCTCTGAAATTAAGGATGTGCTTCTGTCCGAACACACCAACTCCGTAATCATGAGTTTAATTATACAATTCAAACTTTCAGTAGCATAATTCTCACCTAGGACATTGTGAAATTCAAATGATTATGCTTTAATGAAACAGGTAAATGCAGTAACAGTCAGAGGGGACATTAGGCTGAACAATTGTATTTTTTATTATAATCAGTTTTGCAATTTATAACTGCAATTTTCTGATTTTTTAACCTTCTTCTAAACTGAGTTTTACTATTAATCATTCTTATTAATATGTATAAGCCAATTAATATATTTTATTTTCAGAAAGTTAGTTCTAAAATGCAATAAAGAGACATAACCTAAAATATCCTTTAACATTTAAAAGTATATTTCTATTTAAAATTTCCTTTCAGGGACGCCTGGGTAGCTCAGTCAGTTAAACATCTACCTTCAGCTCAGGTCACGATCCCAGGGTTCTGGGTTCAAGCCCCACATGGGGCTCCCTGCTCAGCGGGAAGCCTGCTTCTCCCTCTCCCACACCCCCTGCTTATGTTCCCTCTCTTGCTGTGTCTCTGTCAAAATTAAAAAAAAAAAAAATTTCCTTTCAAAGATTGTCAGAAATGTTCATAACAGTCACCTGCAAATCTTCGAGGCTTTTGTTTCTTATTAATAATGGAGTTCTAGTAACAGTATTTAAAATGCTGCCATATTAATGTTCCCCCAGGGATGTAAGGTACAGTAACAGAACACATAACTAAGTGTCTCACACAAATAAGTTTCCTCTGCATTGTTATACAAACAATGCATGGGTGGTGTACTTTAAAAGGGAAAAAGCTAAAAGGCATTTGAGTTTGCCACAACGCAGAAGGAAACAGCACAATGGAAAAAAGCATAATGAAGGCTAAAAAATGGAAAATAAAAATAAGAATATTTATGTCCTCGGCCAAAAGATCAGTTTTTTTCTCTAGTTAACTAAAAAAAATTTCACTGGTTAAGTTTTATCCTCTTCATGGTGGCTATTCTCACAGAAATAATGTGTCCTGCAAGACTTGCTTAATTCTTGACAGACCGGGGCAGTAAACACTAACAACTGAAGGGTACTTTATAGTAACCTAGCAACAATGAACAGTTCATTCTTAGTAAAGTTTGTAAGGCTTCCTCCCCAACTTTTCTAGTCACATTATACTTTATAAATATCTTGATGAAACTTGCAAGCTTAGACTATTAAAGCCTTTGTAGGAATGAGGGTAAAACTACAGGAGAGAAACAGGCAAGAATGGATTACAGTTAACAAAAACAATAAGAAAATCTAATTGACTTCACCTCCCATAAAACAACTTCAGTCCCTGATCTAACAGATCTCTCTCTCTTCTCGGCAAATTAATGAGGACAAAACCAAAGTAACTTCTGAACGTAAGAAAAATGTCATTCCTTAAAATATATATATATTAGATGCACCATAAACAGTAATTTGCAATATTCATTTCTAATTTTGAGAAAAGAAACATCTAACTCAAGAATTACTGCAATGCGACCTCAACCCCACTTATTTCTGGGAGCAAAGATGGCCCTTGAACAGAATCTACAACTGCTGCTGATGGCGTCCTCCGCAGCTATTCACGGCAAACTGAAGACATGATGAAAGTGTTATCTTTAAAGAATACCGAAGTTTTGACTACTCAGATTAGAGCAAATGAAAGATGATGAAGCAAGATAAGGTTAGTTCTGGGTGAATTTGGAATGGTAAGAGTCCCCATGAAAACGAAGCTATCAATAGGTAGAATTTTGACAAGGCTGGAGAAAGGAAGCAGTTCGATGCCTGATTCTTACTTTGTAAAATGTTTAGAACAATGCTAATGCCTTTTCCGTTCGATGCTCAATAGTTTTTCCTTCCTCACTGAAAGTTGCTAGCCTGTCCAAGACATGAGGGCACTCACACTGTGATTTAAAAAACGACTCCAAGAACAAACACTGGAAGAAGGAAAAAATACAAGCAACACTTATTCTTTCCTTTAATATAGTCTAAGCAAATAGCAGGTGTGCAAATGCAAATACCCATTTATATATCCATATTTAACAGACTGAGTTTTTTGCTTGATTTTATTGTGGTTGGATTTTTGGATGATGAGAAGGTTGCTGTTTTCAACAACTTATCTTTTTTTCCCACTGCGCTTGGCATGACGCCTGACATTCACAGGAAGAGCACAAAACCGTAAGTTACTTAAATCTTTGAACATTCTACCTACAAACTATTCATCTCAATTTCTAGTGAGTTAGCTAATTAAATGAGACTCAAATGCTACTTGCTGAACTAAACTGCTTGCAGGTAAATTTTTCAATGAAAAAGAACACTCCCCTCAACGCTAGAGCCATCCATCCCCTTGTAGTACCACCAACATTCACCTCTGCATCTCACACAAGTGGCTCTGCCAAGAACTTGCCTACATTTCCCACCCACCTAATCCTTGTTTAGTCTCTCAGGATTCCAACAGGTGCCGGCTCCTCCGGGTGAGGTACCCCTTTTTGTGCACCCCTAAGGCTCTGCAGAGCATTTTTACTTCACATGGTTATGTGACTCAGCTGTCCCTCCCCTGAACTTTAAGTGATCCAAAGTATGAGATCATATCTCACTTGTATTTCCATTCCCCGTGCCTATCACAGTACTGGACCCAAAAGCAGAACACAAATTTGTGAAGGCACGGGCTTGTTTGCAGTTTTCCAGGAAGTATTAATCCACATAAAACACATGTAGATACCTCTTTCACGATGGCTTTTTTCTGTATGCTATCTTTAATTTTTCTCTATGCCATCTGCAACTATCAAGAATTTAATAACATCACCCCAAATCATTGTGATAGGGTCCACCTTAATTTGTATTTTAAAGCATATAAACAAAATCTCCCGAACTTGAAAAAATATAGAGAAGCCTGGGTGGCTCAGTAGGTTAAGTGTCTGCCTTCAGCTCAGGTCATGATCCCAGGGTCCTGGGATCGAGCTCAGCATGCGGCTCCCTGTTCACAGCGGGGAGCCTGCTTCTCCCTCTTCCTCTGCCCCTTCCCCTGCTCATGCTCACTTGTGCTTATGCTCTCTCTCACACGCACTCACTCTGACAAAGTATGTAAATCTTACAAAAAGAAAAAAATATGTATCTGTGACTGCCATATGCATAACTGTAATAAACCATGTGCTACTTGACTGCGGAGGGGACTCTTGAGAATACATTCAGATGGGGAAAATTCTGTCCCCATCTGAGATCTGTCCTAATCACTAATTCCCCTCTCCTCTAAACCACCACAGCACTTCCCATGAAATGTTTTATTATACTGGGAGACCTTCCTCATGCAAGTATTAAATAATATTTCCTAAACAGAAAATAAAAAAGCAATATACCTTCCCTATCTCTTGCCACTCTTCTCTGTTTTTCCCATAACATTCATCATACACACACATACACACACACACACACTCTCCTACACTCAGGAGAGATTACTAAAAACAAAGATATTTGGAAATACCGGCTCTTTTCCTAAAGATGCCTGGATGGTATATTCCTATCACTATTAAAAAAATATGTATATATATCTATACAGATATATATATATATATGTACACACACACACATACATATATATATCATGTACCATTTCATTTTATGGCCCAGATTACAGGTAACATTTTAAATTATCATTCACTCTAATGTATAAATTCAAAAGATTATCATCAATAAAGATTAGTAAAACTAGCATAAGTATTAGCAATCACTTCTACACACTGCTAGGCCAAAGTACAGCTTTACTACATGACAAACCAAACAATATAGAAATTAGGGAAAAATCAATGGTTGTGCTACCTTTAAGACACGTTTGATAGAACCCAATACAAAGTCTCTCTGTGGATGCTTCCTGTTCTGAAGGATCCAGTCACGATTTAACACCTTTTCCCCTTCTTCCAGCACACATTTCTGACCCTGGAAATGTGGCTTCTCATATAAAATCCAGCTGAGAAAAACATAAAAGCATGATCAGTTATAATTAATTTTCTAAGAGATGAGGCATAAAACAAATGATACTTAGTCCACAGACCATCTCTCACCTACCTAACTTTTAAAACCTGAGCTATTTTCCACCATTAGCATGTAATTCAATTTTTGAAACAATGATATATGCTAGTTTAAGTATACACAAATAACATAAGAATAAAAGGGCATACAACTTGGAAGTATTCTTGAACATAACCTATGCCTACACACTTATATATATGGGTACATGCACTTTCTAGACGGCATATAAAGCTATACATTTCTATTAAAAGAGAAGCGTAACAATTCCAAATTTTAAATAAAATGGGAGCACATGTATCCCATTTTATTACATGAAGACAACACTACACCATATCCTCACATCACAAATATTGATCAGTGAGTAACTGAGACACTGTACAAAGAAATTTTGGCTCCAGCATATCCAAGGAAAATGGCTGATAACAAATAAGGTTTTCCCTCATTTTTACACCATACAAAGAATCCTTCATTTCTTGACTGTGTCAGCTATACAAATGACCCTAAGTATGTGCCCTTCACATTCCTTAGCATCCCACAAATTTTGAACTCACTTTCAAAGCTATGCTTCCTTCAACTCATGCTTTTAACTCAACTTGCCAAATCTATCCTGCTAATAAGCATAGTTTCAGAATGATATTGAGTGTATATAATATATATATCAGGTCTTGTTACTTATAGCTGGCTTTAAGCACTGAAAAAAAACTGTATTTTCTGTCATAGTAGATAGAGAACAATTAAATTATAAAACAGAAATAAGGTTTCAAAATATTTGTCAAAAACTAGAGGAAAAGGAATGTGACTTCATTAAAAAAAAATACAAAACACATAAACAGTAAGAAAACACACTTAGTTGGGGGGAACATGCTACAAAATTTTAAGAGCTCTCTTACCAGCCCCTTACAACTTTTATCAGTACCCCATTTGGAAAGGACCATGATGTAGCATCAGGAATACTACAGTAGATCTCTTGCTTATATTTACTTCCATGGAGATCATAGATAACCATCTGCAACACACAGTAAGCAGGCACAATAACTAATTTTAAGAATGCATTTAAAATTCCAAAATGTCCTAGAATGTAGATAATAAAAGATCCTAAATATATAAAAGTAATTATTACTTTAGATGCTAATTCTGTGAGTAAAATAATCCCTTTTCAAGTCAGTTAGGGGCACCTGTGTGGCTCAGCAGGTTAAACGACTGCCTTTGGCTCAGGTCATGATCCCAGGGTCCTGGGACTGAGCCCCATGTCAGGCTTTGTCAAATACATACATACATACATATTTTTAAAAAATAAAATTTTAAAAAGTTAGTTAAAAGTATTTACTTTAAACTCCTCAAACCTAAAAGTAACCTTACTTTTTTTTTTTAAGTCAACTCTACCCAGCGTGGGGCTTGAACTCACAACCCTGAGATCAAGAGTCACATGCCTCCCAACTGAGCCAGCCAGGTGCCCCTAAAGTAATTATACTTTTCATATTTTATCTTTGTCTATAAGAAATTTATGCTTACTGGGGTACCTGGGTGGCTCAGTTAAGTGTCTGCCTTCAGCTCAGGTCCTGATCTCAGGGTCCTGATCTTGAGTCCCACATCGGGCTCCTTGCTCAGCAGTGTCTGGTTCTCCTTCTCCCATTCTCCCTGTCTCTCCTTCATGCTCCCTTGCATGCTCTCTCTCAAATAAATAAAATCTTTAAAAAGAAAACCAAATAAACAAACAAGAAAAGAAACTTATGCTTACCTTCCCAGGTCTTGGGTTACACCTCAAAATTTGTTTGTTAATATTCTGAAATAATAAAAGTGTAAGAAGGAAACCTTAAGAAACATCAATAGAAAGCTATACAGTTCAGTTTCTTAGCAGTCATAAATCTAATTTATCACATATTTACTTGGGGGCCATTAAATACAAAGCACACCTGTAGGTACTCAAGGGGTGTAAGGGCAGATATAAAGGAAAATGTGTTGTTTGTGCCCTCAAGAAGCTCAGAACCACAAAGGGGGAAACAGATCACATTCACATGACTCTTCTAAGTGAAGGACTAAGTTAAACTACAGGTAAAACACAAAAAAAGATGACAAGTGATGGCCATCAAGGGAAATGGCATCATCATGGAGGTCAGATGATAGCAAAGGGAGGTGCCCAAAGGCTTGTATGAGCAAGTGATATGGAGAAGACCTTGAAAAACAGAATTCTAGTAAGTGAAGCAATGTGCCAGGTTAGGGTCAGGGAGTAGAGGGAAAAAACTTCCATAAAGAGAACATATTGAGGAAAAGTACAGTGGTAGGAAACACATGGTGCATGACCAGAGCATGAGGAGACAAGGCTGGACAAACAGGAACCGAGTGTGTTGTAATGCAGTGAAGATGTTCCACGTGACTTGGTAGGTGATGAGGAATCATTAAGGAAACATTTCTTCAAATCCCACCCCTTCCTTCAAAAAGACTTTGCCTTGCAAGCTACTGGTTGAAAGGAAAGTCTCATGTTAAATGAATATCCTGTTAGACATTTAAATATTTCTAAGGCAAAAAATACATATAGCTGGATTTGAAGGCATTTCCCAGCTATAACGTTTTCAGCTTTTTCTTTGAATTAGGCTGTTCCTTGTCCTCCTTTGTATGAACATGAGCAATTACAATGAGAGGATACTTTGAGGTTGTCACTTAAAATATTTTAAAATATTATGAAATATTTTACTGAGACACATAGGCTCAATGGTTCTAGTAACAAATTACCCATATATAGTACCTCCAGAAATTCAGAATGTTGTCACTTAATTTAGCTTGAAAACTAAATATTAATAAAGAACTGGGAAATAACGTGCTACTCCCTATGCCTCTTAAATTCTGAGTAGGCAAATTTGTTTTCTCAATTTAACAGTCCAGCTAAAACACAGGAATTACGATACACTACAATTAAAGGATAAAGTAACCTCTGATATATTTTTAAAACAATCTTTACACAACCTCAAAACACTGATGTTCTTAATAAGCTTTCCGATCATTTCATGACCCAAAGCACTATACCTCATAGTTAATAATCAGAATAACTTACCTCTGTGAACGGGCTTAATCGGCCTGAGATGTCCTGTGCTTGGAAATATTTTGACACTGGTTCCTGAAAAATCCCACCAAATCGGGCTCCTTTCTCTGAGGAATGGGTTTTGGAAGTTTGCAAATACTGATGATAAGCACTCTTCAAAGAAGAATGTAGTTTGGAAGTAAGGTCAGATTTTTGTAGAAACGAAGCCTTTTCTGGCCACAGACCAACTTGCAGGTTGGAGGTAGTAGGTTCATTTGACATCACATATGAATTCTTAGAAATTCCAGTCCTTTCCTGGCTATCATCTGGATAAAATGCGATGGAAGGATCTGGCCGTTTGAAGGTTTCCTTCCTCCTAGCTCTCAGGCTTCCTTTATGTAATGCTTCCTCCTCCTCCTCCTCCTCTTCTTCCTCCTCTTCCTTTACCCCTTGTCTGTCTTCATCAAAATTCATCTTTAGACGCTCTGATACCGACTGGAGAAGGGATAAAACAGAAGAGGGCTGGCTTGCACTCTCTCTTGATTTTGTGGAGCCATGGTGACCAGGAGAGACCTCGCTGGACAGAATATCCTCCTGAGAACTGTCATCCTCATAAATGGGAGACAAAGCTAAGGGATAAATTTTGTACCTTTTGGCCTCCACTGATAAGAATGATTCTGAACTATCACTATCAAATGTCTCACCTAACTTAGTATCCTTTTCAAAATGATGGACGAGGTCAGTTCTGCTCTCAGACCTCTCACATGCCAGCACAGGCATGCTGTCAGCGGATGTCTCAGGAAACAAGAGCGAGTGTGTTCTTCTTACTTCTGTGATAACACACCTGTCCTCATCGTGAAGGGGTTCTTCGTATAATATAGTAAAGGAAGAATTTTCTTGTTCATCCTGAGAAACGAAGGCTAATTTAGATTCTTCTTTTTGACCGCTGGAATTATCATCTCTTATTTGCTTATCTACTGCAGTAACAGATGTCCTTCTGTCTAGCTTCCCTATGGCACCCTCAGGTTGAAAATCTGGCATTGCTAAAGCTGGGTAGCCTTCATAATCCTTACTTAATGTCGGTGATTCATATCCCCTAAAATAGGAGGAGGCAAGTCTATTGTCACACGCGATCAAGCCTTCCTTTCTCTCAGGGGGATCTCTCTCCATTTCTCCAACACTCTGTCCACCAGACTCTTGCGGGGTTTCTTCAGCTTCATATATGAGAGGCATGGCCTCTGCTTGTGTAACAGGCAATTCCGGGTCTGTTCCATACGTTTTCTGAATGTTTACCATTGTGGATAACACTTTGGGTTTCCTGAGAGCCTCATCAGAATCTTGTGGAGATATTCTTTCCATTTCTCTTGGAGAAGGCATGGACCCAATCATACCGAGTATCTCTCTAGCCTCTCTCTTACACGGTTTTTCCATTTCTACTGCCTCCATGTGTGGTTCTTCCACTTCTATCATTTCTGTTTCCCTAAAACACTCTCCAGCATCCTTCTGATAAGATATTTCCAACACAGGTCTTACAGTCTTTCCAGTGATGCCTTCGACATCTTTTTCATAGATGTTTACCACTTCTAACATCATGGGCATAACCTCAGTTTTGTCCATAGCTCCTTCAGCATCCCTTAGGTAAGTATCTTCCATTTCTAATCCAATAGGTATCACCTCAGTCTCAATATCCCCTTCAGCATCCTCTGGGTCAATATCCTCCATTTCTAATGCGGCAGGTATCAATTCAGTCTTTTCAGTAATTCCCTCAAAGTCTTTTTGGTAGATATCTTCCATTTCTGACATAACTGCTGTAATCCCAGTCTTGCCAACATCACCTTCAGCATGCTTTTGGTAAATATTTTCCATTTCTAATCCAACAGGTATCACCTCAGTCTTCACAATATCCCCTTCAGCATCCTTTTGGTAAACATTTTCCATCTCTAATGAGGGAAGTATCATTTCAGTCTTTCCAGTCATTACCTCAGCATCTTTTTGGTAGATATTTTTCACTTCAGAAATAACAGGCAGCGTGTCAGTTTTCCCAAGATCTCCTTCAATATCCCTTTTTTTATAAGCTTTTTTCATTCCTAAAATGGCAGGTAATCCTTCAGTTTTTTCAATGTACCTGTCAGCATCTACTTTGTATATTTCTCCCACTTTAAGAATGTCAGCTATCGGCTCAGTTTTTGCGATATGCAATTCGGCCTCCTGTTCATGTGCTCTTCCCATTTCTGACATAGGAGGGACTGCCTCGTATTTTGTAATATTCAACTCAGCATCCTTTTTGTTTGTTTCTCCCAGTTCTAACATGGAAGGTCTAAGCTCCATTTTCCCCACGTTTACTTCCATATCTTTCTTGTGTACTTTCGCTGCTTCTGATGTTGTAAGGAGTGTGCTTTTATTACTGTGTCCCAGCAAGGTTTTTTCAGACATACAAACAAGACTATCAGACAAACTGCTTTTGGATGTCCCGGGTACATGGAGGTCATCATTTGCAAATGGAGGCCATTTGAAATTTAATACAAGAGTTCTTGTATTCTCCGTCCCAGTTTTGTGATTATCCACACACTCTATTTCCACTTCCTCTTTAGAGTCCTCTTTGAAAAATAAATGCGTTTTCACCTTATTATCTAACCCTTTATGGGGTGTTTCTGAGGCTAGCAAGAGAGTATCTGATTTCAGCAAATTTATACTATCAGACTGTCCAGCTCCATTTCCAGAAAATGGAGATTTTTGGTAGAGAACAATTTCTCTTCCTTTAACTGACTCTGTGTCATTAACTAAGTCACTTACAGAGAAGAATTTACCTAATACTTTATTTTCACTAATTTCACAAGTGTTTTGATTTACTGTCTGTTCAGACATCAAGAACTCCCTTAATGTGTCATGTGGCTTAACACTATCACTGTTCAGAATTTCTGAAGTATTAGCCTGAAGTTCAGAATCCCAGGTATCCTCAGTATCTTTAAAAGCATCATTTGTCAAGTTTTCTTGGGCTGAATAAATAATCTCATTGACTAATTCCCTAGCTTGATCTTCTAACAAACAAGATAAATTCATTCTATCAGAATCAAAAAGGAGACTCTTCTCACCAGCTGTCGGTGAAACACAGACCTTTTCTTCCCCTCGGACAGCTGACCGGTTTTCCATGCCCTGCTCTTCCAAATGCTCTGTCAGTGGGATCCCTGTCAGTGTCCCTTCTGATGGGTTTTTCTCAGGGATGTCTTCTTTCGGAGGACCTGGATTCATTATGCCGTCTATGGCTATATGCTTCTGGCAGGTAGCAACTATGTGTTTGGATTTTAATTCTTCCCTGGCAGAGGTAAAAATTTCACTAATCAGTGTATCAGCCTTTTTTAGTAAACCCCTTTTGAGGTCCAAAGGTCGGTCATGTGCTCTCCTCCTTGCTTCTATGTGCTCGGCAGATGCTTCAGAACACTGCTGGCTTGAGCTGTTAACTGACGTTGGAGCCCCAGCAACTGCTCCAGTCTCCGCTTCCGTGGGATTGTCAAATCGGGCAGCAGTTGGGAAATCACGAGATCCCTTCCCAGTAGGATCCGCAAAATGTTCCTGAGATGGGGTCACTCCTGACCCTGTTGGAACAGATGTTTCCAATTCCAAATGAGAGCTCTTAGGGTACAGCAGGTTAGTTAAAGAGGCACCTGCATGCGTGGCATCCATGATAACTTTTACAGAACTGAAATTATTTGGAGGATTATGTGAACTTAAAACCACGCTAACTTCTTCAGAGTTACTGGAGGAAGACATGCTATCAATACTACCACTTAGGAAATGAGGATTCTCTTCCTTTCTATGAGATAAGGCTTTCTTTCCTGATTTCAGCACAGGAGCATTACCAAAGTGTGAATCCTCAGATGCAAAAGCATTTTTTTCCGAACTTTTATCAGAATCCAGAAAAGGTGAATTTACTTTTGTGCTGTCAGTTTCTTGGAATTGTGGGGAAGCACTAGTTAGGCTGAGTTTTGCCATTTCTGAGAAACCAGAAACCTTTCTAGTCCCACAAATATCTGAAGATCGATGAATCACACAAGCACTGGCTTCATAATTCTGTGCCGTTTGCCTAGTGACTTTTTCATTAGGATCAGGAGGTAAAATCTCAGAGGTATTACTTTTGGGAAAAGCAGGGAGATAAACTAGGGCTTCTGCCTCTGTTTTCTGAATACCTTGGTGGTTGGAGGCAGGGAGAGAAACTTCAGTTTGACAATTCTCTTTAGGGCCAGAAGATGAATATTTCTCTTTTCTCTCCTTATGGTTGATCGATTGAAAACTTTTGTCCTGTTCAACCTCTTGGGAACTTAATTTCAATAAAATAAGCTTTCCTGGCACATCTGTAACTTCACATGGAGAAGAAATTTTATCCTGAGAAACGTCTCTGAGCTCTGTTTGGGAAACACCTATCTTGGAGAGGGCTTTAGTGTTTCCTCTTCCAGAAGGCAGCTCAACAGGAGCACTGTTCTGACCATCAACTTCCACGTTTGATAAAATGTTGGCAATGTTAGATTTGGTTCCCAAAGAAAAAGAATCAGTCTTCTCTATAGTGTTCTTACTTGCTCTAGTGTTTGAAAGCGTCAATCCTGCTTTAGTTGGGTCTTGAGAAGAAACGGAACTGTGGTCCTCAGAAAGGCTTTTAGACTCCAATCTCGAGTCTGCTCTAGTTACACAAACATCTCTGGCCTTAAGATCTAGTGGAAGCTGGCCTTTTTCGCCTTCAGGAAGAACTTTCTTGGATTCAAGAGTTGCAGAGGCATGCTCAAGATGAAGGCAGGCAGGAGGACTCTTCCCATCTGCTGCCTCAACATGATTTGCCACACTTTCTTCTTGACACTGACCAGGCTGAATGGAAATACCAACAATGTTGAGATCCCCAATTTCAGGGGGCACAGAAGAACATTCGTCCTTTAAAACAGGAATATCTAACTTGCTTGGCATACCAACTCTGGAAACAAAGGTAGGAGATGAAATACCAAAATCTGATTTTTTACAGTCAAGGGTAAGAGATGTTCTGACACCAGGTGAGGCTTTGGCTTGTTGAAGACTCTCAGAATCAAGAAGAGATTCTGCGATGTGCTTTCCGGTAGGTTCAAGATTCAGTTCAGGTGCTATTTTACTCTCTAAGTGTGCTACAATGGCTGATTCACTAATGTGTTTTACAGAGGCAGGGTTGTTTTGATTTAATCTAACCATGTGAGACATTTTGCCTTGTGGCCTAAAATCAGGCTTTTTGGCTTTTGTTACAAACAACTGGTCAGTATCTTTGGGTAATGGCTCAATTCTATCTTTTGGAGCTTTTATGAGACTTGAAGTTAAGGGTTCACCAACCAAGGTGCTTTCTGTTTCTTGTCTGCTTTCTCCAGCAGCTATTTTTTTCTGTGAGTCTTGGGCAGACAATCTGTTTCCTTCATTTGCAGGTTCTGTGTTTGTCACAGCATGTCTCTGAAGAGTGGGGATGCTGGTGTGATTGGCAGCCTGCTTTGCTGAGTTATCTGCGGTTTGCTTGTCAGAACACTTACTCTCTGGCAACTGTGGATCTTCAAGCCTAAGTGATTTATTTGAACTCGGCAAATCTGCACTTCCCTGTGTGGTAGTGTCACTCCCATCAGATTTCCTACAAGAGAAGCCAGAAACAGCAGGGCTCACAGGCTCAACATGTTCTCTCTGCACCAAGGTCCCATCACTCATCACTGAGCTGGCTTCCTTCACTGGAGTTTCTGTTGTAGTTACTCCCTGAAAATCTGGACTGGAAGGAACTTTGCTACCGCTGCTTCCTGTAAACATCACTGAACATACCAAATTTCTGTCAGTCAGAGAAACTGGTGCACCATTTAAATGGTGCTGTGAGTCAGATTCCCTAACAGGGGGGCTGGAGTTAGTCTCAGAAGAAGGGGATGACCTACTTCTCACAGGTCCCCCAGGATCATTTTTAGTTAAAACATCCTTAGGAAAAGCAGTATTGGGCAATTCTGGGTTGTTTGTCAGATGGCTTTCTGTGTTAAGATTTATTTTGCTATAATCAGAGTCTTCTAACAGGTCTTCGAGCAAATGTCCTTTCACAGATACATCTGTGCTAGCTGATGACAATGATGATGCCATCTTCGCCTCTGTCTCGCTTCCAGGGCCAATATGGATGCTTGTACTAGAGTCAGAACTTTCATTTTCTCTGTCCGAGGGAGTCACAGTTTCCAATGCAGTCTGGTGCTTCAAATACTTCCTAATTTGTCTGGGGCCTCGATATGTTGCATATGTTACTGAGGGCCTCTCTGGTTTGCCATCCGGTTGTCTGTAAAAAGCAACAGCACAGTAGTGTCAGGAAATATAGTTAGTAACACTTACTAGTAATCCTAGAAAGTGTGGGAAAGTCTATCTTTCAAGTTACTCCTACTTTTAATATGTATTAATTGGAGGAGGAAATCCTAAAATGTTTTAGGTTAAACCTGTCTTTGTTAAAAAAAAAATAATAAAGATTTGAAAAGCAGCATGTGAATGTCAAGGCAGCATGCGTGTCTGAGCTCCTTAGAACCTTTCCCCTTTACCTGACTGTACATCTCTCTCACTGTGGTTAATGGAGAGAATGGGAACTGACAAGTCCAAGGCTTGGATTTTAGTTATAATCTCAAAGGAGTGCTTCACTAGAAAGAACCACACTGCCTGTTTGTCTCATACTGGCAAGTTCATGGATACTGATTTCTCCACCATATCAGAGCCTCACAGTAAGCTTTTCTTCCTTTATTCTTATATGTGATTTTAAACAGCAACTTTGAGCACACAGGGGGAGAACTTTTGAAGGAAAACAACTGGTGAGATGTCTAGCTCATGTCAAGTACTCAGTATATATTACTTAACTCAATGACAGAACTGCCTTAAAAATCCTCTCACATTAAGGTCTTCAAATATTCCATCAGGGTAGTGAGTATTAAAAACTGCTTGGGTAAGTACAGGAACCACAAGGGACTTCTGGAAAAAGTTCTCTACTTCTTCTCAGAGCCAGCACAAAGTTCCTCAGCTCTCAGCATCCCACTTCCTTTGAAGAATCTATCTCTGGGAGTTTTCATGCTGTCCGATGCTGCCTACCAGCCCTTTACACATACCATTCTCTCCCCCTTCAATTCTAGCCCGAGAGAGAAACTCTAGCATCTTCTAAGACTCAGTTCACAAGCTATCTCCGGAGCAAACCGATCCCAGGGCCTCTTTCCTAACAGGGCAGTTAGCCTCTGATCTGTGGGTGCAAAGAACCCTGAGCACAGCATTTGCCATATTAAATTATAAAGATCTAGGAACTTATTTATTTTCCCCCTGCTCACCTGATGGCTATTTGAAGGAAGGCATGGTGTTTTAACCATCTTTATATTTTTAAATGCCCCCCCCCACAAAATCTGGGAAACGGTACATGTATAATAACTTTCTGTGAATTAATGAATGGCTAAATAAAGCAATGAGAGTAAATGCTCAGTGTGCAATTTATCCCAGACTGTCTTAATTATTACAGAGGATATAAAAGTGTTTTAAATCCTGAACTCTAGTTTTATTTTAGTGTCTTGACTCTAAAGATGGATGGTAGAAGAATTTGATGTTCTAATTTTTTCAGATCAAACATATAATTAACAAAACATGATAGAATCCATATGAATAAGTAATCCACTTACCAGTATCCCAGTATCTAAATACATTTTTCTCCACAACTTTGAAGCAGCAACATCAAGAACACTAGACTTGTCTACATGACAAAAGAGAAAGTAAACCTTCTTTGACACAATGTCAAATTTTCATCAACTGTGCCCTGTATGTATTTCTTGAATTTTAGCTGAAATAGTGTATTTCAACCTATTTAATTGCTGGCCCCTCAAATCCGATCACACCACCATTGTAAAACCTTGTTATCGGTCACATGCGCATTTTTACTGTCTATCAGAAAGCACCTGAAGAAGTACAGAGAAAGGCTGTGCCTTACAAAGGCGGTTTTAGCTTCAGCAAGTGTTAGGCTAGATCAAAGACTGTTATGAAACAAGCTTAAAAGTAAACAAGGGAACTGTCTATGGAAACACACAAAAAGAGAAAAATCCATGTAGGTAAATTAATGTTACTAGTGAAATCTGGTATCAAACTATATTATTCAGAAAACACAAAAGCCTTCAGAAGAACATATGAAGATCCAGAAGCCTGAATAAATGACAAAAAATTTTAGTTTGGTCGGTTTTTCTTTCAAAGCTTTAATGCTTTATACTTAAAACCAACTTCCAATAGGCTGCAGTATTTTTTTTTCTTCAAAAGATTGATAAAATAAAAATGGCTACACAAAGAAATATACATGATGTCCACAGAAACAGGAAATGAGATAGGAATCAGAATTTTTCTCTAGTAACCTTAGTTCTCTTACTACCAACTCCCTCTAAAAGAGACTTCAAGACATTTTATACTGTACCAATCAATAATGCACCTTTTCATCTAAAAGTCTTCTAATAAAATAAGCCAAACAGAAAAACCCATTAAATTTCAACTCCGTTTAATAATGCCTTTTGTTAGTTTTGGAGTCCTTTCAGGGGTGAGGGGAATCATTTTTTCTGCCATTTTTTAGGACTTGCTGGGTAGTTTCAACTAAAACGATTAAATTGATTTATACGAACTAGTTCAAATTCTAACTAGATAATCTCCTGCAGTACCTGGGTGGAAATGTTATATAATCGTAACTAAAATATGCACTGTTTATACTGAACAACTTTATATTATCATGTTTAAAGCACTGAGCATCAAAGTTTCAAGCTTCGCTTCATGTACTATAATTAGTTCTGTCAGGTACTGATGACCTGTACTACCTCTTTTTAAAAGGTTAGTCATGCCAATGTAGTCTATTTTCTACATCATTCTTTCCCAGGAATCAGTTGAGTCTCCATAATTGAGTAGTACTAAGAATATAAAACTGTTGTTTAATTGCTAATTTTCCCCAGTAAATAAAGTGCAAATGTCAAAAACATGCGACTTTAAAAACACACTGAAGATGGAAAATTAAAGATTTTTCATAAACTGCATAGGGAAAAGGGAGTATTAATGTCATGTATTATGTAAACTGTGTATGGGATCTAGAGTCCATCTTATACAACCAAAGGTATGTGATCCTAACAACAGTAAGAACAAAGTAAAACAGGCTCTCTACTCCTCCCCCCTTGACAGACAGCAACGTCTTCCTGTGCAGTGCCAGCCCCATTGCCAAGACACTATGGTGAAGGTCAAGTCTCAGATGGACTGGTGTCTGATCTCTAAGGCTGCTCTAACTCCGGCAAAGTGGATACCATTGCCAACAACAATCCCTTCATTGACCTCGACTCTATGGTCTATAAATTCTGGTATGATTCTACCCATGTCAAACTCAATGGCACAATTAAGGCTGAGAATGGGAAATTTGTCATCAGTGGAAAGTCCATCCTCATCTCTCAGGAGCGAGATCCTGCCAACATCAAATGGAGTGACACTGGTGCCAAGTATGTTGTGGAATCCACTGGTGCCTTCACCACCATGGAGAAGGCTGGAATTCCTTTGAAGGGTAGAGCTAAGAGGGTCATCACGTCTGCCCCTTCTGCTCATGTCTCCATGTTTGTGATGAGCGTGAACCATGAGAAGTGTAACAACTCCCTCAAGATTGTTAGTGATGCCTCCTATACCACCAGCTGCTTGGCCTCTCTGGCTGTGGTCATCCATGACAACTTTGGCATTGTGGAGGGACTCATGACCAGTCTATTCCATCAGTGCCACCCAGAAGACTGTGATGGCCCTTCTGTGAAGCTGTGGTGTTATGGCCAAGGGGCTGCCCAGAACATCACCCCTGCTTCTACTGGCATCACCAAAGTTGTGGGCAAGGTCATCCCTGAGCTGAATGGGAAGCACCTCACGTGTTGTTCCACGTCCTCACTTTCAACATGTCAGTTGTGGATCTGACCTGACACCTGGAGAAAACCTCCAGATACGATGACATCAAGAAGGTAGTGAAACAGGTATCAGAGGGTAACCCTCACTCTTTCATTTTTGATGCTGGGACTGGCACTGACCTCAAATACCATTCTGTCCAGCTCATTTACTGGTATAACAATGAAGTTAGCTACAGAAATCAAGTGGAAGACCTTAATATCCACATGGCCTCCAAGAAGTAAGAGCCCCCTGGACCACCAGCTCTAGTAAGAGCACAAGAGGAAGAGAAAAGCTGTTAACCCCTGGGCAGTCCTTGCCCCCGACTCATCCCCAACACACAGAGACTGTCCCAACGTCGACAGTGATGTTTCTATCCCAGGTCTCCTAAAGAACAGAGGGGCTTAGAAAGCTCTACCTTGTCATAGAACAATAAAAAACACTGTATCCAGACAAAAAAAAAGGGGGGAAACAAAATAATATACCTATACATTTCAGATATTTAAGCAAACATACGTACGTACATATTGGAAATCTGAAAAGGTTTCGTGCATTTTAGCCGAAGACATACCTAACATGTGAAGATTGATTAAGCCTCTAGATAGTAGATAAGCCTCTTGTACACAGGGCTGTACTCTTTTTTGTATATATTTGATATACCTGATATTTCAAAGGTCAACCAAAGACATGTGTCATTCTTCAAAGAAAATTTTAAATAACAACCAAAAAATATAGCCTTAGAGCAAAGTAGCTAACTTATTTTTAGGAAAGTATGATTAAGCTATCTTTTCAGCATTAAGATATATTTCCTTTCAAATCACATAGTTAAAAATATCAAAAAAAGTTTGTAACTTTTCCATGTAAAGAAAAGTTGCAAATCCAGCAATTTTTAAATTTTATTTATTTGAGGGGTAGGGGCAGGGGGAGAGCAAGAGAATCTTGGGCAGGCCCAAATGCCCAGAACAAGGCATGTGGAACAGGGCTCAGTCTCACAGCCCTGAAATCATTACCTGAGCCAAAAATCAAGAGTTGGACGCTTAATTGACTGAGCCACCCACGTGCCCTCACCGATATTTTTTAAATCAAAATAAAGCTTTGACAGAAAACAAATTTCATTATGGATATGACTCTGTTGAAAACAAAAAATCATAGAACTTTTTAAAGATTTCAACCCAGCGGGCCCCTGGGTGGCGCAGTTGGTTGAGCGACTGCATTCGGCTCAGGTCATGATCCCGGAGTCCCAGGATCGAGTCCCACATCGGGCTCCGTGCTCCATGGGGAGTCCGCTTCTCACTCTGACCTTCTCTCTCTCACTCTCTCTCTTTCCTAATAAATAAATAAATAAAATCTTTAAAAAAAAAAAAAAAAAAAGATTTCAACCCAGCAATGAAGTAGCTTCTTAATTATTCCCGAAGCATAAGTTAATGTACGGAAAACACTCTAAAAGTTGTTACCAAACAGGTTTAATGAAAGGTTAAGAAATTCTGCATAGTGAACTATACATAAAAACAATTATAAAGCTGTTTATTATTTCTTAAAAAAAATCCTCCTCAAAAGTCATTGTAAATGATTTCATTTTCACTAAATTAAATGCTGTTCAAATTATAGGTCATAACTTGTCTAAATTGTGAAAACTAATAGTGATTTCAAATGTATGTTTGATGTTTTAGTAATGGACAGCATTATACAGCACATAATATCATCTTGTCTCAATTAAGCTAATTATTAACCATTTTAGTACACTCTAATTATAAAGGATCTATAGAGAAAAAAATAGTAGGGGCATTTTTACATGATAAAGATGATATAAAACCTCAGTAAATTCACTCTTCCTTATATTAAAAATTGAAATTTTTTGTGACACAGAACTCTCCTACTAATTTCAGAAGTATAGACTCTGATGAGACAAACTCTCTAATGGCCTGAGATCCAAGAGAGGCCATTTCAGATTTCTTTCTGAGTCAGCATGACTGTGCATTAACTTTGTTTAATCCAGAAGCCTGATTTAAGGCTCACAAAGCATACACCGTACACCTGCTTTACAAATGAGCAGCCAACAGAAAACCATCTTGTCCTTATGATATTGATCAATGCTCCTACTCCTTACATTTCTTGACGTTAAAATCTGTGATTCCTGCCTATATGCTAATCCATAATCTTCTGAACTTTACAAAATGTAAAAAAGTATATAATCCTGTAAAAACTGTTCGTTCCCCAGAGCACTTTCTTCCCTGTGAAGTACGTGTTTTACAGCCAGCTGTTCTAACTTGGGCTTGAATAAACACTTACTTCCAGAGATTCTATAGGTTTGTTAATTTTGCATCAATAAATCTCAATTTTAAGTAACATTTTATATTTGGAATATTCCCATGATTTTGATAAAAAATGGAATATATCCTTGCTTTTAGTAAATCTGTATCACAGAACTAAACCCTTAATACTTATAGTACAGTCCTAAAATTATTAGTAAATATCTTCTCCAGATATAAATTTCTAAAATTGGCTAAGTAGTTCTTAATCATAATATCAAAATAAACTATTAACCAATGGTATTCAACTTTCATCTGATTATTCCTAAACAAATTGGCATTTGTTCATAGGAAGTTACTAACTGCAATGTTATACCTGGTAATTTGTAGGACTTCTGAAGCTGGGCCAGAGGAAACTTGTATCTTAGTCAAGATAAAAGTTTTGTGGAGCTGATTCTGGTAATTGCCTTAAGCAATTGTTCTATTAATAAGGAGGGCTTTACCAATAAGAAATAAGAGGCACAGTATCATCTTCCATTTTCTTTTGTCTAGTACCAAAGAAAGAAACCTGGCCTACTAATTAAAACCAAAGGGGGATTTAAAAAAAAAAAAAAAAAAAAAGGAGGCAAAAAGCACAAATTCTCCAATCCACCTAATTCCCATACAACAGCCTCAAAATCCCCACCACTTCAAGTACTCTGGTACAAAAAGCTATCTGGAGAGGTTGTTAGAAGGCTGCTAGGCCCTAGTCCCAAGATAATTTGTATTTCTGATTCCCAGGTGATGCTGCTAATCCAAACACCACATTTTAAATAGCACTATTTTAGACAATCCTTTATTATAGAGGCACCTCAATTTAACCATTTCTGCTGTTGGATATTTGCTTCTAATGATATGTTCCCGTAAATAATGTTTCAGCAAACAGTTGTTTATATCATTAGAAATAACCTACATGCTTTTTAAGGTTCTTGACACACGCTGCTCTAAGCTATGGCCTCCACTCCTAGCACTGTATATGGAGCATCAGCTGTACCAACTCTGAGTAATACCCCAAATCATCATTTACTATTACTGTTATCAGTTCAATAGGAGAAAAGTTACTCCATTTTAGTTTGCATTTCCTTGACTGTTAACGAGACTAAGCCTTTCTTCAACTTACGCATTAGCACTTTTTATTTCTTTTATTTGTTTATATTGGTTGCTGTTTTCTTCTATCACTGGGCTAGTGTCTAACATGCTTTTCAGTTAAAGCATTCTTTGACATTTTTTGTACCTAATTTTCTTACTTGCCCATATAATGTATCACTGTTTATTCTGTTTGACATAAGGAGTTTGAAAATTTGAAGTAATCCAACCTACTGATCTCCTTCCTGACACTTTCCACTGCTATCATGCTTAGAAAGCGGTTTTCACCAACATAGAATAATTGCCATTTAGCTACTCTGTTTTGTATTTTTAAAAGAACATTTGTTCCTCAATTTTAATAATAATGAGTTAAGTATCTAGCTTTTATGTTTTTCTCCAAATTGTTAACCAATTTCCCAAAGTCCTCTTTTATATAAGACAGAAAAAAAAATTTTTTTTTTTTAAAGATTTTTATTTATTTATTGGAGAGAGAAAGACTGAGAATGAGAGGGAAGAAGGTCAGAGGGAGAAGCAGACTTCCCGCAGAGCTGGGAGTCCGATATGGGACTTGATCCCGGGACTCCGGGATCATGACCCGAGCCAAAGGCAGTCGCTCAACCAACTGAGCTACCCAGGCGCCCGAAAAAAATTTTTTTAAAGAACATAAAAATGCCATCATATTCAAGGGCCAAATCACGTATATACAAGGATCTACTTCTGGACAACCTATTCTGTTCCATTTAAATGTTTAGTAAATATTACCTTAGTATGACACTGTTTCAAATTCTGTAGCTTTATCAGCATACTGCTGTCTAGGGCAAGCCCTACCCCATCAATCATGGGCAAACTCAAATCCATCTGTGTCTCAGTTTCTCACAAGTGTCAGTTGGGTCTGTGTCTACTTCTGGAGCTTGCTATGAGGAATTACCTCAAAATATATACACGAAGACGCTCTGAAACTATAAAGAACTACACAGTTAGTTCTAAGTTATCATCTACTTCTGACTATGTAATTAATGACCTCTTCAAATACAATTCACAGGTAGAATTTAAAATCAATACAATATTAGCTATGAATGAATACTTCTGAGTTACACAAAATGGCTAATGGACTAAACATTGTTATATACATTTCCTGCGTAGAAAATAATCCTTATAGCTCATTTGAGTAAAAGAAAAACAAGTTGGTGCCTGTTTCTTACTCAAAAAAAGGGATGGTGAAATAATCTTTACATGTTCACAAGATTTCAGTTTCTCAGAGCTGTGGAAACGGATCACAAGGCCAGTTTGACAAGTATAGTCAATTTAATGTCTGTAACCCCTCTAATTTCATTCCACAAAGATTTTAACAGAATGTGAATACAAACCTTAGAATCATTTTTGTTCCCAAAATGCAGATCCTGAACTCACTGCCTGTCCTAATACAGGAAGAATCCAGACAACAGAAAACACTCTCATTCAAGGAAGTCTTAAATTAGAAATAAATCTTGTACTATAACAAACTTAGCACCTGAAAGGTATCAGTACTGCCCCTTAACATAGGTCCTAAGTGCCTAGATTATACGTATGATACACAGAATTAACTTTTTTTTTTTTAACCTAGTAGCTGGGACATTACAGAATACTTCTTCCAATCCCCTTAATTAATAAGGGTAGAACTAAAGCTTAAAAGCTAGGTCCAAAAGCTCACTTTTTTGGCTAACTATAAACTTACTTTAGTAAATCGCTGGATTCCTGTTCACTGTCTTGTGTTGTATCCAAAGAAAAGGCCTCTGAGGGTTCAGCTGAGTGGGACTCTGGTTCTTCTGCTGGAAGCGCCTGGGTTCCCAGCGAGCCACCAAAAATCCCCCTTTCCCTTCTGACCCCTTCCTCAGGATGGTCACTGGTATTCTGTAGATCTTTCTCAGTTTTGTCATGGTGGTCTTTGAAAGAAGACTGCTTGGCATCACTTAGAGATGATTTTCCTGAGATACTGAATAAGTTACCAAGAAACTGAAAAAAGCTTTCTTTTGGCTGTCTATCGTTTTCTCCTATTTTGGTATCTGACGTGGAACGGGAAAGGTCATTTGGCTTTTTGGAATCTTCCTGCTTTGGAAGAGTGATTAGCTTCTCAGCATGGTTCCTTTTGTCATCACTTTGGGGAACCTTTGAAGACAAAACAGAGAATAATAAACATCATCATTTTAAAAATCACACAGACCTGCTAACAACGTATCATATGACACACTTTGTGACAGACACCAGGGACACATCTGTGGGTAAGACTGAAGGCTTCCGATTCCTTGGGCCGTTTACAGTTTAGTGAAGGGCAGTCAGCACGAATTAAACAAAGCTATATAGCAAATGTCACAAAGGGAGAAATACAGCCATATGTGGGAAGCCAGAACAAGAGCAACCGGTCCAGGTCTGGTGGCACTGAAAGCAGAGGAGGTAACACACAGGAGGATTCCTAGAAGTGCCCTTGGCAGGACACCTACTACGTGACTATGTGATGCTTGTTCATGCCCCGCGTTCCCTAGCTCTCTTCCTCCCTCCTCCCCACTCTATTTAGTGATGTGACAGCTTCTAAGAAGTTAAAGATGAATGGAGGTTAGGATACAAAATGTCAAGAGTGAGAGATGTGTAGGGAGAGATAAGGAACAGATCATGGCAAATTTTATGTATATTTAAATTTAGCCTTCATTATTCAGAGCTAATGGACAGTACTTTCAAGCACTCTGTACATTAGGTAACACCTAAATAGACCTCATTTCAGCACTGTCCTAACCCACAAAAAAGCTGCCACGTTGTGTAAAATTGTGTCTCAGAGATGAGGAAAGACAGCAACATGGTGTATCAATTCAGAGGAAAAGCCCACTATCCTTAATAGTAAACCACGAAATCCTCAGATGTGCATTAATGCAAACCTGCACAGTACTTGGAATTCTTGCAGATGCTCAACACTTCCACGGGTGTGTTTTACTGCTTGTAATGAAGTTACTAGCAAAACAGACTCACACTCATGTGTACTCTCTGTGAGGAAAGACTGAGCTGCTCTATCAGGGAGCTTGCTGGCATTCCTTGTCACACTCCTCCCTGAAGCTTCATTAACCTTGGGCCCCTGTGCCAACTCAGACTGCCTTCTGAACATGCCTGCTCACCTACTTGTAAAAGGAATGCCTGTCTGACAGTATCTGTCAGATGTCATGCTCACTAGTCCTTAGAAAAGCGCCAGTGTGAGTCAGAAAAAAGATCAGTAGAGCAAGGTAAAACCACCTTAGGCCACTGTCGGTTCACATGACAGTTTTATAAGAGGCTGAACTTCAAGAAAGCGAGAGCATCATAATTTTAACGTTATTTGTTTACCTCTTTCCATATTTTAATTCAAATTCAAAATAGTTTTAATAGAGTGTTCCACTAACCACTAATAAAATTTAGCATATGAAAGCTTGATAAAAGGTTTATAACCTATTATTCCAGGAAATTAATTTCAAGCAATATTGTAAGTTTGTTCCCCACCTTTGGAGTCAGAGGGTATTTTTGGGGAAACACACAGATAGCATTTTTCTATATGTTAGGAGCTTAATAAAACTTGTGAGTCTCTACATTTAAAATATGACCAACCTTCCAGAGTCATTCTAAGTCTCATCTTTTACTGGTTTCAACTGGAACTCACTCCCACTTGTCTCCAACTCATCCCTCTAATCTTGTGCTCATTATTGGAGAATGTGCTATAAATTAGCTGTGTCCTCTCCTCACGTAAAGAGCCTCTCAGTTTGGCAAAAGAAATGTTAGTTGACATTCTGAAAATATCTTCATACACATATACATTTTTTGTCCTTTAAGTATGCTATTTAATTTGTTGTAATTATCAGCCACAACATTTCTTCCTGAGTCAAAATGAATTAAGACTGTAACATGAACAGAACAGTGAGTTTGTTTTTTTTTTCTATAGCTAGTATGAATGACTGCTCTTCCTGAGTACCGATCTGGAGGAAGTAAACTACAGGCTATTCATAAGAATATCATAACTATTCTTAAAATGCTTCAGAAATTCACAAGAGTCTTATAAAATTGGGGCAATGATTTAAAAAAGGAGGGACATTAAGAGAACATGGAGATTACATTTTTTGACATTGATAAAATCTCAGGAGGATTTGTTAAAAATATTTCACTGCCTCAACTATTTTTTGCAATTCCTTTCAAAATATAATAAACTGCTTTTTCAACAAAAGAGATGCTTTTAGCTAAACAAGTGAAAACCTTTACATTAATAAACCTTTTTATTTTATTTTTTTAAAGATTTTATTTATGTATGTACTTATTTGAGAGAGACAGAGTGAACAGAGGAGGAAAAGAAGGAGATGGACAAGCAGACTCCATTGAGAGCACGGAGTGTGGGGCTTGATCTCATGACCCGAGCTGAAATCAAGAGTCAGAGGCTTAACCGACTGAGGCACCCAGGTGCCCCCAGATTTAACCTTTTTAGAATTATACATATAATTTTTTTATAAATCACTTGTTTTTCCTTCCCCTTATTTTTAGCTTCTTTGCTATTCCAGAATCTCTGTATCTTCAGTTTACTGAAGAGCCCTTTTTGTCCTTGGATGTCTTCATTTCTTAATTTTTCCCTAATACTCTTCTGAGAAACTTCTATCAGGGAAATATTCCCAACAAGAAAAAAGTATCTAAATCTAGGAACAAAAACTAGCCAAAAAGAGCACTGCTATTCGAAGTAAACACAATAAAGTCTTTATTTATAGAATTAAAATTTTAAGTCTGATCTAAAACAGCTGCTCTTTCCCCTCAGCCTAAACAACAATAAAATTCAGCCTGCCACAAGCGAGGGCCAATGCTGCCTGCCAACAGGACCGCCTGCCAATGTTCCAACAAGGAGGATGAAAGCAAACAAAACATCAATTCCAGTTGCTCTCAAAGATGTTGGTATTCCACATATAACAACCAAGGCTACTGAGAAGGCATAGGTAACTGGGGGATTTGAAATTTTTTCCCTTCACACTCAATTTGCTATAATGCAGTGCCCTTAGGTCAATTTCATCCAACTATCTCCTCTCTTTGCTATTGCCTAATACAGGGAAGCATAGGAAAGCATCAGGGACACTGATTAGGAAGACACAGTTTCAGTTTCAAGGAGCTTACAGTCTAGCAAGATGCTCATTGCTGTATCACTGTGTAGGTCTTAGAAGAGAATCCACTGCATAAAGAAGGTAACATTTGAGCTTGCTCCTGAAGGATGAGAAGAGCATCTGAGACACTCAGTATAATATATAAGAATTGTGAACTCTGTTTATCATGGCAAGGGTGTGGCTGAAGACGAATGGGGTTCAGGGAAGAGAGAATGAGGTGAAGATGACTATAGAAGCAGAGGCTGAGGGATAAAGTCATAAATCACTAAGTTTTCTAAATTGGATAACAATTTGAGTAAAGTAAAAAATGGATATGGGAAATAGGAGAGTGAGATCAGGGCTTTTGTGGGGGGATGGGAGGAGGAAGGCAACCAATTACTTAGATATCACTGAATTTTTGGTCTCCTGCTGATGTACAAGATGAGATGTCTGGAAAGTAGTCGGAAGCACAGTTTAAGAATATAATTTGGCCATATGTGGTGTATGCAGGATAAAAAGGAGACCGACAAAAAAGCTCTAGGGAAAAAAAAAAAAAGATTAAAAGGAGGTGCAAATTAGAGAAGAAATCAGAGGGAGATGGAGAAGGCAAAAATCAGACCAGGTAATCCCTCCAGAATACTGGTCTCCAAAGGCAAAGGACAAAGAATATTTCCAACAGCAAATGGGGGAGTAAATACCAAACGCCATTGTGAGGCCTAGAAAGATGACTATCCTCTCCCACTGTTCTTCAAAAACATCAGGCACACTCATGCCTCGAGAATTGTACATCGACTCTTCTCTGCTTAGAATTTTCTTCCCCTACATAGCTATATGACTCACTCCCCCTCACCTCCCTCAGATCTTTATTTACAAGTCATCTCTTCATTGAAAGCTTCCCCAGTCACTCCAAAATTGCCAATTCCTCCACTCTGAAAGTGCCAGTATCCTCTTTTTTCTCCTTTGTACATGCTAGTGTCAAACACACATACACATACACACTTGCATTATTTAATGTTTCTCCCTCTAGAAAGTAAAAGCCACAAGTGCAGGGATTTTTGTCTATTTTATTCAATGCAGTATCTCTAGCACCTTGAAATGTGTCTGACAATAAAAGGTGCTCCAATAGTCGTTGCATTAGTAAATAAGGAATAAGGACTACAGAGGAGCCATAGGAATGCAGGAGAAATAGTCTTAACAACTCAGGACTTTGTGAGTACAGCTCCAAATTTGTGAGTAAAGCCATGAGTAGGTAGGCAAGGGAATAGAAATAGTTGGTAAATAGAAGGTAACACCTCAAGAACTTAAAAAAAAAAAAGAATATGACAGTTTAAGTTAAGTCATTTAAGACAGAATGACTTTTTGTTCTTGCTTTGTGGATGAGCTCTATACCTACTGGAAAGAGATTAACTGCTGTACGAGGGAGAATGAAAAGCATAAAGTGAGATAAAGAGACCAGTAGAGTCTCTAATACTTCTTCTAATAAGAAAGGGAAAGTATTAGCCTTGAAGGGGAGTATGGATGCACCCTCTTCCAGGTAAAGAGGTAAGGAAGTGGCTGAGGCCTGAACAATTCTGTAAATGGAGAAGACAAAGAGCAAGGTCCAACAAGTGGCTCCAACCTCAGTAAGTGAGAGGAGAGATGTCACACCAAAGGAAGGACACACAGGTGGAACTAGGATTTTAGCTCCCAAAATAGACGACTTGGACTAGGGTCTCTGGGGAATTCAGGAATAGGCTGAAATGGGTGTACCAAGTAGCAGTTAGGATCCTGCAAGCTTGAAAGCATTCAGTCATTCAGTAAATAACAGCACAATACCATGCCAGTTGTTTGGATGCAGCAATAAAACAAACAAAACAAAAAACAACACCAATAGCCCTGCTTTCATGGAGCCCACATTCTAGTGATGTAAGAATTTATTTGCAGGTCCAACTGGTATTAGTTTGTCACCTCCTCGAATAGCCTAGAGCAGGTGGCAGTTGCTGTGCCAACATGGTGAGTGGCACAGGGAATAAGGTCAAAAAGGTCACAGGATAGAGATAGTCACCAAAGAGCCTGTTGAGTGGAAAATAACAAAGAGCCAGGTGACTCTTCTTTTACTGTCTCAGGCAGCTGGCCTGGTCATCCTTCCTACCTCAGCCTCTGCCTTTATTGTGTGTAGCAAGGATAATCCTTCAGAATACCCTGACTTCCACTTCCTTAACATCCTAAACTCCGGTGACCTCCATTTCCACTCTTCTTGCCTCTTTCATAAACTCTGACCCTAGTCAGTCCCCCTTAACTGCATCCCCTCTCAAACTCAATCCCAGACATTCCCTGGGTGCACACCCTCTCCCCCTTTCAGCTGTCTTACCCCACTGTCCCAGGTGTACCTACCACACCACTCCTCCTGCCCCACCACAGTTTCCATCTCCCCTTACACTTTCAGTTCCCACAAAGTTTCCTAGCTTCTCTACCCGGCAATCGAATATAACCAGTAACCTCAAAGTCTCGGTTTTATTCCTTGGTCATCCCCACTAAGAAAAACTCCAGTTTTATCTTTTTCTAACTAAGTGAGTAAGTCTTGTTTTAAAAAGCCACAAGGATATGCACACTATGCAGATTTGAGCTGCAAACAATTCACAATTTACAGCCCCAGCTGGAAATCTCTCTGTAACCTTTCCTCATTTTCTATAGCAGCTCTCTCACGTTTCCCACGCATTCCAGTATCCCACCCCCTAACTCAGCAGAGGTCCCTACTCTTATTTCATGCAGACATTCCCTCATAGCCCTGACTCCCAACAGCATTGACACGCCTCCTTCACTCACTGCCATGCTTCGCCATGAAGGAAGGACTCCTCCCAAGGTGAATTTCCCCACCAGGACACCAGTGCACAGTCCTTGATGTCTCCTTGAGAACCACAGCTTCTCATCTGCCCCTTCCAGAAGCCCATAATTCAAAAGTAAATGCACGAGTATAGCCCTCTCCTCTACCAACCTCCTCAAAAAAGGATTCCTAACCTTCACCACCTTCTTTCCCCTTTGCTCCCAATCACTCTCTAACTGCTTACAACCTGGCTTCCTCCTTAATTGTGCTGATCACTGTCTCTAAGAAACACTGTCCCATTTGCTAATTCAATACACTTACATGGTGCATCTGCAGAATGTGAGACTGAATCTCTTCCTGATAACCAATCTTCCATTCACTTCCATGACATTACTCTGAGATTTTCCTTCTTCCTCTCACTTTCTTCATCTCCTTCAACTTAACATCATTCTAGCCATTCCTTACCGAACATATTTCTCCAATTTCTAGCCTGGGCCTCCTTTATCTTCATGATCTTCTTACAAGGTTTCATTTCCCACAGATTAATCAAATTATTCCCAGATTTTTATTTGCAGCTCAGACACTACGTTCAACTATGAATCAGACATCCATATCCACCTGGATACTTCATTGGAACCTCAAGCTCGATACATCCAAAACTGTATGTGACCATGTTTTATCTCCATTCTTTCATTTTCTGCAAATCTTAACATTTCTGCTTGTTAAAAAGTCAGACAAAACATCACCTGTTTCCTTGCTTGCACTCTCCCCAGTCCATTCTCCAGACAAAAACTAGAGCAACCTTTTAGAATTCAAATCTGACTATCCTTAAAGGCCTTTAATCGTGATCACGGCACTGCTGTCAGGATAAAATCCAAACTCTCAAGCATGGCATTCAAGGTGTTGGTGGGTCTAGTCCCCTGTGTCTTTTCTCAGTTCCATCTCTTGCCAGTCACAATGCTTGCAAATACCTACTGTCTTCATATCCAGCCTCACTCATACTTTCCCCTTCTCTCTTCTCCTCTCTCTCTTCCTACAGAATATCTTTGCAATAACGCTACTTCCACTGCTGAGACCACTTACTCCTTGGGCTCTTTGGGAAATTTCTATTACAACAGAAGTTTTTTTCAGAACGGAAATCACCTATGTACATATTCTTCCAATGAACATTCCAAAGACCCTGTTTTCCCTGTCATCACAAGGTGAAGGCAAACAATTTTATACACTTTAATCCTGAATATGACTATCACCTAAATTATTAATAGACACTAAAATCTGGCACTCATAAACTACAACCAGCTGCTTGAGAATTCAGTTAGTTTTCTCCTAAGACATCTGGTTGTAACATATTACTTGGCAAATTTGTCAATATTTGAAATTAACCACCAATAGTTAAAATTTCCTCAATTTTGAGGAAAATAATTATCAAATTATTATTGATATCTTGAGTTGAGCTATAGTTTAATTTTTTTAAAAGATTTTATTTATTTATTTGAGAGACAGAGAAAGTGAGAGAGAGCATGAGAGGAGAGAAGGTTAAAGGAAGAAGCAGACTCCCCGTGGAGCTGGGAGCCCGATGTGGGACTCGATCCCAGAACTCAAGGATCATGACCTGAGCCGAAGGCAGTTGCTCAACCAACTGAGCCACCCAGGCACCTGAGCTATAGTTTAATTTTAAATCAAAATTACTATTTACATTCATCATAATGGATTTAATTTGTGGGGGGATGCCAGATTAATTCCACATAAACTATCAATACATATTTGCATGAAAAAAATTTTTCAATAAATGGATTTCAAGACTAATCATAAGATGCAAAGATGAGTAATTTATACCCCCCAATGTTAAAATAATTTTGCTTGAAAGATAACATTACATTTTTATCACAGCATTATTTTTCCACTAAAAAATTAGAACAGGCCAGCAGGCTGGCCATCAACTATTTTGCTCCAAGCTGGTTATTATTTAACATAACAAATTACCTGCACCTTTTAGGTCATGACTCCATGTTGTGATCAGTTCTGACATGTCACAAATAATTTGTTACTAAAGTTAGTTAAAAAGTTGAAATTTCACTTTTTAAAAATGCTCTAAAATGGAATTAAGGTTTTAGCTGAGGTGTTACGTTCAGTTTTTCATTTCCATGTAATTTCTTTTTTTTTCCAAAGGAAAAAGGTTTAATATATTCAAGATTCACATCATGATAAATGATTTAAATTTAATTCCTCCTTGTGATAAAATCCATGTAATTTCTGATAAAGGGATGTAGTTATACATGGTGTACCAAATAAGTACCCTTATCATAAGTGACCCAGGACAGTCATCTGTCATATGTGCGGGAACAAACAACACAGGAGTAAAAACTGTTGATGTAAAAGAGAAAAGTCTGAATTATAGAGTAGCAGTAGGTATGGACAGGAAGAAAGGGCTGTTGATGGTCCCTGGCACAATGGGGATGGAGACAAAATGATAGAATCATTACCAAACATCAAGACTGGGTAACTAGTAGCACTTTTAGCAGGACAGGGAACACAGAGAGAGAAAGAAATTAGGATAAAATAGCCTGAGTTCAACTCTGAACGTGTCAAATCTTACACCCAGCAACACTGGCAAGAAAGGTGCAAAGAATTGGTTCTATTACCCAGACGCTCAGCAAAACATGTTGGGCTGGAGGGACAGGTGTGAGCTTTGTCATCGGCTAAAACACAGGTAGAAATAAAATCAACCAGGGCAGGTGTATAAGGACAGAAGAAAAAAGGAACAAAATGACAGAAGATAGGAGAAAAGCCACTCCTTTCTGTAAGGAGAAAAGTCACTCCTTTCTGTTACCGTATAAAGAGTTCTCCAATGAAAACACTGGGCCAGAATAACAAATGTTTTTATTTCTAGGAGAGCTTTTCAGAACCCCCTCTCATGTTCTTGAATCAATACCTGGCACCCATGGAGGTAAATGTACTCACAAAAATCTGCAGTATGTACATGAACTTCCATAGCCCATTTCCATTTGGACAAGGTACTCCACCATACCACAAAGTAGGACCGCTACAGTTCTACGATAGAATGAGGGGCTGCAAATCAAACCAGGTACCTTATAACACATCCAACACCCAGGAGCTCTAAGATGTCAAGGCCCCAGACCAGCACCAGCCATACCGACAGGCTACAGCCCTGCCAGTCCCTTTGGCCATCCGGACCACAGAGTGATGGCAGGATCTCTACTTCAGGCACCCTGACAGCACTCAGTCTTTATAGAAGATTGAATCAAGGGGTGAGAATTTTTGACTTCTAGCTAAATTTCAATATGTATACCTCCATGTATGCCTCCTTTTCAAATGTGTTAATGTTTCTAATAGCTATTTCTATACTATTTACCCAGAAAATACCAGTACCATTCTCAAAGAGTTATTTCTAAGTTTTAGATAGACTTTATATGGCAAGAAGGCACCTCTTTCCCTGAATACCTATTTTGTGTCCAGTATTGTGTAGTGCTATACGCGTTATCTCAGTTATTCCAAAACACTTCCATGAGACAGGATTGAACACCCCCTTCCCCCAACCCTCAACACAGATCAGCAAACCAAAGTTCAAAGAGGTTGAGTAAATTTTCCAAGATTACAAAACTACCACATGGAAAGCTGGGATTTAAGCCCAGATTTGCCTGATTCCAAAGACTGTTCTTTCCATCACTGCATATGTTAAGTTTAAAACTTTCCTAAGGGGGCCCATAGTTGGCAGACGCAGATAAATAGTGGTTCACTATGAGACAACTCATTCCCATCATCAACAGTCCCATCAATTAAAGCTAATCTATTTATAAATGGGTTCCGAATGTGATTAGGTTGAATTTTTTTAAGACTTCCTTTTTATATTTGAAAAAGAAATATTTGAAAATCTTTATAATACTTGACATCATACTACTGCTGTTATCTGTATTGTTGAGAAAAAAGGATAGCAAGCATTTAAGACCACAATTTATTTTAAAACTTAGTTCAATAATCAATTTTCCCCTAACCTAACCAAGAAAACATTTAATGCATTTAAATTTGACTATCATTTCACTTTTGGCCAAGAGAAAGTTGAAAAACACCAGTAAGGAAAGAAGAGTTACACAAACCAAAATATGAACAGATGTATAAATTTAATATATCCCCCTTACTAAACAGCACTATTCATTCAATCTAGGATTAATATAAAAAACAATGAGTGACTGTTTTTCTTCAGTAAGATATTCTTGAGCTACAACTTTTCCATCTTTACCTGTCAGTAAATAGACAATAGTTTAAAAAAAAAAAGTGTGGATCTTTGTTGTAATTTGCTTGTAACATTAAAAATAAGTGTTATAAATCATAAATAAAAATAATACACACTAAATTGATACTCCTTGATTATTCATAGAACATCATCGGCATCTGTCAACCACTGCCTTTTGAAAACCACTCCAGAACCTTCATCAAAGTTTTAGGATTAGTTATAAGCAACAATGCTAAAATGGGACAAAAGTTAAATTTTATATAAAGCAGATGTCAAGCTGCTGAGAACAAGCCTAATAATCATCAATTAATTTAGGTTTGGGTTAGAGAATTTATAACTTATGGTCCAGGTTTAATTCACTTTATTTAGCTCATGACTCATTTTTGAAAATAGACTTACTGCCATAGCTCTTTTAATTTTATAATAAGATTTCTTTTTGGTAAATATAGTTTATGAATATACCTTATAAATTAAGTTCACAAATGGGAAGCATTATACAGAACTGCATCTGAATTCTCTTCTCTCCTCTCACTAACAGTGTGGGTTTTGTTAAATGAAAATCTCTGAGATTCACTTTCTTCAATTACAAAAAGAGATAAAAATTCTGATTAACAATGTTGATGAACCACACATATTGATTGCTTCTCTTGTACAAAACATTCTAAAATGACAGTAAAGAAAAAAAATGACAGTAAAGGAGCTGTTTCAGTTATAAATACAGAGAGAGAGAGAGAGAGTAGATATGAGCAGATAAGAGATTTCAAAAAGGGTTTAGAAGGCAAAAGCAGATGGAGGCAGAGTAACTGACCACAGGAAGCTTCTACCCAAGTGTCTGGAGGAGGGAACTCTGATCATGAGGGAAACAGTCTACTCCACAGAGAGCCTGAAAAGCTCAGGTTTTGAAGACACTAGGTACCACTTAGGACAGTGTGAGACACACGATTAAAAGCAAAGAGTTTGACTGAAAATCTCTAGATGGAGGGGTGCCTGGGTGGCTCAGTCGGTGAAGTGTCTGCCTTCGGGTCTGGTTGTGATCCCAGGAAACACTGGGCTCCCTGATCAGCAGTGAGTCTGCTTCTCCCTCTACCCCTCCCCCTACTCATGCCTGTGTACTCTCTCTCATTCTCTCTCTTTCTCCCCTCTCTCTGAAATAAATTTAAAAAAGAAAATGAAATCTCCAGATGGAATACCTGAACCCAGGGCTCCTCTCCCATCCCAAGCAGTTAAACGATCCTCCTGACCTCCCACCACCTCCACCTCCCAACTAAATATATGTAAAGAGAACATCTTTGAAGATACTGAGACTTTGGAGGCAGACTGAATTCGAGGTATTAAAGGCCATTCATACAGAAATGTCTCAAACCCCAACAATCAAGCTTAGAGTTCAAGATGGATATCAAGAGATCTGAGAGCCACAAAATGAAGCAGTAAGATTGAAAGATACTACTTTGGAAGACTGACACTGAGGAAGATAGAGGACTTTGAGAAACATCTATATGAAAAGGAACTTAGCCAGAAAGTCAGAAGGAATCAAAAAGAAATGGCCAGAGGCAAGAATTGCAATGAAGTACAATATTAATAGAAACAAAGATGATAAAGCATATCTCTGGAAAGAAAACAAGACCTGAAAATCAGTGTCTCAACTGGTTAAATAAGAACTAAGAAAAGACTATTGACTGTGGTTAGCAAGTGAGCTCTGGTTTCATGGAATGATTTTTACTTGTTTAACTACTTATTGAGTACTTATGACACATGTACCAGGCACAGTACTAAGTTTCCCATGTCTGAGGGAACTAGAGAAGAGCCAGGAAACAAATGAGAAAGGATTAAGAATTAATCAGTGATTGAAACAGATTTTCATAAGAAATTTTTGGGTAAAAACTGGGAGTGACATGAAATGATAGACTAAAAAGAAACCTGACCCACCAACGGGAAAAAACAGTGTTTTATTTGCTCATTTTTTTAGAATGGGAGAGAGAGGGAGGTGGGAGCAATCAGGGAAAGGGAGAGACAGAGAATCTTAAGTAGGCTCCCTTCCCAGCGGAGTCCAACACAGGCCTCTATCTCACAGCCATTAGATCATGACTGGAGCCAAAAATCAAGAGTCAGACACTTAACCAAATGAGCCACCCAGATGCCCGCCCAAAACAACTGTGTTTCAGAAAAGAAATTGAAGCCAGTGAAGATGGAGGGATGGATAATCAAGACGAGGTCTAAGAGAAGGCAGGAAGTAAGAGACCAAAACTGGGAGGAGATCAAAACCAAAAGCAGGGGGCTTTGGGGAGTTTAATCCTTGGAAGGCAACAAGGGATGAAAATTCCTCTGAAGTAGGTAGATGGCAGCAGGGAATTAGAACATACCTTCCTACTCTATAAATAACAGTAGACATGAATGCAACAGGACCGAATGTCTAAGACTACAAAATTGTAGACCCCACAGAAAAACAAAGGTAGAATATAGACTAAATATCTAGACATTTTGCTAGCTTGATACAAGAACCTAATTCATATAAAAAGAAATTTATCAGTGGAATGATAAATGCTACCATTAGAAATGGCTACAATGTTAGCAAAACAGCAAACCTTCTATAGCATGTAAGTGATAACTAAGAATACAATGATGTCCAAAGATAATATAAAGCTTCTATAGTCTTTAGTTGTTTGAAAAATATAATTAATTTTCATAGCTTAAACTTACAACAATCGTCAACATCTTGATTTGGCTTCTCAAAGTCAAATACAAAAAGAAAAGGATAAGAACATTTAATATTCATAAATCTGTTATGTTTCAGACTCAAGAGGAAAAATGCTGCATATTTTTTCTTATCACAGAGGCATTATCATAAAATTCAGATTAACAAGATGGAAGCATGGTAACAAATGTCACATTACAGTAGAGTGCTGCTCCAGAAAACTATTCATTAGAAAGAAAACAAATGCACATTTTATTCCACTTGCTAATGAAAATACTTGAATTGAGACTATTTAGAATAACAAGACCATAAATATGGTTCTAACCCGTTTTCCCCCACAAAGTATGGTGCTGACTATTGGTGTTATTGAAATATGTATTTCTGATGCCTGACAATAGGTATCTCAACCACTGGGCCTATGTAGCTAGGTTGAAGAAAACTGGAAGTTTCTGGAAGGTAAAGCAACAATTACAAGGGCCAAAATGCTCAGGCCACTACAGTGAGAGTGCCGTGGTTCACTCTACATTTCGAGCTAACGGTGCTGCTGCCCTTGCATAAGTAATGCAATGGGCCTCAAATCCTAAAAGAAGCAATCTTGTAACTATGAGCCATATTTGCTTGGGGACCCAGATACCAAAGTGAAATTAGCCTGGGCACTCAAACTGAGATAGTAAGAATGGATAGAAAAGATGAATTATGGAGGCCCAGTCACTATATCTGCCCGATGTATACATTTACTGCATCTACAAAGGTGTGACTTTCTGGAACAAATCTCTGCAGGTACAAAGTAGGACCACAGGAAAGGCCAAGTTTGAAGGCTGAAGATGTGGTTTTTGTTTTTATTTTTTAGTGAGATCATAGCTGACGTAGTAAAGTATCACTTACAGGCTGAGTGGGGAAACAAGTGGAGCCTAAGACAGGGGAAGGCAGCAAGGAAAGCAGAATGTTTGGTGAAGGTCAAGACAGGTACGGAGGCAATGAGGGATTAGGAGACGGAATGACAGGAGTTAACAGCTAAAGAAAAGGTCAAAGTTTGAGTTCTCAAAAGAAAATACTTCCTGTAAAACAACTCAAGAACAAGGCGACATATATACCATTAGAAGTAAGAGTCTTGAAGTAAGGCAACTGAAGACATGCAAAAACCCTTGCAGTGGTAAACCAGTAGGCTGGTTAACAGTTGGCTAAACTGATAGGAAAAGAGTAGGTAGAAATGCTATACAGCCTGAAAGCAGGATTTTTTAAAATTTTATTTATTTACTTGAGAGAGAGAGAGAGAGAGCATGGGGGGCACGGAGAGAGGAAGAAACAGACTTCCCACCGGGCAGGTGACCTGACACAGGAGTCGATCCCTGGACCCTGAGATCATGACCTGAGCCAAAGGCAAATGCTTAAAGGAGTGAGCAACCCAGGTGCGCTTGAAAGCAGGATTTAATAGCCAAACTCACAAAGGAATGAAAAAAGATAAGGAAAGCAAGGATTTCCTATTTTTTTTTCTTCAATAAAGTTAAAAAAAAAATCAGATCCTGTTATTTTCTCTCAAAAAATATTTATATTGTTAATTGTGATGGGGGAAAAATGAAAACAGCTTTATTTTCACCCTACCTAATGCCTTTGGACCTTATATAATATTTAAAAGTCCCCTTATCAGTGATGAAGAATTCATATGACTTTATGGTTCTTCCATTGACCAAGCTAATTTACTCTGAAATTCATGGAAAGCACAAGCATTCTACTTTACGGATTGTCACAAATCATGTAAAAAGAAAATTGCTGAATCCAAACTCTATGACTGGAGGACAGCTACAAAAGCTTGATCACATACCTGGCATCACACCACTGAACAAGATAAACACTCAGGTTCTAGAAAATCACTTAGGAGTAAAAAGAAATGTTACAAGGTTTGGTGATTTTTCAAGGATTTTTATTAAGGGTTTATTTATTTTAGAGAGAGGGAGGGAGCGAGTGGAGGGAGGGAGGGAGGGAGAGAGAAAGCAAGTGGGGGGAGGGGGAGGGAGGGAGGAAGGGAGGGAGAGAGAGAATCTTCAAGCTGACTCCCCATTGAGTGGGGAGCCCGATGCAGGGCTCCAACCCAGGGCCTTCAGATCATGACCAGAGCCAAAATCGATGCTCAACTGACTGGGATACACAGGCACCCCGAATTTCAAGGATTTTAAACCACACTTATCAGTAACTACCTAGGGAGGTGTGTAGTTTATACTCTTTTCATGGTTGTCCTGTAGAAGCAAGGAAAGCCGGTTCACATGTGAGCCGTGAAATATCACATACTAAGAACATATAAGAACATGTTATTAACTTCCACCTGCCAAAAGCACTATTAGATGTCAGCAGCATTTGAGATAACACAACATAAATCAAAGAACATCCTAAGAAAAAGAAACTATGGAGGTCAGATGATCCAATTCACAGATCAGAAAACTAAGGATAAAGACATTAAATTCCTCAGGTGAAGGCCCCCAGCTGGTTAGTACCAAAGCTGGAATAAGGACACCCCACTCTCCAACTCTCCCCAGTGTCCCTCTCCCCTCACCTGACCCCACCTAAATTCTATCCAACAGGGCTGGGCTGGATTGCCACATAAATTATATGGCGCTCTTTGAAATGTAAAATGAGATGATAAAATCTAAAAGAAGTAGGAACAGAAATTAAGAGAAATATTTGCTTAATATAAAATATTAAAACTATACCTTTACTGCTTCTGATGAAAGTATATTTTCCTTTTTCTGACTTGTGCTCATGGGCTCATTTTCAACACTGAAAAATAAAAACCACAGTTTCTTTGAAATTAAAAGAGAATTAATAAAATCACACAGTTTCTGAGTTTAAAGTAAAAACTGAAAGGTCTTTTCTATGCAGTGCTCAAAAGATTCATGTACAAAATGTAAAAGAATATGTTGATTTTAATCTCTATGCTTGAAAGCACATTTGAAAATACTCATCCAGGCCTCAGAAATTTTGCTGAGCCTATTATGTGCGACATTTTCTTATGCTAATAATCAGCATCACAGCAATGATGCACCCAGAACAAAGAAGCAACACTGTACAACTATCACAATCTTGGAAATGATTAACACTCTACAATTTTATTTATATTAAGGTTCTCCATAGCCTGATCTTTTTTTAAGGCCCACAGTGAGTACTATACGAATAGAATATATTTCTACTTAGTAAGTTTATCATCAATATACAGGATCATCTGGTGAAGTTTGGGAATACTCAAATGTGGATGCAGGCTTATTTAGCCCCAAATGTGTCCCAGAGAGCACCTTAAGAACCTGATTTTCCAGACTGCCACTTCTAATTATCTTGTCTAGAATACTTTCACAGGTGCTTTCTGAGAGGTCATAATAAACTATGCTTCCTATTAGGCACACATACATTTCTAATACAAAATTTTGTATTTCTAGGTTTATACATTATCTTGTTTTCATACTTTCATGATGCTAGACAAACTGAACAACTCCCCACTGAAGATTATCATGACCGCCTGCCAGGCCCCAGGGATTGTACTTGGCCTTGAGGATGTAAGGACAAGTAGGCCAGGGTCTTTGTAAAACTCAGTCTGGTAGGGGAGACTGATAGGCAAACTAACAATACAGTCTGATTAAAGTTACAGCTGCTAAATGAACAAAACACTATGGAGCACAGATGAACACAGAGGAACAGCGATTCTGCCTCCTCAGAAAGGTGCCCGCAGAGGAGGTACGAAGGAGGCGGGAATCGAGAAAACAGCATTTTCAGGAAACCATGTTTTGTTTGTTTTGATGTAAGACCGGAGCACAACAACTTGGCAGAGGTGACTCTGCTAGATATGAGAATGATACCAGAGGTAGTGCCCGCCAGACTATGGAGAACCTGCCGGACCCGTTTCAGAACTCGATCTTTGTCCTACAAGCACCGAGAAACCCTGAGCCAGGGGATAAGCATAAAGCAGGTGGAACGACTGAGTGGGAAAGCCCAGGCAGTCGTGGTGGCTGGTGGCAGAGCAAATGAAAAGGAGTGGTCTCAGCAGTTCAGATTAGACAGGATAGAAAGAGAAGACGTGATTTAGGCTACCTTTAGGTTTTCCATCCATAACGCCCAGTGCAATTATGTAGACTATCCAGGGAACAAATGATAATGGTAAAAACACAGAACGATAGAAAGATCATGAGCATGTGGAAAATACAAAGAAATTAAAATTTCATTAAGTTTCAGGCTCAATGCAGAAATACACAGACCAGCAAGACACAGTCATACTCATAAGCTTTTTAAATGTCAATAGGAAGAGCAACCAGGTAAAGAAGATGAATACATGAGCTGTGTGCTTAACAGATGAAAACTCCATGTGAAAACCCAGGGACAGAAATGGAAAATATTGTACAATTCAGAACTGTAACCAAACACATCTATATATCTATAAAATAAGAATGTCTCCAACACTGCTACTTTAAAAGTGAGTTTTTATCTCCATTTTCTTTCTATTTTAGCTTTATTTTTTGTCACAAGTTTGTTTACAATTCTTGTTTTAAATTAAATGTCAAGTCTGGTCTATTTAAGCTCAATTCAAAATAAAAGAGAGACAAGCACAATACACGTAAAAAGAGCACATTATAAGGAACTGGAGTATAATCAAGGATAATACTGAGCTTAATGATTTTATCAGTATATTCTCTAACTACAATCTATTTTGAATGACTCCCCTAAAAACTAAACATAAAAGGATTTTAATCTCCTAGTTTTTGCTCTTTTTTTTTTTTAAAAGACTTATCTATTTGAGAGAGAGAGCGCACAAGCAGAGGGAGCAGATGGAGATGCAGGCTCCCTGAAGAGCAAGGAGCCTGATGCAGGGCTGGATCCCAGGACCCTGGGATCATGACCTGAGCCAAAGGCAGACAACTCAGCTGAGTCACCCAGGCGCCCCAGTCTCCTAGTTCTTGTTCAAGATTCCTGAAATTCTACTTAAGTGTTTACAGCACTTTCTGTAAATTCACTGCCTTAGTGAATTGGAAAATGAAAATGGTAAAAGTTTCCTTTCCAGTACAAAACCTCTGTAGAAAATGTAGCTCCAGGTTCATGGGATTAACACAGATATCAGTATTTTCAAGTAGCTATAATTATATCCACTCTACACACACACACAAAATGTCAGAAAAATATATTCGTAGTTTGGCACACAAGTATTCAATATTGAGCAAACAACTAAAGGATTTAAATCTGAAAAAAAAAAAAAAAAAAAAAACCCAAAAGACTATCTGACACTTCATAAAACTTTCTAAAACTGATAGCCTATGTTTAAGTCTTATGAATCTTACTGCTAAACCAAAACTTCAAAATGTGTAGAGTTCTAAAGTAAACACATTTTAAAATTCTGGTTTAGCTATAAAAATCGCTGTTTCAAGTAAAGTTTTCCCCACCTCTTTTCTAGTTTACTAAAGAAAAGAGTCTTCTTAATTTATATTAGGCATCTTCTGGATTGCTCTGTTTCAACCCCTTTTTCCTGTCAAAATGACTGTTATGCTGATCATCCCACTTTGCAGTTTAAAAATCCCTTCAGTAAATCTCTATCAGTTGATAAATAAAATGTAGAATCCTTAGGATATAGAAAGTTATTCACATGGCCCCAGATACACCTGCCACACAGAACCACTTCACATTCTCAGAACATGCCAGCAAACCACTTTCTTCTCCTGCCTGCAACATTCTTTGATACCTTGCCCAACTCTTAGTCCTTCACAATTTAATCCTAGCTTAATCTTTATTTTGGGGGATTCTTATTGAACCCAGTGATACCAGTCACACACTTCTGCTCTTTACCATAATGTCAAGCTAACGAGAATTTGAACTCAAAGTCAGAAACTGTATTATTCATATCTGTATCCAAGAGCCAAGCACTGTACCTGGTATTCAAATAATTTGTCAAATTAAAAAAAAAA
>CM052799.1:155044918-155085722 GCA_028533885.1 Nasua narica
CCGGGTATCCTCCCCTTTGTTTTGTTTGCATAGCTCAAGTTTTCATTAAGAACCACAACAGCGAATAAGAAAGGGGGGGAAATGTTAGCATTTTTCATCCTGTTATATTCCGATTATCATGGTTTGTAACATGGGAAAATGCCTCAGTCTTGCTGCTTCAATGAGAGCAGATGGTGAAATTTTTAAGTAATTGGTTATTCAGATTTCTGTGGGATGCATGAAGTTTTATTGTATTGTTTGCCTGGCTTTCATTTCTAGAATACGTGGACATTGAGATCTTTCAAATACCTATCGTTCAATGTTTAAATTAAGATGAGTTAGTGTGACCTAAATTGCATTTACTCTTTTATTCTATTGATATGATAATTGCAAAGAGAAATGAATTCTGTACAAATATATAACATTAACAATCAATATTTCTTAAACAGCACATCAATTGGTAATACTGAATTATATTCTAAAAAGTATATAAATAGAAAAAGGGTTTCTTTGGCAAACATAGATTATGAGATATATTCAAAAATAGTAATTCATAACAATTCACTTTGATGTGTCTTTTGAATCAAATGCTGTCTAAAATATAAAGTCCTATATAGAATATTAACTTTTATTAATGCAGCTTCATCAACATGACACACATTATAGCTCAGAATAAGAATTTACTATTGTATGAGAAACTCAATTCCTGTATTGTTTCCCCTAAATATTTCTTCTGAGTACATAAGCTATGTACTATATTGTGCACATCTGATACACAATTTTAAATGGAGCTATTCTGTGAAGAATAATTATAAATTTCTGAACACTATATTAGTGTTGATTGCAAATTTTATTAGGGCTTCATGAAACAAAGCTTTAAAGTACAACAATAATTGGTTTGTGAATTGGCTTTCTTTTTTTCTTATTAGGAACATACATGTCCCAGAATCCTGAGTTCTCTTACCATGGACACGTTATTCCTAGTTTAGTTTGTTACAAATGGTTTAAAAACAAGACATAGAGGCAGCTGTTATTGTGAGCAAATGTTTTGATTAGAGAGAGAAAGCAGCTGGAAATGATACATGCTGTCATATAAGATGAACCCCTTCACATAGGGACTTTACCTAACTTAAAATTGAAATTAGCATTATTTCATTTACATGAGTTTTCTTTGTATAGAATGGAATAGGAATCTATTTGCTTATAATCTGGGATGATGACATACTGAATATAGTGCTGAATATAAATTTCACATACTTATCTATGGAAATCTTACATGATCCATTATGAAATAAATCATTGATAAACTTCCAAAAAATTTCATTTAAAAATACTGCTCAATATAGTAACAAGAAACTCTGCATGGAGTTTATAAAACCAAGTACTACTGTAATGGATACAATTTTGATTTTTTAAGAAATGTAGCAAATACATTTCTCAATAACTCCATTTTGAAAGATCTGTATAAATTCATCAAATATAATGTAAGTGGTTTTGCAAATAATGAACAAAAGCATCCTATATCAAATATTTCCATCAGTCTATCCTTGCAACTGAATTCCTTCTTCACCTCTTCTATTCAATTTTTCACTGGTAAAGAGAAAAAGGAGTAACCTATGACAAAGGTAAAAGAAGTCAAGAAGTTACAATAGAAATATTTTGACTCTATGATTATGTAAGTAAAAAGATCATTCTTATAATTGACCTCAGTAATAACCATTCTTAAATATCAATTATGCCTATATTCTAGCTTCTATTTTATTTTTCTTTCAGCTTCTCAAGCATTTCTAGGTAGTTTCCTTATAAATCATTTGGTTTACCTCTCATACAACATGTAAGTATATTGACACACTTCTTTGAATTTCCAAATCAGGAAGACAATAAAATGAACATGGTTTTTTGAACTTCACAGTTGGTATTAATTTAAGTAATTTAAAAAAATGATGATTCCATTTCCATCTGGTTCAACAGGATCTCCACTTCAAACGATCAATCACGTATATCATCAAATGAAGTAGCTAACAACTACACCACAGTAGAGAATTTGTCTCTATTAAAACTATTAACCACATGCTGCCTGAGGAGAACGGAAATTAACTTACTCATTTTAAATTCTGCCATTTTCATTCTAGTTCTTCCTACCACTTAAGTACATTCCGTAGGTATATTTGGTCGGGATAGTCTAAATAAAACACAATCTAGCTTAGAAAAAAATGTATCTTTTTTTTTTAAAGATTTTATTTATTTATTTGACAGAGAGGATCACAAGTAGACAGAGAGGCAGGCAGAGAGTGGGGGGAAGCAGGTTCCACGCCAAGCAGAGAGCTCAATGCGGGGCTTGATCCCAGGACCCTGAAATCATGACTTGAGCCGAAGGCAGAGGCTTGACCCACTGAGCCACCCAGGTGCCCCCCACAAAATGTATCTTTAAATAAAATTTAACAAGTAGCTACTTGTTGGCAAAACTCCTCCTTAGTTGGTCAGGAAGGTACCAGAGAACTTAAAAAAAGTTCACATATTTATAGAAAAATCTACTAATCAGTCCACATTTTGGAAAGACAAAACAAAACCCCCCAAAAACAGAGAATTCTGAAATTTGTAAATAGAATCTAAAGATCATTGACCTAATATTCATTACTCTACTGTTACCTGCTTCAAACTTGATTAGATTTGGTGGGAGAAATACATATTAAAAAAACTAAAAGAAAGAAAAATAATATCTCACTTATAAGAAGTTACTTTATAGTCTTCTACCCACTCAATAACCTCTTATTGAATACTTCCAGGTCCTGTGTTTGGTGATGGGAATATAACACTATGATCTACCATCAACAAGGTCAGTCTCAGAGAAGGAAGCCTAACTAAGCAAAGTTACAGATTATAAGACAATGTGATAATGGAAACATGTACAGGGGCAAAGGAAGAAGAAAATGCCTAACTATATCACTTGGGCAGGTTACAGTTGGGGTACAGAACAGATTTCACAAATCACAGCTCCAGAAGTATAGATCATAAAGTCCTGCAACTACAACCTATTAGGACACCTATTGGCATATATTCATATTAGAAATCTATATTAGATAAAATTAATATGCTTATAATCAATTGAATGTATAATTAGATAAAATCTGTATTAGATAAAAAAGCATTATCAAAGCCCAAAAGGAGTGCACAAAATACTGGGCCAACAACAGACATATAATTAATATATACTATCTGATTTAGTGAGAAAATATTGCAATAAATGGGCGCTACTACATTATGAATCAATCATTAAATACTATGTGTAACATAAGAATATTCAAGAACTTTGGTATGTTAATATGAAACTACCTTTAAGTGAAGTCTGCTATATTCTTTAAAATAATTGCATAATTAAAAGTAAATGACAAAGATAAGGTATGAGAAATATGCAGGTAGAAAAACTGCTACAATGATTCTAATATGACCTACATAATTTGAGTTTACAGCTGCCAATTATTGACCAAGGCAGGTCAGACCAGTACTTCCGGCAGGAGAAGTCTTACTACTAACTAAATACCTAATTTAGGACCAAAATCAAGTATATGCAAAAACTAGTTTGACACATTTGACATTCTTATATAAATTGTGTTTCTTACAGCTATTACCTTGGATTCACTCTAAAAGTTGTCAGGTCGATCATGTTACTATTGTGAAATCCAGGAAGTCATCTGGTCCATCTTTATTATTATGGTTAAAGTGCCCCCCCCAAAAAGTTGGCAGCAGTACTGTATTTTCTAATATTATATCTGTGAATTTCAAGAATTCTATAATTCATATAATAAGTATATCCGTATTTACATAATGGTTGCAATTATCAACATATTCAGGTAGTCAATTTTTATATGAGTAAAGCAATTTCAGACTTCCTCTTATGAAAATAAATTACTCATCTACTGCATTCTGTTCTGGTTATTCTCATGGAGAATACCATTTTCTTTATATTGCTGTTCATATAAAATTATTTTTATCGGGGCGCCTGGGTGGCTCAGTTGGTTAGGCAACTGCCTTCGGCTCAGGTCATGATCCTGGAGTCCCAGGATCAAGTCCCGCATCGGGCTCCCTGCTCTGCAAGGAGCCTGCTTCTCCCTCTGACCTCTCCCCTCTCATACTCTCTCTCTGTGTCTCAAATAAATAAAAAATAAATCTTTAAAATTTTATAAGTATATAAGTATATTCCCTCCATCTGACCCCAGGTATCTTTAAAAAAAAAGTATTTTTATCTACAGATAATTTTTATTTTGAAGTTATTTCATACTTACCGAAAAATTACAATAGTAGAAAAAATCTCTTTGATTTAATGAACCATTTGAAAATGTTGTCAAAATGATGTTCTATCACCCCTACATAACTTGATGTGTTACTTAATAAACATGACCATTGTCCTAAAATCCTAAATAACCAAAATATAACCCTCAAAATCAAGAAATTAATAAGTACTACCATCTTACCCTCAGACCCCATTCACGTTTTGCCAATTGTCTCATTAATGTCTTTCATGGCAAAGTGATCCAATCCAGAATCACAGATCACATTTATTTGTCATGTCTCTGTAGTCTCCTTCATTCTGGAAAAGTTCCTCAGTCTTTTCTTGACTTTCATGGTTGTGACACTTTTCAAATGTTAAGGGCCAGTTTTTTGTTTGTTTTGTTTTGTTGGTTGGGGGTATTGGAGACATCTCTCTATTTGGTGTCTCCTTATGGTTAAATCATTAGGTCTGGTGTTTTCCTTATGGTTAAATTCAGATTATGTTTTTTGGCAAAAAAATACCACTAAAGTAATGTTATGTTCTTCTTGTGTCTGGTGGCACATGATTTTCATTTGTCCTATTATGATGTTTACTTGGATCAGTTAAATTAAAATTCCATTTTAATTTATTGGCATTTTAACATCTCTCTTTACATTCTTAAAATAGTTGCTATAGAGATTTTAATATACATTTTTAATTTACACCAACTACTAGAAATTTATATTCTATCACTTCATGTACAGTGTAGTTTTACAACTGTTTAGATTCTTTATGATCCACCCTACAGTTATACTGAGGTTGCCATATGTCATTTGTATTCATATATGTATATTATAAACCCCATAAGAATATGCTCACTTTTTGTTTTGGACATTCACATGTACTTTAAGGACATTAAAGCAAAAAAAAATCTTTTATATTGACCCAAATATTTGCCAATTCATTGGTTTTTATTGTTTCCTGAAAATTAGTTTATATTTAGTATCATTTCCCTTCAGCTGGAAGAACTTTCATGATAGTACAGAGCCGCTGGTAAAATTTTTTCTTAGTGTTCTATCTTATTATTCTGGATAATTTTTTTTTTTCAACACTTTAAAGATATCTTACTATTCAATGAATCCTGGAACACTGCATCACAAACTAATGATGTATTTTATGGTGGATTAACATAGACTAACATAACACAATAAAAAATAAAGGAGACAAATATAATATTTAAAAAATAAAGATATAGTCTTCCAGCATAGATCATTTCTGGTAAGAAATCCAATAGTTTATATCACTCAGTATATAAGTATATTCCCTCCATCTGACCCCAGGTATTTCTGAAATTTTCTTTAGTTTTCAACAGTTTGCGATGATGTACCTAAGGCATTTGTTTTGTATTGACTCTGTTGGGAGTTTGCTGAGCTTTTTTAATCTATAAATTATATCTTTCATTCAGTTGGGAAGTTTTCAGCCATTATTTCTTTAAAAATTTACTCTGCTCCAATCTCTCTCCTTTTCCTGTGGGACTCCCAACTACATATATGTAAAAAATAATTTTGATATTATCCCACAGGATCCTAAGACTTTTTTTTTTTTTTTGTATTTCTCTCTCTCTCTTCTCCAGATGGGAAAATTTCTATTGATCTATATCTTCAAGTTTGCCTATTATTTCCTCTGTCATTTTCATTCTACAGTTAGTCTATGCAGTGATTTTTAAATGTCAGACATTATATTTTTCAGTTCTAGAATTTCATTTAGTTTTAATATTTTCTATATTTCTGCTGAAAATTTCTATCTATAAGCACTTTTCGCTTTACCTCATTAAGTTACTATAGCTGCTTTAAAGTCCTTATCTGATCATTCCATTTGAGTCATCTCAATGTTGACCTCTTACCTTTCCTTTGAAAATGGTTTTGTTCAGGAGAGACTGTGGACTCTGAGCAACAAACTGAGGGTTTTGGAGGGGAGGGGGTGGGGGAGTGGGTGAGCTTGGTGGTGGGTATTGAGAAGGGCACGTATTGCATGGAGCACTGGGTGTGGTGCATGAACAATCAATCTTGTAACACTGAAAAATTAAAATAAACATATTTGGGGAGAAAAAAAAATTAAAGAAAAAAAAAAGAAAATGGTTTTCTGGTCACAGTTTTCCGGTTCATCATATGTCAACTAAATTTGGATTGTCAGATATTTTGTCTCTTAGATATTTTGAATGCCATGCTGTAGAGACTGTGGACTCTCTTATATAATTCCAAATTCTATTATGTATTTCCATTTTTATTTTATAGAGACATTAAGTTGTTTAAACTCACACTGCAAACTTGGGTTTGCTAATTGTGGACAGCAGATCAAATCTCAGTTCATTATTTTAGCCCTAGCTATAACCTGCCTTGAGTCTGCCTTGCTTGTTTCTGGTTTGGGACATAGCCAGACACTTGGGAATGTTTTATCTAGAATTTTAGACTCCCATTCTCTGGATCTATCCTTTACTGAATGTTCTTCCCTTCACTTTGCAGTGGCTTTGGTTGTCCCATGCTCTGTCCTCTTTTCTTCAGGGCAAAAATATGGCAAGTTTTCTGTCAGAGGCTTAGCAACCCGGAGTTTTAGTTATTTTTGTTCTCAGACTAAAAACCTCAAAATAGGGAGGTACTTGGCTGGCTCAGTTGGTCGAACATGTGACTCTTAATCTCAGGGTTGTGAGTTCAAGCTCCAAGATGGGCATAGAGTTTACTAAAAAGAAAAAAAAAGCCTCAAAAGTGAGCTCAAAACTCACCCCACACAGTGCCACCTTCTAAGTTTCAACTCCCCTCCAAAATATGCCTGCTTCTGTTCATTCTCAAAAACCTTCAGATAGGTGGAATTTTTTTGTTGCTGCCCAGCATTTATAGTTATCTGTAGGAGGGCTGGTCCATCAGAAATTTATTCCACTCTTCCAGAAGCATAATTCAGTCTCAACTTATTTTTAAAATAATGAGAAAGATCGTATATTACTAGCGCAGTCTTCATGGTTAGAAGCTTAAGAATATCTTTAGGAATAGAAATGAACATATAAAAAGCTAATCAGTGAAGAATTTAATATTTTGTTTAAATTAACATAGTATTAAACTTCACTAACATTCCAACTTTATTTCCTTATTATGCTCTCAAAATTTGTGTACCATGGCAAAAATTACATGTAATATTGGCTTACATATTAACTAACTCAATAAATATGGGCCTAATATGTGCCATGCAGTATCCTAGGCACTTGCAATGCAATGTGAACAAATTTTCTGAACTCATGGTGAAAGACCAACAATCAATATATATAAGTGTGAAAGATCAACAATCAACATATATGTAATAATACTAGGTCATGATAAAGTACAATAAGAAAAAATATAGCATAATAGAATAGGGGAGAGGGATGGATTCGCTAGTTTGAATATAATAGAGATCACATCTCTAAGGGCGTGACTTGACTGAAATTAGGCAGTGAGGCACACAAGGATCTAAGGAAAGGCATTCCAGATAGCGGAAAGAATATAATGGTCTTACAGAGAAGAGTTTGTTTCATTTGAGAAACAGTAAGCTGGAGTGCAGTAATTGAGGGCAACCAGTTATTAGGAAGGAGGCTAAAGATAGAGCTAGAACATGTTAGGTAAGAACGCCTGTAGGCTCTGGTAATATTTTGGATTTGGATTGTGATGGAAGCTATCGAAAGGTTAAGGATAGAGTGACAGGTTTTATTTTTAAAAAACAAAAATGATACTGGTTGCTGTGTAAGAAGAACACTGTTGTTAAGGTAGAACAGAAGCAACGGGACTAACTAGGAAATGAGTTTAGAGGTCCAAACTGATTACCATAGTTTGGACCAGAACAGTACTAATGGAGGGGGTGTGAGGTCAGAATCTGGATTTCTTTTTTTAAAAGAGAATTTGCTGATGGATTGCAAAAGGGACATGAGAAAAGAAATTGTATCACTTCCTCATATTTTAATTGTTATGATTATTGATTTTTTGGCAACTGGATAATTTGGAGTATCATTTCTATTACTTTGCTATCAATGAACCCATTTTTAGTCGCTGATATTTATTTTAGTTGGCTAAATGAACTAATGCAAGTTGGTACATAACACATAGGATATTACTACATTCATTTGCAAATTAAATGGAATACTGATTATAATGGATAAGTGCTGATTTTGGCAAGTTTATATAACTTAATACTGTGATTATTCAATACTCCTCCTTGTTTATATACTTTACTGTAAATTTTAGGATTGGGTACAACAGGATGCCATTTACCTTTACTTAACAGCAGAAAATGAAATTGAGTATCAGTACTATTGAAATACAGGCACCCTAGGTTTCTAAAATGTGCATATGTGAAATTTAAAATTTTCTGGAAACCTAACAGTTTTAAATATATTATCTTGGTATTTTCAGACAATGAATGTTTTATAAAACCTTAGGGTATCACTTGTATTAGTTATATTTTCTAAGTAGAAATATAAATAATATTCTTTAAAATTAATTTTGTAAAAGAACATCTATTTTTTCAGGGTCCTAAATCTGTCTTGATTCAAACATATAAACAAACGTATGTTTACATTGATATCTACACACATCCATGTGGTCAAAACAGTAGGACAATAAGAAATAATACAATACTGTGAGGTAGCACCTGTTTTATTTATTTGGATAAATATCCAGTAGTGCAACTGCTGGATTGAGGGTAGTTCTATTTTTAACTCTTTGAGGAAACTCCATACTGTTTTCCAAGTGGCTGTACCAGTTTGTAATCCCTACCAACAGTGTAAGTGGGATCCTTTTTCTTCACATCCTCACCAACACCAATTGTTTCTTGTGTTGTTGATTTTAGCTATTCTGTTAGGTGTGAGGTGATATCTCATTGTAATTTTTATTTGCATTTCCCTGACGGTAAGTGATGATGAGCATTTTCTCATGTGTTTGTTGGTCATGAGTATGTGTTCTTTGGAGAAATATCGATTTATGTCTTCTGCCCATTTTTTAACTAGATTATTTGTTTTTAGGTTGTTGGGTTGTTTAAGTTCTTTATGTATTTTGGATACTAATGCTTTATTATGTCATTTGCAAATATTTTCCCCCATTCTATGGGCTGCCTCTTAGTTTTGTTGATGGTTTCCTTCATTGTGCAGAAGCTTTTCATTGTGATATAGTCCCAATAGTGCTTTTCGCTTGTTTCCCTTGCCTCCGGAGACATATCTAGAAAAAAGTTGCTTTAGCTGATGTCAAAGAAGTTACTGCCTGTATTCTAGGATTTTACTGGTTTCAGGTCTCACTTTTAGGTCTTTAATTCATTTTGAATGTATTTTTGTGTATGGTATAAGAAAATGGTCATTTATTTCTTCTGCTTGTTGCTATCCAGTTTTCCCCACCATTCGTTGAAGAGACTTTTTCCTATTGTGTATTCTTTCTTTTTTGTTGAAGATTAACTGACCATACAGTTGTGGGGTTATTTCTGATTTTTCTATTCTCTTCCATTGGTCTATGTGTCTATGTTTGTGCCAGTATCATATTATTCTGATTACTACAGTTTGTAATATAACTTGAAGTCCAGAATTGTGATGCCTCCAATTTGCTTTTCTTTTTTCAAGATGGATTTGGCTATTCCGGGTCTTTTCTGGTTCCATTCAAATTTTAGAATTGTTTGTTTTAGTTCTGTGAAAAATGCAGTTGATATTTTGGTAGTGATTGCATTAAATGTGTAGATTGCTTTGGGTAGTATAGACATTTTAGCAATATTTGTTCTCTCAATCCACGAGCATGGGATGTTTTTCCATTCTTTGTATCATCTTCCATTTCTTTCATCAGTGTTTTAAGCTTTCAGAGTACAGATCTTTCACCTCTTTGATTAGGTATCTAATTATTTTTGGTATAACTGTAAATGGGATTGTTTTGTTAATTTATCTTTCTGCTACTTCATTGTTGGTATAAAGAAATGCAACAGATTACATTGATTTTGTATCGTGCAACTTTACTGAATTTGGTTATCAGTTCCAGCAGCTTTTTGGTGGCATCTTTTGGGTTTTCTATATGTAGTATCATGTCGTCTGCAAATGGTAAAAGCTTTTCTTCTTTCTTACCTTTACTTCCTTCTTTACTTTCAATATCCCACTTACATCAACAGACAGATCATTTGAATAGAAAATCAACAAGGAAACAATGACTTCAAAGGAACAGATGAATTTAGCAGATATATTCAGAACATTCCATCCTCAGACAGCAGAACATGCATTCAAGTACATATGGAAATTCCCCCGAATAGATCACATATTAGCTCACAAAATCGCCTCAACAAATTCAAGATCAAAGTCATACCATGCATCTTTTCTAACCACACGCTATAAAACTAGAAGTCAACCCCAAGAAAAAATCTGGAAAGACCACAAATATACAGAGGTTAAATGACATGTTACTAAACAATGATTGAGTCAACCAGGAAATAAAAGAAGAAATAAAAATGTACATGGAAACAAATGAAAATGAAAACATAATGGTCCAAATTTCTGGGATGCAGTAAAGGCAGTTATTTATTTATTTATTTATTTATTTAACCCAGAGGGTGTGTGGGTGGGGTGGGGCACAGAGGAAGAGAGAGAAAAAATCTTAAGCAGGTTCCACACTGGGCACAGAGCCTAAGACAGGGCTTGATCTCATTACCAAGATCATGACCTTAGCCAAAATCAAGAGTGGGACGCTTACTGACTGAGTCACCCAAAATAGTTCTAAGAGGGAAGTTTATAGCAATACAGGCCTATCCCAAGAAACCAGAAAAAAGTCAACTCAACAACCTAACCTTGCACCTAAAGGAGCTAGAAAAAGAACAACCAAAACCTAAAATTAGCAGAAATAAGGGGATAACTTAGATTAGAGCAGAAATAAATAATATAGAAACTAAAAAAACAATAGAACAGATCAATGAAACCAGGAGCTGGTTCTTTGAAAAAGTCAGTAAAATTGATAAACCTCTACCCAGACTTATCAAGAAAAAAAGAGAAAGCACTCAAATGAAATCACAAAGGAGAGAGGAGAAATAACAACAAACACTACAGAAATACAAACAATTGTAGGAGAATATTATGAAAAACTATATGCTAACAAACTGGACAACCTAGAGGAAATGGATAAACTCCTAGAAACATATAAACTACCAAAACTGATCCAGGAAGAAATAGAAACTTTGAACAGACGGATAACCAGCAAAAGAAACCGAATCAGTAATCAAAAAACTCGCAGCAAAGAAAAGTCCAGGACCAGATGGGTTCCCAGGGGACGTCTACCAAACATTTATAGAATGCTGATTCTTCTCAAAGTATTCCAAAAAAATGATAAAGAAGGAAAACTTCCAAATTCATTGTATGAGGCCAGTATTATCCTGACACCACACTGGATTAAGACATCACTAAAAAAGAGAACTATAGGCCCATATCCCTGACCACAGATGCAAAAATCCTCAAAATACTAGTAAACCGAATTCAACCATACATTAAAAAGACATCATTCACCATGATCAAGTAGGATTTATTCCTGGGTTGCAAGGGTCTTCAATATTTACAAGCCAAACAATGTGACATATCACATCGGTAAGATAAATAAGAAACATATGATCATTTCAATAAAGCAGAAAAGACATTTGACAAAGTACAACATCCATTCATGATAAAAACCCTCAACAAAGTAGTTTTAGAGGGAATATACCTCAACATAATGAAGCCCATATATGAAAAACCCATAGCTAATATCATTTTCAATGGGGAAAAACTGAGAGCTTTTCCCCTAAGGTCAAAAACAAGGCAAGAATGTGCACTCTAACGTTTCACAGAGTATTGGAAGACCATGACACAGCAGCCAGACAACAAAACAAAATTAATGTCATTTTTATGTCTTAATTGAATCTATCCAATGAGTTTTTATTCAAGCTATTGTATGTTTCAGTTTTTAAAATGGTCATTCATCTTTGTTGTTATATCTTCTAGTTCTATACCGAGACTTTCTATTTCTCCATTTGTTTCAAGAATGTTCATCTCTACTTTGGGCATTTTTATAATAGCTATTTTAAACTTAGATAAATACGTTTGATAACTCCAACATGTGTGTTACATTGGCATTGACATCAGCTGCTTTTTCTTTTCCCAGGTGAATGTTTTCCTGGCTTTTGCATACTTAGTAATCTTGCATTGTATCCTGGACATTTCAAATATTATGAGATTCTGAGTGTTATTTAAATTTTATGGAGACTGTTGAACATTTTGTTTTAGAAGGCATTCAACCTGGTTGAATTCAGGTCAAAAGTTCCAATCAGCATCATAGCAATTATAGTTTCAATGTTATTTCTGTTCAAAAACCTTTCTGGTTTTATTTAGATCTAGTCCATGTATGTGCCACCCAGTGGCTAATCTAGAATTTGGGTTGTAGTCTATCCTATAGTTTGGGTCTCAAAGTCTACTCATTATTGTTTTGTTTTTTTTAAAGATTTTATTTATTTGATAGAGAGATGGAAATCACAAGTACGCAGAAAGGCAGGCAGAGAGAGAAGGGGAAGCAGGCTCCCTGTTGGGCAGAGAGCCCTATGTGGGGCTCGATCCCAGGACCCTGAGATCTTGACCTGAGCCAAAGGCAGAGGCTTTCACCCACTGAGCCATCCAGGCATCCCAAGTGTACACATTATTTATACTCAGACTCATACTGAGGTTAAGGCTGAAAGTCCATAAACAACTTTATGGCATGGCTTTGCCGATCTTATGCTTCTCCCAATCTCCACTACACCTTCCAGTTCTCTGGGGCTCCCTTTTTTGATCCACCAGCTAGAAAGCTGGTGTTTTACTAATCTCACTCTGCCATGCTCTTCCTTTGAATGTGCTCTTGTCTGGGGCCAAGTGGTTGGAAAACAGAACAAAAGGAATGAGCATTTACCACAACTTCTTAGCACTGTAAGGACTCTGAGGATGGTTCCCCTCTTCAGGATTTTAGCTGTGAGTTACTCACTGCCGCTGTTGCTACTGTTACTACTGTTGAGTACTTGAGATTGGGGGTTCATGAACAATAAAGGAAAGAAAAGAATGCAGTATTTCCTTAACTTTCACTGATCATTAGCAAACTCCTTTCCCACTCTTTAAGCTGGAATTTCTCCTGGAGCTCGGTCTGCACCAATGCTTAGTTCTGGGTTTTAAGCAGCTTTAAGTCAAGATAGTGGGGACACCACAGAGGAAAAAAATGGGCATAGTCACTGCTGGCTGGTGGCACATTAAATTCCAGTCTTCTTCAATCTTCCCACTATTTACTTCTCAGTCCTCAAGTAGCTGCCCTTGCATTCAAAATAGCTGGTCTATGCACGTTTTACCATTGCATTCAGAGGGGGGGATAGGGTGGAGTGTGCTTACCCCAACTTACCCAGAAATAGAACTTCCAAGGTAGCTTTCTTTTTTAAAAAAAGATGTATTTATTTTAGAGAGGGAGAGGGAGAGTGAGCGCCTGTTAGCAAGGGTAGAGGCAGAGGGAAAATGAGATAGAATCTCAAGCAGACTTCCTGCTGAGCGCAGAGCCACATTCAGGGCTCAACCTCATGACCTCAGCTGAAACAAGAGTTGGCTGCTCAACTGACTGAGCCACCCAGGCATTCCCTTTCAAGGTCACTTTGGATCAAGTGACTTATCACCATGCTTACTTGAGGGTGGCTTTTATGTTCTTCAAATTCCTAGGGCTTTGGGATGTGGATAGTGGGGGAGACTATGTGGAGGTGGGAGTAGGAGTATGTAAGAAATCTCTCATTTTATACTCGGTTTGCTGTGAACTTAAATCTGCTCTAAAAATAAAGTCTATTTTAAAAGTGAAAAAAAAATCATAGGGCAATGTTTGTCAAACTTCAGTGCATGTATTTTACCAAAGGTGATTCTGATCAAAATTTGAGAACAGTATAACAGGATATAGCTTGGGTTACTCAGAAAGCATTGTTGAGGCAGAGGAACATTATGCTACTACTTTATTAGGGAGTAAAGTTATGGAAAAAGGAGAATGAAGCAGGATAGGAGAGGCAATCTGAGGTGTTACTGAGATGACCACTAAGTGTGACTAAATGTTAGATTCAGAGGAATCATCCCAGAAGCTATATACAGTGTCCCAAGACTGTCTGTGATGAATGGGAAATGCAGAAAGATGGAAGTGGATATTCATTGGCTCCTTTCTCCCTCTGGCCAGTGGTTCCCCTGCTGGGTTATGTGTGTTTTGGAATGGTCATGGTGAGGGCATGGAAGGAAAAACAGGAAATGAGGGATGTAGGGCACTGTCAAGTTGTACATACATATGATGACTAGAATCTACAAGCAGTGGCAGAAACAAGAGGGAGCCTGAGAGAATCTGAAATGGCTTATAAAACACATCTAAAATAATACCATAAAAATGTTAAGAAATCTATCAAAATGCAGTACCTGGGTGGCTCAGTTGGTTAAGCATCTGCCTTAGGCTCAGGTTGTGATCCCAGAGTCCTGGGATTGAGCCCCGAGTCAGGCTCCTAATTCAGCAGGGAGTCTGTTGTCTGTTTCTCTCTCTCCCTGCCCCTCTCCCCGACTTGTGCTCCCTCTTGCTCTCTCTCTCAATTTTTTTTTTCTTTTACACAGAGAGAGAGATCACAAGCAGGGAGAGAGGCAGGCAGAGAGAGAGCTGATGCAGGGCTCAATCCCAGGACCCTGAGATCATGACTTGAGCCGAAGGTAGAGGCTTTTTTAACCCAATGAGCTGCCCAGGTGCCCCAAATAAATAAAATTCTTAAAAAAGGAAGGAAGGAAGGAAGGAAGGAAGGAAGGAAGGAAGGAAGGAAGGAAGGGAGAGAAAGAGAGAGAGAGAGAAAGAAAGAAAGAAAGAAAGAAAGAAAGAAAGAAAGAAAGAAAGAAAGAAAGAAAGAAAGAAAGAAAGAAAGAAAAAAAGAAAGAAAGAAAGTAAGTAAGTCAGATTACTTGCTTAGTTTTAGGTATGGAACTATAAAGTATTGTGGTCATATTTTTCACCATGGATTCTTTTTGGGTGAGGCTAGGTTCTGGCTACCTAGTTATTCCCAGTTAATTTATTTGGCCCTTACCGAAGAAATGAGCCATTTGAAAGTTTCCAAGTGATCTCAACTGAACCACATGAAAGTGTTATCACTCAGCTGCTTTGGGCCTACAAAATGGCAATGTCATACGGTTCTATTTAATAGAATATGTTATGACTTTCCATAGGGAACCCTAGGAACTGATATATCTGTTTAGAAAACATTTAGACAGAAATCAGCAGAGAACAAGATCTTAGACAGTGAGTGGATATTCAAAACAGGAGTGACCAAGATGGGCAAAAAAGATGAAATGTATCAGCCTCTTCAATAAAGGACTGTAGTAAGAGACTTGAACACTCAAAACACAATTTTGCCCGTCCAAAGGAAGCTCATGCACATCTCCCTAAAATAAATGAATAGAGCCAAAGTCTAGAATAATTTTGGGGAAAACAAAATCATTTTTCTTAATATAATATAGGCTGTAAAGAACCTTACATTATTATGCAGAGCTTATCAACCCCTAATGTGTTCACTGTCTGGCTTCCAGGCTGTGCCCTGGGCTTACTAGGAACAAGCAACTGTACTATTAGCCAACTATTCATTGATGCCTACACAGACTTGGAAGCAATCTGAAATCATTGGCCCAGATCAGACTTTTATCCAGGGTACCACTGCCCCCTCCCCCTAAGTACTACTCTCCGTAAGAAAGTAGAGAAGGATTTGGGTTCTTTCTTTATTAGTTTACACTTGTAGTTACACTAATACATTTTTCTGCTTGCAGTTGATTAGAGGATTATCTCAGTAAGTGCATAAAAATTGATGTTAATTTAGGTCTTTTGAAAATCAATTTGAAGTAGGGCTAAAGAAAAAAGATGAAAAAATCAATTAATTGAAAAATCTCAAGGTTTCCATAGAATAAGGCACTCTGGTGTTACGGTTTTTCATTTTGTTGTAAAGTGACTTTAGGATGTAGCTAATCTTTTTCAGTTTGTTTCTGGGAGGTAGAATACGTAAGACTGATATTAAAATAAATCTAATAAAAATAAGAACATAATTAAGTAAAAGACAAGGTACTGTATAATCTTTTATCCGAAATAAGGTCTTCTTTGCAGTGCTAGTAATTTTGCTGATACATTAATAGGACATACAATTGCAAGGTTCCTAACCATAGTCGCTGTTTGAATGCTATTTTATGTAGGACCCTATTCATAGAAAGACTAAGAAAATGCCCACTTACTATGGAGTGGAAGCGTCAGGCTTGTTCTAGTCTTTTTTAAGAAAGAACTATAGTCTATTTCTTAAAAGTTTATATTAATTTCCCGTATAGAAAAGTTCTGTGTTGAACACTGAACCTCTCTGGTTGTTAAAGATCTAATTAGCAGAAAAACATTGCCTCTTGCCTTTATAGAGACGAACATTCCCTTTTATTCAGAAAACATATCATTGACATTTAAAAACTAGTCCTATTTTAGATACAGCATTTCATATGAAAAACTAATATTAACATTAACAAGATCCCATGTTGACATAAGGTTTTGAAAATTTCTTATTCTTAAAAAAATCTTGTCTTGCTATGCATAAATAAAATTATTCATAGTATAGGGGTTTTAAATTGTAAAAAGGTTAAGTTATATTTTGTGAATGTATAAATTAAATTTACTGAATTAGCAGATAGTATTTAAGACATTAATAATCCAGCACCTAAAAATATATTAAAACTATCAAATAAACAATAAGGTTTCCAGAAATGACAAGAGCTGATATAGCACATTTAAGAGTCATAAAAACAAATAACAAAATTAAAAAAAAAACCCTAAGAAATGGTAAGAATACATATTTGCAAGATAGATCTATGAATCTGCCCAAGAAAGCCCAAGGAAAAAAGTTAATGACCACTGGTGAGTGAAGTGTGAGCATGCTCACACACATTCACACAAGAGTACACTAAGGCTAAGACAGAACATGAATGTGAAATTGGCTTTAACTGCCAACATTAATGATTACATTTAATTGGAAGAAGCATAAACCTATTTCAGTTTACTACATTAACGTATTCCATAAAATGCTTGGAAGAATTTATAAACTTTTCCAAAAGAGAATGAGAAAGAAAGAGAGAGAGAGAGAGAGAGAGAGAGAGACTAATTTGGGGCCTCATACTTATATATCACCAGTCACATGGCAAAAATTTAGAAGATGGAGGGATAATCATGAAGTTTATAATCAAGAAAATATTTTTAGCTATAGTTGTTACTTGTGATCACTTAACTTAAAATGCATATCCACGGGGTGCCTGGGTGGCTCAGTCGGTTAAATGTCCAACTCTTGACTTCAGCTCAGTTCATAATTTCATGGGTCCTGGGATCGAGCCCTGCATGGGGCTCCCCGCTTGGTGAGGAGTCAGCTTGAGATTCTCTCTCTCTCCCTCTGCCCCTCCCCTGACTTGTGCTCTCTCTAAAAATAAATAAATCCTTTTAAAAAATGCATATCCATGAACTGAATTATAAATGTTTCCACATTTTACCATATATATTTCAAGACTATCAACACTAGTTATCATTTATGTCAAAATATACTGGTAAAAGTCATTGGGAAATCTGGAAAGTCAAAGCACATGCTTAGGGATAACCTGTGTGTGTGGTTATACTTTAAAATATTAATGTGTCCAGGGATGCCTGGGTGGCTCAGTGGGTTAAGTGTCTAACTCTTGGTTTTAGATCAGGTCATGATCTCAGGATGATGAGACTGAACTCCACATCCTCCTCCATGCTAAGCACGGAGGCCACTTAGGACTGTCTCTCCCTTTCCCTTTGCCGCCCCCCCCCCCATAATACGTGCACTCTCTCTAATGAATAAATAATTCTTTAAAAAGACTTCAGAAGGCTCGGACATCAATCTTTCCAGGGGACAAAAAAAAGATTTCAAAGAGCATTACTTTTTAGGCATTTGAATCTAATTTTTCATACTTAAAGAATTATTTAAGAAAGAAGTAATTTGAAAATTGTTCTATTCCATTTTAGAAAATCTTTACCTTTTTAACTTTAACCTCTATGACAAACCTCATAGAGGTTAAAGTTAACAGAGATTTTGGAGCCAGATTGTCTAGACTCAAAATCCGGGGTCCTCTGTTTATTTGCACTGTAACAGGGGTCGACTGTTTTTATGTAAACCCCCAGAATGTAAATAATTTTATGCACTGTAGACCACATTACGGTATCTGTTGCTCTTTTTTTCTTAATTAATCCTTCAAAAATTTGAAATTATTAGCTCAAGGGCCATACAGAACCAGATTGGTAGTTTGCTGACACCTGATCTATGTAACAAAGATGAGAACACCTATTTCATAGGGTTGTCAAGAGGATTAAATGAATTAATATATGTAAAGTGCTTAGAAAGTTCCTGGCCCATAGTAAAAGCTATAAAAATGCTTATTATTACTACTACATATCTAACCAAATTTGGTTTTCAAAATACCTACTATTCCTCTATGACTTGTATATAGCATTACTTGGTGACTTCAAATTTGGAGAAGGATTTAATTTTTCCCTCTTGTTTTACTCTAAATCACCAGAAAAAGTTTAGCACTGTACACTGATGAAACTCCAAGTGTGGCATTAAAATTGAGTGATCAGAAGGCAGAGTCAGTAATGGTCTTAAGGCAGTCCCTTGCAAATCCCAGCAGGAGCATCCTTAATGAGAAGGATTCACTATGAAAATATAATAACTAAGTTACCTGAAACATTCAATTAAGCACAATAACCAATTTTCTATCATTATAGTATTTCCTCCCAGCCACAGAAATGGACAAACCTATTTTAAATCCACTTAAGTGAACATTTAATCTGTTTTATTTATTTTTTAAACTAAGAAGTAAGGGAATTATCAAAAAGCTGAAAATATACATAGTTAAAATGCTACAGCATTTTAACATACCAGAGTTACATGTAGGATGTATTTGCCTTAAGTATTCTCAAGAGTAACTGCATATATTTATGGAAATCACAACGTGTTATGTCAAGAATTTCGAAGAAAAAATATAACTTAAGCAATCAAGAAGTAATTCAGCTTTTAGCAGACAACCTATAAATGAAAAACAAATATATATAAAACTGAGCTCTTTTGTGATTTACAAGGCACGGGCTGAATAGGGCCACATATAAATATTTAAATACAATACATACAATAAGTTTTGAACATTTTATGAAGTGTTTATATTGAAATATAGAGCTTAATGAATTAAATTTTGCAACAGAGTGATGTCTAAACATGAAAAAACACTTGCTTGAGCTTTAATGCAATAAATTTTAATTGTATACTATGATAAATACATATGCAATAACCTTAGCTTATCCACACTTTTACGGCATCCTGTAGCCCAATGTGCTTCTACATAACCTTCACATGAAAATGTAGAGTAGAACGGATGTTTATAGAGTATAAACTAGATTTGGAGATCATGGAAACTAAGGAAAAAGTCAGTATTTTTCTTTCTTCTAAATATTTGCATAGGTGTGAGTTACTGCAGTTTGTGGAGTACTAATTAATTTAGGATCAGCATAGTTTTAAGAAGTATTTTTATTAGTCATTTATACCCATAGTTGAAAACCTGAACTGTTCAGAGACTTAAAACAAGAAAAAATTAAAAACAAAATAGTAGTCACTTTTCTCTGACTTTCCTACCCTATATTGTGGTCTCCCACCCCATTGAGAGACCTTTTCAATCCTTTTTACTATCCTTGTGGCAGATAGCTCTATATTTCTACTATCTGAAGTACTCGTGTCTCTTGAATTAATCTATCTTAAACAGATGGTTTGGTTCTAAATCATAGCACCAGCATTTACTCGTGACATTTAGCAAATACCTTTTTAGGTCTCTATTTCCTTGTCTATGAAACAAATAATAAAACCTATCTACCACACAAGATTATTGTGATAATTAAATAATGCAAAATCCAGTATGTATAATAATATCTAGCTCAAAATATAATGTTCATATAATAATGATAGCTATTATTATTATATAGTGATAGCTATTATTACTGTGATAGCTGTTATTTTTGAACTATTATAATGGTTCTGGTGGATGAGGATTTGAATTCTAATATACCTTTTCTTCATCCTCCTATTCTCCTACCCTCCAAAACAACAGCATATGAGTATTTTGTTAAACTACATTTAGTGCTTTCATGTCCCTTTTATATTTGAGACAACTCTAGGTTAATGAGAATCTTTGTATCCTCATCAAAACAATTTATGAGAGGCCTGCAAGCTAGCTAAAATGCTGGACTATTCGAATATTCTGGATAACTTTTAATTTCCCAAACTCCAAACCACTGGGATTTTTGGCCTAAGAGAAACAGAAACAGTATTACAGAACTTTACTGTAGTTTTAAAATGATTTTAATTCAAATCTCTATGACATATATAGCAGTACCGCAGTTATGATAAATGCCTAATATTACTCATTTATCTTTTGCCTCCTTCTTAATTTTTATTTTTTTAAAAGATTTTATTTGAGAGAGAGAGAGAGAGAGAGCGAGAGAGAGCATTAGTGGGGAGGAGAGGGAGAAGCAAGCTCCCCACAAGAAGGGGGCCTGACACAGGGTGCAAACTGAAGGCAGATGCTCAACTGACTGAGCCACCCAGGTGCCTCTTGCCTCTTGTTTTCATCATTTTCACAGCTAAGGGCATGGTAAGATGTTTTACACATTGTATACTATAGTTGTTCTTTATATGCAGTGTTTTTCAGGATTGACACCATTGCTCTATATATTGTTTTCTAGTGGTTAATTTAAAATGAAAGCTTCTATTCAGAGTTCCCAATTATAAGTGGTCTCTAAGTAAGTTTTGAGAACTAACACGATTTGCATAGAGTAGATGCCTGAGATGTGTCTAAAATTCTAAATAACATTTTTGTAGCAGTTTATGCTCAGGAAAAACATAGTTTGGTAAGTCACAATCTATTTTAATTAAGTGCTATAGTAATTGGAGGCATTTTAAAGAAACAACAAGTCAGTTAAAATATTTAAGAATCATTAATTCACTTGCATACCTCTTAATCTTAAAATTCAAGATATCCATGCAGCCAATTAAATAAAATTAGATACTATGCATGAAAAGGTTCTCAAAATCACCCTCATTAATTTTAAGTTCTCTAAGGATAAAGATGTCTTGATTTATTTACCTTGTATCACCATTGCCTGGGACAACGCCAGACTAAGTAGTGTAGGTACAGAGAGGTTCAATACACATTCACTAGATAAATAAATTCAGCTTAATTTGGTCTCAGACAACTTACAAATGCTTGACAGTAACACTAAAAATTACGTTAACACATTATTCTTTTCAGCGTAAACAAAGTACACTAGTTGGTACATTGCATATTATGTTTATTGATAGTGACATATAGTAAAAATTTTATGTATATATTAATTACTCATGGTCCCTTATAAATATTTAAAGTTCTTTTTCCAAGCACAATCATATTGCAAACTCATACCGTAAACTAAACTTTATAAGACAATTTAAAAAATAAAATGCATTAAAGATATTATAAATCATGATGAGATATTGAGATGGCTTTTTACTCTGACTTTAAACATTCTAATTACAATCAAATGTAGACTTTTACTAAGAAGTTGATAATTCTGGGGAAGGAGCCCTTCTAAGGAATGATTTAATTGTAATATAATTAATTGTCAGATTAGCATACCTGAAGTCCTATGTTCTTAAAAAGTTCATTCAGAGTCCATAAATGCAAGCAGAAGATTATGAAGTATTCCTAGATGCACAAACATCTTTTAAAAAATTTGAAGTATTCAGTTTGCCTTAAGATACATTCCTTGAATTGAAAACTGTTGAGGTTTTCAAATACTATCTTTTCATGTCTTCACAGCCTGGATCTGATCTGATAATAAAAACCAAACAAAAAATTATCAGTCTCCACAGGCAAAATCCATTTTCTAAAGTAACCCAAGACAAATCTATAAAAAAATTGTGGAAGCCTGTGCACACAACTGTTTAAAGCACAAACACACTGTAGCTTTTGTTTCTGTCATTGTACACGCACACAGGAGTCAACTAGTTCTCCAAGGCTTATATGAAAAATAGCAGTCCCTTGGCTCATCTCCTTTCTCCTTTCTTAGGCAACCATTTCTAACCCCTCGTAGATTTACCTCTGTATCTCTAAATAATATACCTTAATGTAATATGAGGCTTCAGTTCTAATACTCTGTGCTGCCCTGCAATCCTCATTATGCATCCAGCACTCCTGTTCTTCTACCACAGTGATCTAGTCATCAATATGACTACATACATGCTATTCACAACTGAGACAGGTTGTATCTCCCTCCCTGTTATTCTTCCTTTCTTCTACATTTTATTTTCCCTGTTTTAATAAGTGTGCCTCATTCTCTAGCCCTGCCTGTCTGCTGAGTTTTTTTAAGGTACTTAACAGTAATTCATTCCCACTACCCCTACACCGTTCAAACCTTTATTATTATGAAGCACATTACATAGCCTATGAAATCCGCTTTCTTGAAGAATTCTCCCTTACAATCTTCCAAGACTCTCTAATCGGGACTAGTTGTTCTCTATGCTTGCCCAGCTATCTTCATAAGGGATCTTTCATTACCATTCTAGGATTTCATTCTTTCATGATCTTCCTAAGGATCCTTCACACAGGCTCTTATGCTGGTTCTCCTGTTTTGTGGTCCCTTTTCTCCTCTTGGTTTATTCCCTTGTCTTTGAAGAGTATACCTCTCAATGGCTACTTTAGTAAAATGTATAGAAAGTACATTCTTGAGACTGTATATGGCTGAAGATGTTTTAATTCTACAGTCACAATACACTGATACTGCCTGAGCATATGATTCCATTATTTTCTCCTTGGACTTTTCGAGGTATTGCCCAACTATCTATCTTACAGCTTCCAAATGTTGATGTTTAGAAGTCTGATGCTATTTCTGCTTCCTTATCCTTTACATGAAACTTATTTTCTTCCCAGGATGCTTGTAGAAACTTCTGTTGTCTTCAGTGTGAAATTAAGTAATGGTGAGCCCTGGTGTGGGAATATTTTCATTCATTGCATTGGGCTCTCAAGAGGCCTTCCAACTAACTCATCACTCAGTTTTGGAAAATACTGTTTGGTAATTTACTTGGTAAATATCCCCCCCCCCCAATTTTCTCTTTGCTTATTCTAAAATTTTTATTATTTGGATATTGGGCCTCCTCCTTTGCTCTACTTTCTATAGAGAGTGCCTTTATTTTCTCTTCTTTTTATTGAGTTTTCCATTTCTTCTGTTCTATAATTTTCCAAGAATTTTTTTTTCCTTTGGTCCTTTTCAAGTAGTATCCCTGGTCATATTCATGAAAGTAATACCTTTTCTTATCTCTTTGAGGATACTCCAATAGTTTTTTGAAATGTTCTCCCTAAATAAATTCTACTTCCTCTAACCCACTTTTTTTGGTTTGTTGATGTTCCGTAATTTTTAATGTTTTGGTTCTCAAATGCATGATGATCCTTTGCCATCTTCTCATAAGTATAAATGAACACTATAAAGCTGACCAAAATTTCAATATGTGTGTGAGGTCTGTCAAATGTGGTTTTCATTCTACTGTAGATAGTTACACCATCTTCTTGGGAATCTTTGTCGTTAATAGCTTTAGGTCTTTTCTCTCGGTGGTCTGATTCCTCAAAGATGACTTTCTATAACCTACCTACTGACAGGGTCTTCTTGGAGAAGTAGGAGAAGGCAGAAGAGGATTACACTATGTGGTATAAAAGCTTTCAGTTATTCCTCATTTTCAGATCACCACTGCCACACACAGTTGTGCTTGGTATTCCCCAGTCTGGAGATATTGTTTGACTCTCTGCAAGAATGAACCTTCAATCTTTTCGGGAGGCAAGAAAGTGTAACTCTCTTCCCTTTTCAGCCCCACCTCATCCTTCTTTCCACTTTTCATCAACATCTGAGCCTTTGAGGGGATCTGCAATGTAAAGTGGGATGCTGTCCAGCTTTCCTCAGTGCTAGTTTAGAATCCACCTTTCTCAGGTCTGTTAAATCATTCAACATTCATCAGACATCCAGCTTCCAAAATTTGGTTGCCATTTTTGTCACTTCCATTCCCCTCACCCCATGTTAATGTCTTTAAACAAAAGTCCCCTTACTATTAGTGAGATTTGAGAAGAGGATGAAACTAAGTGTGTGTTCAGTCCTCTATCTTCCATTGGAATACCCATATGCATGGTTTATAAAAGTCTTACTTCAAAACTTTGGAGCCATTAACTTTTCCCAGATAAAGTGATAAAGTGATAAAATGAATATGTCTCATTTGTCATGTAGAAATACTTCTTTTTTTTTTTACTTCTTTTTATAAACATCTTATTTGAAAGTTTCAGAGCTAGAAAACAACTTACGCCTCTGCAATGGTTTCTGTATATTTGGAGGTTTTAAAAATTACTTCATAGCCTACTCAGGGGTTCTTGTCTTTGGGTTATAAGATATAGGTAATTATTGCAAGTCCTTCCAAAAGAGAAGGGAATCATGGTACAATATATGTCATTTAATAGTTTACTCAAAAATTTCAACATTAAAATAGTAAAATTAAATTGGTCCAAAATGAACCAGAGACTTTCTTGTTTATCATGCTAGAAAATTTCAGAATTCTGAAAGCAAAATGAAGAGATATAAATTCAGAATCTCTTTCACAGTTAAATTTACATAAAAACCTTTGGCTAATAAGTTAACAGTTATAGGCATGGACTAGTCTCCTATATTTACTGCTACCTAATTTGCAAAATGGGTTTTTACCTCTTTTTAAATCCAGAGAGACAGTCTGGAGAATCAAAATGTAAACTATTTACTATTACACAGGAAAGATGAACAAAGGATCTCCTATTCAAAACCAAGCTGATAACACTTTCATGTACTAAGTTTCCTCCTCTCCTAAATAGAAAGCAGTTAGGTAAAAGGGTAAATTTAACATTTATTGGGTTTTTTCCTTATGCGAAGCACTTTAACAGAGTGTTTCATTTAATCCATACAATTTTTGACATTTTATTTTTTAATTGTATGTGATGAAAATTATCTTCAAAACAAAATAACAGATAATTGCTAATAATTAGTTAGTAAGTAGTAGAATAAATCTGCTAGACTCAAAAGCTCAAATATTTTTTATTGCTATTCTATACTCCCTACATAAAATAGGGACACTTCATAGAAAACTGCTCTAAAAGTTACATAAAATAATATGGTAACACAAAGGCACAAAAATATTTCCAATAGTGTATCCTCCTTACAAAAAGGGAAGTAAGATACAAAGATAATGAATCAAAGAAATCAAAGACACAAAAATTAGTAGTAAGACCAGAGTTGGCAAGTAGCACTGTGATGTTGGATCATTACTGACACCTAGTGGCTTCATTACTACCAAAAAAAAAAGGGAGCGAGAACTACAATTTGTCAACCTATTTTCAGTAGGTGCTATGTTTTTATGAGCAACACAAGTAGGGTTTTATCCCTGGTATATCTTCACTGTGAGCAATAAGCACTGGGAAAATAAACCAAGGCTGAACATATGCTTCTAGTGTCTTCTGTAGAACATTGCTCCTGAACCTATTTTATGGGGAATAAGTCCCACCAAATCATCACAAGTGTAAACCAGTTATTACCATTAGAGGCTCTCAATTATGTTTTACTTAATTGTAAAGTATGACTATAACATTCTTCGTAGTTTAATCGTAAATGTCATGATATCTATACAAAAACAACAAAAAAATACAATAGTCTGTGCAATTTATTAAAATACCATATTTTACTAATAGCACATAAATAAATTTATCAGATATACACTTAATACTCTGAACCAAAGAGACAGTATGTCTCTTTATGTATGGTCAAGCAGGCTATTCTTAGATTCACCAGGATATGCATAAGAGAAAACAAAATTACATATATAAGTAGCATAAAAGGTTAGTGTAGAAGAAATTAAACTTATAGCCACAAGACTGTAACTAGAATTAATAATATTTTGTTATTCACCCTTATTCAGGGCTGGGGATTCCTGATAAGAATGATCCCCAGTTCTGCTCACAAACGGACATTTTTCAGCCTGACTCAGCGTCCTGTAATAAAAAGGACCTACAGAACTTGGTTTCATCCACATCTATCACTCTGTGTGGGTCATTGCTTCACTCCATTCCTATGGTTAGTAAACAATGTAATCTTAGAGGAAATCATATATCTTAATTTATTCCTTGATATGGTAAGACTGTACCAATCAATGATAGCTATTTTAGATAAATAACAAATCTGCAATATACAAAACATCAACAGAATACCGGCATTTATACTACTAAATGAGGGTTAAAATTTGTGTAAACATGTATAAATGGAGCTATACAAAGAGTTCAGCATGATTCTTAGAAGATATATGCCATTCAAACTTATTTTTAATCATTGACAGTAAGGCCTGAAATTTGTCCTAAACTTCAAATGTGCTTCTATCACTAGATCTGACAGAAATTGGTTGCCATAAATTGAAATTTTCTAGAGTTGTCATTTATATTGATTGTAAAGATGCAAATTATTTATTTAAATAAACTCTTCAGAAAAATGTAATAGAAGTAAATGTATCCTGTGATTTACTGATTCTTATGAACTTATGTAATTGACTATGATTGCCATAGAAGAAAGAATACTTACTGAGACCTTTTGGATTTTGGAGGGTTCAGGTAGACAAGTTAAATGCTTTAATTTGTTTTATTATTATTTCTGTTCTCCTTGTAAGGACACCATTGGAAACACTGGTTATTTTACCAAGGCTTTGACTGGAATGTAGTATTTAGAGAGACAGGCATAGACTCAGATATGACCAAACAACTCTGAGGAACTAAGGCCGACCTCATGAAACATGGAGTCATAAAGCCCCTTGGAAATACCTTGCTTACAGAGTTTCCAGCAGCGTCACCAGGTGAGTAAAGAATGTCACTTCCTGGTAGGTACGGGAACCTCAGAATATATGGAGACCCTGTGAAGAGGAATCTGCCCAAATCTACAGGTATTGCAGGCATGTCTGATGGCAAGTACTTGACTTGGCTTCTGGCCTGGAGAGGCTACTTATGTAAATAATTAGGCCAACTTATTAAAATTGGACTTGTTTTGTAGACAAATTCATCTTGATTTGGCTATCTCTGGAAACGAGGGTAATTTTAGAGAGAAAAATTATGTTTTAATAACCAACCTTTGTGGATGTTAAATCCTAATTTTGATTGTCCTTAACTGTTGTTCACTTACGCTAGACAACTTGAGGTAAACTGCAGAGAAACAGCTTTTCTATTTCTATACAATAGCTCATATACAGATAATCTTATTGCTTGTTATTCTGTGGGGATAATAACAGGACCCCATGAGCATATGATTATTTAAACAACTGGAAAATGGGATTAACCCCCCAACAACTGTATAACTGTATAACCTTGACCAATTCTGTGTGGCTAGGATAATGAAAATTTTCCTTAAAAGCTAGAGTGTACCCTGCTCCATGAGGTCAATTATGGACTTGTGGAGATAATGGATGACCCCACTTTCTCTATGATTGGATTGGATGGTGCACTTGGGGATGCCCTAATCTCTTGATAAAAGTCTTCTGTCACTTGACAGTGATTCCTTGTAATTAGGATATTGTTAAGGCTGGACCTCAAACAAAGAGGGCTTCTTGATGATTTTATTCCTTAGTTGTATTTGTCCTAGGAACCACCTCTATTAATGTAAAATTATAAGTTAGGGACTTTAGCCAAGCATACAGTGACCATCTTTAAGCCATCTTTAAGCCTGACATGGCAGTCACCAACAAACTCAAAAGGTGGGTCTCTAAAACTGAATAGCCCTTGATATCTTAAGTCCAGTTAAAGAACGCCCAAATTTTTTGACTGGCTCCTAACGAAACCCCACTGACTATGTAGCTCTAACCTGTGTCCATAGCTTTCCCCAGGCTGGATAGGCTGCTGTACTTTGGGTTTCACCTAAATGCATAGACGCATTATTAAAATCATTACCAACCCAGCCAACCTTCTAAATTTAAAACAATCGTGGACATGTTTTGTGTTGGTAGGACCACGTAGAATCCATCTTTGTTCCCTCTTTGAGACTGGAGGATGTGTGGCACATGGAAGCTCTTAATTAGTACATGGTCAAAGCCCTAAAGGACACTCAAAATAGCATTTCTCTATTAAATACTAAAGTAATACATATGCATGAAGCAGAATGGCATTAGATGTTTTCACTGCTACATTAAGGTGAAACTTGTGCTAAAATAAAAACAAAATGCTGTGTACACATTCCAGATTACCACAAAAATATATCTGGGTTTCTAAATGAATGTCAAATTAGCACTTTAAATGATCTCTCTTTCTTTAGTGATTGCTTTACACTCCTGGACTGGAGGAAAATTATCAAAGCTCCACTATCGAAGATCTTGTATTCAGATTTTTCTTCCTCAGTACAATATTAACCTTATTTTATTATTTCTGGTGTCTCCCTGCCTAGTGTCAAGCCTCCTTCACTGCCATAACTTCAAGCTGACAAATGATCCTTTTACTCATGGAGGTTCATATATGTTGACCACGTTGGATTCAGCGGCCTCTACCTTTTGTAACTCCCCTACATGCTCCTCAACTGACCAATACTGACCCATAGTTAGTGACATTTCCACGCCCCTACTCAGCAGGAAGAAGTTACAGAAGATGAGACCTTCCACCTTCAACATATTTAAGGGTCAAAACTGTTCATGGGGAAAATGATGAGGGTGCAGAAGGTTTACTGAGGACAAAACATAAGCTGACACCCCACCACACTCCTGGGTGGGGTTTGTGAACACATTCTTCCAGGAAGCTCCTAATTATCTTAATGGTAACATCTTGCTAGAGGGAAAAACAACCTTAAGTTGACAAAGGCAAGGCCTCCCTTATCTCATTTGTCCTCTTTAGCATATGAAAGTTCTTTCTAAAGCCTCCCTTTTCTCCTATTTCTCCCAACCCCATAGTATATAATCAATTGCTCCTCACAACCCCAGGGCAGGTCTTTCTGCCCAGGGGTCCTGTCCAAGGCTTTAATAAACCTTTTAACACCAAAAAAACAAAAAAGAAAACAAAAAACAAAGAAGTAACAAAACAACAAAAAAAGAAATACATGTAGCAAGGTATTGGATACTTACTCGATTGTTTTTTCTGACAGCAGAAATAAATGGAAATGAGAAAGGCAATGATATAGTAAAAATGAAATGTAAAAAGGTAAGAAAAATGTGAACAGAATAGAAATAAAGGTTGAAGATACATGGTGTTTTGTGATGTACCTTGAAGCCAGTCTACACCTTCTTGCAATCCTTCTCCTTTTATGGCATCACTAGCACTGAAATAAAATCCATAAGAAACATATCCATTTCATTACTTCATAGAACCAGAAGAATAAATAATTACAATTTTGCTATATGGCAAATTAATATAGTCTAGTAACATACATTTGAGCAAAACTGGTAAGCACTGAAACTGAATATACACAGGAAAAAGTCTGAGTACCCAGGAAGAGGACATGAGAAATTTATTCACGATTTATAATACACATTTGGGAAAGTGTTATCACTAAAAAGTTATTGAAGGAGCAGAGCAGGGCTGGCTCCTTTTGCTTACACCCGCCTTCTTGTGTGTGCCCTCCCCCCCAAGGACCCGCCTCTGGGAGAGTCAGAGTGTGGCTCAGCCGTCCCTTGAGCTAATTGGCCCAGACCGCCTGTGGGTTGGGTTTGGGTTAGCCAATAGGAACGCGGAACCCCTGACCAGGAAAGAATATAAACACCGCCTTTTGCCTGCCAAACTTGCATGCCAATTCTGGCCAGGGTGATAGGCTAGTTCAAACAGTTACTAAGCAACTTTCTGTGTGTTACAATCTCATTGGCCACTGGTCCCTATAAAACTGCTGCACTTTTTGAAACTCGCTCTTTCTCTACATCACGCTGCTGCATTGGTGAGTGTGGGAGACTGAGCTCAAGCTAGCCTGAATAAAGGGCTCTTTTGCTTTTGCATGGGACTCGGCTCCCTGGTGGTCTTTGGGGATCTCAAAATCTGGGCATAACATTATTATTCTACTTTGCCCAGCCCCAGTGGCTCAATAACATTTATTTATTAGAAATACTTGACTTAGGTTGTAATTTAGGTACATGATGAACTGACTTTATTTGAAATGGAATTTGATATCTACAAATTTGATTTGTAATTATAACCCTGGTAAAATAAAAGAATAAAAAATAATAAAATAATAAAGAAATAGAATAAAAAATATGTAGAATAAAATAAAATAAAAAAATTAAAAAGAATAAAAAAAATCTCAGATTTCAGTTATATTCTTGTATCTAATGTCTTCAAGGAAACTGGGTAGGGTATTTAACTGCTTTTATTTTTAGCATCTATAAAATGATGCTAAATAAACTAAAATAATAAAATGCAGAGGATTTTTATAGTATTAGATAATGTTTTTCAAAGACATAGACTGATAGCAATTAGTATAAATAGATTTTCTCAATGATTAGGGCTCCTTTAAGTGTGCTAAAAGCATGATTTAAAAATGTACCTAATTACCTAAAACCATTAATTTGATTCTAATCAAAACAGAAAATACTTCCAAGGAATTATTTACTAGATTATGAATATGACTTATCATAGAATTATTTTAAAATAGAAACCAACAGCATGTGATATATAAATTATTGAAAGTAAATTATAGATTATCCATATCAGTAGCAAAACATCAGTAACTGAATTAAATCAAGAAAGATCAATGTATTGATTTTTATCACACACTTATAGTCCCAAACAAGACTAAGGTCTCAACCAAACAATTAATAAAATGGAAAAACTTGTCCCCTTTATGGCTAGGACCATACTAAAAACCCTGCATCTTTTCCTAAAAATTCCCAAATATTTGAATTCTACCTTTCCTTTTGAAGATATCACTAGACCTATAACTAGAATAAAAGCCAAAGTCTTTAACATGTCCTATTAGGACCTTTGTGATATGGCACATGGCTATTTCTCAATGGCCTCATCTCCTACAACTTCCCCCTAGATCTCTCTCCTGAAGTCCTTCTTGCTATTCTTGGAACAAACAGAAATAAAGGTAACATCAGACTTCTTGCTATTCTTGGAACAAATGAGTTATATTCTCATCTAAGAGCCTTTTCACTTAGCTGGCCTCTCCTTCTGGCAAGCTAGTCCTCCAAATTTTTGCATGAATTTCTCCCTGACTTCAGTTAGATTTCACATAGGGAGCACCTCTTATTCTTTCTCTTATTTATTACTTTACTTTTCTTCATCCTTCCAGCTGATATTTTACATATCTATTTATGTTTTGTTATCTGTTGCCCTCATAAGAGAGTAAATAAGCAAATATGTATATATATATTGTGCCAGGGACTTTGCCAAAGAACTTTAAAAAAAAAAAAATTAACAAAATCAGACCCTGAAAATCGAGTTGGTTGTATATTTAGAAAAATGATTAAAAATAAACCACAAAAATTTTTCAGGCTGCATTTGTCTATAATTTTTATATTGCCCAGTAAATTTACTTGCACTTAAGGCAAGAGAGATTATTTTATATGTACACTGTGTGTTACCTTTATTTCTAAAACTGAAAAAGAAAAATAAGTGTATTTTCAATTTTATACATGCTTTAATAAACATAACAAAAAATAAAAAAAACAAGCTTAACAAATGAAACACTAGAAATTAGTGAGATACTGTTTGAATAGAGTCAAAATTATAGATAACTTTCAAAGAAATACTTGGCATTCTTCTATAAGTTATACAGAAAACATAGAAACCTGGCAATATAATACTACACATCCTTATAGCATCAGGACATTACCTTTTCTTTCACTGAGAAGTATTTAGATGTCACAATTGAATAAAGAAATCTGCTAAAATTCAATTGCTGATGGTTTTAAGTAGAAAGAGATTTTTTCCACTTGCAAAATTAATTTCTATTTCAAAATTAAAAGTAGGATTTCATCTTTTACTATAAATTAGACCTATAGTTTTTAATGTTGCACTTTCTATCAAAACAATGCTTAACACAATGCAAAAATTAAAAACTATTCTACTTTGAGCATTACTAATTTAGGTATGATTTAGAGAGAAATACAAAGGTTCTTCCTTAAGATACATCTCTACCTAAAATCCCTCCTTTCTTTACCAGCCAAATATCACAGAACCACAAATTCCAAATTAACAGACATTTCATAAAATTGACTCTTCTGATTCCAAAGGAAGGGGGGTTTTACTCAAGATATGTAATGTAGTGTTTCACTCCTAGGTAGAGGGGCTAGTGGCCCTGATTACTGAGGCGTTTCAAGGGCTTTCTCAGGCTCTCATCTAAAAGTTCTTTTCTGAGTTCTAGTATCTCCTCGTTCCATATTCTGTTTTTTTTTTTTTTTCTTTTTGTTTTTCTTTCTAGAGGCAATATATTTCTCTGCCTCTTTGTTAGGCCTTTCTCCATAGATACATTTTTTTTAAAAAGGGAAAACTGGCAAGAGAAGGACATTTTGCAGCAGAGGGAAGTAGGTGGGTAGATAGAAAGAAGCTCAAATTATATAAGGTAGGCACTAAAATACTATCTAATATATAACTTCTGGTTATCCTTATTGGAATATTTTGGCAGAAAGACATACCAGAGTTAAATATATCCATAAGAAACTGCTTTCTAAATAAACAATGTATAATAATTTCAGATACTAAATACTGAAGAGTTCAACTGTATTAGTATATCCAAATAAAATTAATATTTACATTTATATATACTCATATACACCAGTATTTATTGTATACATAAGTACCTGGTACTATTATTATTCTAAAGGTTACAGAGTGAACAAAACTGATAAAATGCCAGCTCTCATGGTACTAATGCAGTAGTATAGGAAGACAGACTATGAAACAAGCAAAACCCAAAGAGGACATGGCAAGAGAAATATAAAGCAAAGTATATAAAAAAACAAGAGACAGGGGGGTAAGATATAATGATATTTTAGAGGGTTATAAGGAGAGGTTTCCTGAAGGAAGTACAATAGCGAGCCAGGAAAATCACTTTGGAGACTGAGTCAGACAAAGGGACTAACAAGTACAAAAGTCCCGAGATGAGATTGTGGTTGGTTGATTCAATGTGCAGAAGAAAATCAGTGTGCTTGAAATTGGACAAGTGGATTAAATCTTTTAAAGAGTTGTTTCTATTTTCATATCCTGAGAAAGATTTGAAAAGTGTTTTTTTTTTTTTTTCAAGATTTATTTATTTAAGTAATATGTACACCCAATGTGGGGCTGAACTCGCAACTCTGAGATCAAGAGCTGCATGCTCTAACTGAGCTAGCCAGGCCAGTTGAGATTGGAAAAAGTTTTAACAGTAATATATTCATGAATATCTGCACTGCTACAATTCTATACAACTAAATCCTTTGCTTATATCTTATCATGTTAGGTGTCTTACACAATGAGCTTAAGCAAAGAACTGAAGTTCAGAGATTTTTTTTAGAATGCTATAATGATGAATAAATATAAAACATTACCAAATATGCCATGGTTTATCTTTGATGTTCTCTAAACACAGCAGCTGAGATACTTTTACAGACGTCACTGCATCTCTAAGATCCATTTTGTTTGCAAAGAATAAGATTGGTATTCGGCGGTGCTTAATATCTAAAAGACAAAATAAGACTATTATCACACTTCTAGCTTTTTGGTCATTTCCCCAAATTCTTAAAATTGAAATTCACTAAAACAGTTTTCTAATCATTTCTTTCTGTATCACATATACACAAAAATTTAAAGACATACACTGTCAAGAATGTATTTGAATGAATACACTGTCAAGAATGTATTTGAATGATAGAAGAATTAACAAAATACCTTTTTTTAAGACTATCTACCCTCTGGGATGCCTGGGTGGCTCAGTCTGTTAAGTGTCTGCCTTCAGCTCAGGTCATGATCCCAGGGTCCTGGGATAGAGTCCCTCATTTGGCTCCCTGCTGAGCAGGAAGCCTGCTTTGTTCTCTGCCTGCTGCTCCCCCCCTGTTTGTTTCTCTTGTCTCTGACAAACAAATAAATAAAATAAAATAAAAAAAAATAAAAGACACCTGCCCTCTGGTTGGAGCTTTAAAACAAAGATAAGTGAGGTAGGACTTGGGGCTCAGTAAGCAGTTACTGAGCAGTACCTACAAAGAGATCAAATATTTTGTTTTGTTTTTACTATCAATAGAAAGGAGTCAAACTTCAAATGAAAGTAGAAGGGAGACAAACTAGATCTTGATTTTAGATTTTAGGCACAGGTTAGAAGTGACAAACTAGATATTTTAACAAGATATTTTACCTTGTTACAACTTTGGAAACATTTTTCACTGTTTTGAATAGATAATACATTTAAATAGTTCAAAATTCAGATGACACAAAATGGTATACAGTAAAAGAATCTCCTTCCCACCCGTCCCAGGCCATCCACTAGTCCTCTTTAGAAAAGTTAACATATATCACCCATTACATGGCATTTTAGAAATACTGGCAACTTGGCAATAGGCCAAAAACTTGACATGTATGCATAGTTGGCATTTTTTAGAAATATTTGCAAACACTTATTATATATTATTCTTTATACAAATAGTAGCAGACTATTCAGTTTTATATCTCTTGCTTTTCAATATCTTGCTTTTCCTATCTTGGAGCTTGTCAACATACTAGTACATAAAGATTAACAGTTGCAGAATATTCAGCCTGTTAGTACTATGTACTGTAATTTGTTTAATCAGTACCCAGTGAGATATATTTGTATTATTACCAATATTTAAAACTATAAACAATGCTGAAATGAATATAAAGTGTACACAGCAAATTTTGTACATGGGCAGTACGTTTCTAGGATAAATTTGGGAAGTAGAGTTGCTGGTTAAAGGATATGTTAATTGCTATTTTGATAGTGATTAATCAAAGGCCTTCCTTTAAAAATATATCAATTCATGCATCAACAACAATGTGAAAGAATGAACGTTTCCAATACCCTTGCCAAGAGTGTTATCAAACTTGTTGATCTTTTTTATGATAGTGGATAGGTAAACAGTACTATCAGAATATGTTCACTTTGTTTTGAGAAAGGTCAAGAATTTTTCTATATATTCAAAAGATGCTTCTATTTCTTTTTGAACTATCTTACCCAATCCTTTCCCCATTTTTCTTTTTTTTTTAAAGATTTTATTTTTTTGAGAGAGAAAGAGTGGGAAAGCATGAATGGGGCTGAGGGGCATGAGGGGAGAGGGAGAAGTAGACTCCCCTCTGAACTGGGAGCCTGACTTGAGGCTCCACTCGAGAACCTTGGGATCATGACCCGAGCTGAAGGCAGATGTTTAACTGACCGAGCCACCCAGGTGCCCCTCCCCATTTTCAATTAAGTATTTTTTTTTTTAAGATTTTATTTATTTATTTGACAGAGAGAGGAAACACAAGCAGGGGAGTGATAGGCACAGGGAGAGGGAGAAGCAGGCTCCCCACTGAGCAGAGAGCTAATGCAGAACCCTGGGATCATGACCAAAGCTGAGGGTAGACACTTAACCGACAGAGCCACTAGGTGCCCCTAAATTTTTATTTTCTTATTGATTTGTAGGAACGCCATAAGTAGTAAGGAAAAAAGTCCTGCAGCTCTGATATAAACTGCAAATATTCCCCCTTGCTTGTCGTTTGCCTTTGACTGCTCATGGTTTGTTTTGTAATTAAAAACTTTTCACGTAGTTGAATTCGTCAATCTTTTCTTTTAGGGTTCTGTGTTATAGTTGGAAAGGCCTCCTCTTGCCCCAGAATTATTTTAAACTTCTCCCATAGTTTCTTTTACTGCTGCACTGGTGTGATTTTTACATTTAAATATTTAGTCCAGCTAGAATTTACCCTGAAACAGAGAATGTCAGAATGGATAAAAAAGCTACACATGACCATACGATGTTTACAAGAAACACACTTTAAACATAAGGACACAAACAAGCTGAGAGGAAAAGGATGGAAAAACATGCATACATTTAAATGTATGAAAGCTAGCATGGCTACACTATTATCAGACAAAGTAGTGTTCAAGATAAAGGGAAAAAGACATTTGTTGTTGCTCTCTGTGCAGTTTATTATATGTCAGTGTTTTTTTAAAGTTTTTATTTAAATTCCAGTTAGTTAACATACAGTGTAATATTAGTTTCAGGTATACAATACAGTGATTCAACATTTCCATACAACACTACCTGCTCATACAACACCCCATGCTCATCACAATAAATGCCCTCCTCAATCCCCATCACCTGTTTAGCCTGTCTCCCACCCACCTCTCCTCTGGTAACCACCAGTTTTTTCTTTAGAGTTAAGAATTTGTTTCTTGGTTTGCCTCTCTTTCTCTTTGAAAAAGATAGGCATTTAAAAATTATGAAAGTGTCACTCAATCAAGAAGACAAAATAATTTTAACTGTATATGCACCTAATAAATGAACACTATCAACTGACATTTATAGACCTTTCATCCAACAACAGCAAAATGCATATTTTACTTAACTACAGATGGAACATTCACCAAGTCAGACCATATACGATGACCCAATATTTCTAAGGATGAAATCATACAGAATGCTATTCCATCAAATGGATTTAAGTTAGAAATCTCTAACAAAAAGAAACCTAGATAATTCCCATATATTTAGGAAATTAAATAATATACTACTAAATAATCTAAAGATCAAAAAAGAATTCACAAGGTAACTTAGAAAATACTTCCAACTAAATAAATAAGGAAACGAACATCAAAATCTGTGACATGTAACTAAATCCTTAGAGACTATGTATTGTTTTAAATGCTCATATTAGAAAAGGTGTAAAATCAGTGATTTCTACTTCTATCTGAAAAAGGTAATAAACAATGAACTACAATATATGTATAGAAAATTCATAATAAAACAAAGAACAGAAATTAACAAAAGTTTTAAAAAACACAACAGAAGAAATTAACAAAGCCGAAGTTCTTAAAAAGTTAATAAAGCCAATAAACTTTTAAAAATTGAGCAAAAAAAAATGGAAGAGACAAATTATCAATATCAGAAATGAAGGAAGATACACAGATCTTATAGACATTAAAAGGATAGTAAGAGGATATTATAAACAGTTTTATGTCAGTAAACTTGATAACATAGATAAATTTTAAAATCTGGTCAAAAATTAACAAAAGTGACTTAAGAAGAAATACAAAACCTTATTTTTTTTAATTTATTATTTATTCATTTATTTATTTTTAAAGATTTTATTCATTTATTTGACAGAGAGAGAGAGAGCAATCACAAGTAGATAAAGAGGCAGGCAGAGAAGGGGCGGGGGAAGCAGGTTCCCCGCTGAGCAGAGAGCCAGATGCGGGGCTTGATCCCAGGACCCCCAGACCACGACCTGAGCCGAAGGCAGAGGCTTTAACCCACTGAGCCACCCAGGCGCCCCGGACAAAACTTTAATAGCCTTTTATCATTTAATGAAATTTAACTCCTAATTCACAGTCCCTTTTACTCCCCTGTACACCCCCCCACACACACAAAATCCCAATCACGATGGCTTCATTATTATATTCTATTGAATATTTAAGGATGAAATAATATGAATTCTATCCAATACAAAAAATAAAGTAAAAAGAGAAAGAATAAATATTTTCCAACTCATTTTATAAGGCCTCTATCACCCTGATGACTAAAGTATTTCAAGAAAGTTATAAACCAAAAACCTTATGAGCACAAAAAAATTTTTGATAAAATGTTAGTAAATTCAACTCAGTGATGTATCAAAAGGTTCATATTCAATGGTCAAATGAGGTTTAACTCAGAAATGTAAGTTTGGTTTGTTATATGTGAATACAGCATAATATTATAATATAGAAATGAGATGATTTTACCACTTACTACCATAAAAAGTATACAAATCTATTATAAAAAGTTAAAATTTATCAACATGAGGGGCAAGATGGCAGAGAAGTGGGAGATCCTGTTGCAACCGGTCCCCAAAAGTGAGCTGGATATCCACCAGAACATGCTGAACACCCATGAAATCACCCTGAGGAACAAGATTTCTCATTCCTGGATCTCTCTGAGAGCAGAAGACAGCAGTGGAGAGGTAAAAGTAAAGTGGGAATACTCGAACTGATATCTGAGGATAAACAAAAGTGGGAGGGAGCCACCAGAAGTGATCCAAGGACAGTGATACCCCAAAGGAAAGTGCCCAGTGGCGGGGGACCAGTATTAACGTAGAGTCCATTAAAAACACTTAAAAAGAGCAAAAGGTCCTGAGGAGCAACTAGTGGAAGGGGATGGTCATGGGCACTGGCCTGGGCCCATGCTCCCAGGGAGGAGCGCCCCAAAGTGAGACTGGTGGGGGGATCCAGTCCGGGGTTCCTGAACCTGCAGCTTTCCGCTCTCTGCAACATTCTGTGGACCGGGGGCGCACCTGCAAGCACCTTTAGAGAGTTTGCTGGGGTCCAGGAGCGGCTGCTTTTCTCTATGTGCTCCCACGACCGTGACATTCCTGACCCGCCGCAGGTTCTGGGGGATCGCGGCCGGCCCCGGAGAGAACGCGGGCAGGCGGCTATCTCACTGGTCCGCACTTGCAGAGCCGCAGAAAGGCAGGTGCGGTCGCGCGCCACCTCGGACAGGCAACGGGCAGATTCCTTACTTGGACTCTCTGAAAAGGTGAAAAAGCTACAAAAGGCCAAAAACTTTCAGAGGGTGAAAGACTGAGAAACTGGTTTCCACAGAGCTCAGCCCCTTGACTGGGGGGCAGGGTGACTTGACCCAAGCAAGACTGACTGGAAAACAACGCGGCAGGCCCCTCCCCCAGAAGACCAGCCAAAAAACAAAAGGATTATAACCACAGGGTCCCCATAAAATTTTAAACCCCCAACACCTGGGGAAATCAATATATTAAGCTCCTGGTAATACCCTCAAACCTGTATATTTCATAGATACAAAATTTTTTTTCTTTCTTATTCTCTCTCTCTCTTTTTAAATTAAATTAAATTAAATTAAATTTTTTTAAATTAAATGCTTTCACATTTCTTGTTTTTTTTTTCGTTGTTGTTGTTGTTGTTTTTAACTACTTAACATTACAACCAGAGGCTTAATACAACTATAAACCCAGGAGGACCTGAAATAACCTTCCTCGCCTGCAAGGAGTTATAACCACTCTCCCATCTTATCCTTCTGTCAGTGTTTCTACGTATTTGCTTTTGTTCTGGTATTATATAAATCTTATTCTTGGGGTTCATTCTGACTAGGTTCTTTTATTTCTTGTCATTTATTTTTGTTGGTCTATATGTTTGTTTGTGTTTGTTTACATACCTTATAAATCTTATTTTGGGGGCCCATTCTGGCTGGGATTTCTTCTTTTTCTCTTTCTATCATTTTTTATCCTTATTCTTTTTTTTTGGTGGTAATCCCAATTGCTCCAACCCTGCCTGGATTGTGGGCAATATATCCAGCTATACATCCTCTCATCCACTTCTATCAAAATGACTAGGAGGAGGAACACCCAACAGAGGAAAAACCCAGAGACTGCACCCTCTCCCTCAGAACTATTGGACATGGACATAAACAGTATGTCAGAGAGGGAATTCAGGGTGACAATTATCCATGCAATGGATAGGATGGAGAAAAACATTAATGAAAACAAAGAATCTCTAAGGGCAGAAATGAGATCCAGTATAGCTAATATAAGAAGTGCTATTAATGAGATCCAATTCAATCTAAATAGTCTAACAGCTAGAGTTACGGAGACAGAGGATAGAATTAGTGATCTAGAGGATAAAATGGTTGAGAAGAAAGGTCAGGAGGAGAGCTAGAAACACTGCTCAGGAATCATGAGAACAGACTTAGGGAAATAAATGATGCCATGAAATGTTGCAACGTCAGAATCATTGGCATCCCAGAGAGGGTAGAGAAAGACAGAAGACTAGAAGATATAGCTGACAAGATTCTGATTGAAAATTTCCCCAATCTGGGGAATGGAACAAGTGTTCGTGTCCTAGAAGTGGAAAGAACACCTGCCAGGATCAATGAGTCTGGAAAAAACCCCAGACACATAATCTTAAAACGTGCAAATTATAATTTTAGACAGGAGGTCCTGAGGGCAACTAGGGGGAAGAGATTCTTTACATACAGAGGAAGGTCCATCAGAATAACGTCAGACCTGTCCACAGAAACCTGGCAAGCCAGAAAGGGCTGGCATGATATAATCAGGGCACTAAACAAGAAGAACATGCAGCCAAGAATACTTTATCCAGCAAGGCTGACATTCAAAATGGATGGAGAGATAAAGAGCTTCCAAGAATGGCAAAGATTAAAAGAGTATGTGACCACCAAGCCAGCACTCCAGGAAATATTAAAGGGGGTTCTATAAAAGTAGAAAGAACACATGAGTGACTTAGAACAGAAATTTGCCATCTA
>CM052799.1:155086222-155129096 GCA_028533885.1 Nasua narica
CCAAAATGCCCTTCAACAGATGAGTGGATAAGGAAGATGTGGTACATCTATACAATGGAATATTATGCCTCCATCAGAAAGGATGAATATCCAACTTTTGTATCAACATGGACAGGACTAGAAGAGATTATGTGGAGTGAAATATGTCAAGTGGAGAGAGTCAATTATCTTATGGTCTCACTTATGTGTCGAGCATAAAGAACATCATAGAGGGCATTGTGAGAAGGAAGGGAAGGGTGAATGGGGGGAAATCGGAGGGGGTGTTGAACCAGGAGAGACTGTGGACTCTGAGCAACAAACTGAGGGGTTTGGAGGGGAGGCAGTGGGGGGTTGGGCGAGCCTGGTGGTGGGTTTTGAGAAGGGCACATATTGCATGGAGCACTGAGTGTGGCGCATGAACAATCAATCTTGTAACACTGAAAAAATGAAATAAACATATTTGGGGGAAAAAATAAAATAAAAAGCAAAAAAAAAAGTTAAAATTTATCAATACTTACGCACACATAGACCAAATATGGTAGCATTCGCAGTTGAGAGAAATGCAAACAAGTGTAAAGACGCAGTATTAAATCATAACTGCATATAATTAACTGTAGTAATACTGTACCATTGTTAATAATTTCATAGTCATCTCCTGTAGCTATTGCAGTGAGCTCAAGTGTTAGAAATATTTGCTTAAAATGCTATGTGATACTGGGGCACCTGGGTGGCTCAGTGGGCTAAAGTGTCTGCCTTCAGCTCAAGTCATAGTCTCAGGGTCCTGGGATCGAGCCCCGCGTCGGGCTCTCTGCTCAGCACGGAGTCTACTTCCCTCTCTCTCTCTGTCTGGCTCTCTGCCTACTTGTGATCTCTGTCTGTCAAATAAATAAATAAAATCTTAAAAAAAAATGCTATGTGATACTAATCATCTCTATATGAGCAGTTTCTTTCTCCAGTAAATTGTGTATCACAAAAAGTTCTCTCTCACAGTTCTCACATATTTTTTCATTTTATTTTGTGTAATACTGTAAATCCTGAGTTACACCATGGGACCTATACAAAGTTCCACCAGTCATGCTGGAAGTGCTCCCAAGAACCAGAGAAAAGTCATGACATTAGAAGAAAAAGTTGCATTGCTTGATATGTACCACAGATTGAGATCTGCAGCTGTGGATGCCCACCATTTCAAGATAAATGAATGCAGTATAAGGGCCATTGTGAAAAAATAAAAGAAATTCATGAAGCCATTGTTGTAGATACACCAGCAGGTGTGAAAATCTTACACTTTTAATAAAATACCTTTTTATCTTGTATTGAAAATGTAGCTTTTGTGTGAGTGCAGAATTGCTATAAAAAGGCATTCCTATAGATTCTAACTTCATTCAAGAAAAAGTGAAATTATTACATGAACATAGAGCGATAGGAAGGTGGAGAATTTAATGCTAATAAAAAATAGTTTGGTAATTTCAGAAAGAGGTTTGCTTTAAAAAATGTCAAGATAACAGAAGAAGCAGCTTCTGCCAACTAAGAGGTCCAGACAGAATTTCCATATGCCATGAAGAAAGTCCCTGAGGAAAAAGGATATCACCTGAACAGATTTTTAATGCAGGAAAAAGTGCCCTATTCTGGAAAAAAAAAAAAAAAATGCCACAAAGGACATTGATTAGTAAGGAAGAGAAGCAAGTACCAGGATTTAGGACAGGAAGAAAGTGGGAATAAGACAAAACTTACCATTTCTATTCAATATTGTACTGAAGGTCCTAGCCAGTGCAATAAGACAGGAAAAAGAATAAATGGCATAAAGGCTAAAAAGGAAGCAGTACAATTTCTGTTGATGTTGGACTTCAGAGATAGAAAATTCTAAGAAATACACAGAAAAACTATGAGAGTAAATATATTTAAAAACCTCCCAGAATACAAAGTCAATATTTTCACATACTAACAACCATTAGAATATGAAATAAAGTATACTACTTATAGTAGGTTCAAAAATATAAAAAACTTATGAATAAGTTGAAAGAATGATATATAAGACCTCTACAGAAAACCATAAAAGAGGGAACTTGAGAAAAGCATAAACATATTAAGTGACATACCATGCTCATGAGGTGGAACATTCAGTGTTAATTCCAATATTAAGATGTCAACCATCCTCATATATAACTAAAATAAAATCTCAACAAGGTTTTTTAAAAAAATAATAAGCTGATTTAAAAACTTATTTGAAACATGGAACACCTAGAACTACCAAAATCATCTTGAAAAAGTAGATCAAGGTCGGAGGATTTATCCTATTTGATTTCAAGATTTATTATAAATCCATGGTAACAAGCCAAATGTGAAAAGACATAAAAGAGATCAATGGAATAGAACAGAGTCCAGAAATTGGTGTAAATATATATACACACACACACACACACACATGCACACACATAGTCAAATTAAATTCAGTAAGTATGAAAGTCAGATAATTTTGACAAGTGATTCAGTGAAAAAAAATTTTTTTCCAACAAATATTTTGGGAAAACTGGATAGCTGTACAAAGAAAGTGCAAAAATTCAGGATGGATCTCAGACCTAAACATAAAAGCCAGAACTATTAAGCTTCTAGAAGAAAACAAAGGAGAATATGTTAGTAAACTTAGGTTAGGCACAGATTTTTTTAGAGAGTATACAGAAAGCTTGTATTTAAAAGAAAAACTGAGAAATTATACTTCTTTGAAATTAGATATATCTGTTCATTAAAACATACTGTGAAGAAAATAAACAGGCAAGCCACAGACTGATGAGAAATCTTCAAAACATATATATTAACAAAGGTCTTCTATCTATACCTTATAAAGAAATGTTAAATTTCAATAATAATAAGACGAACAACCAAATTAATGAATGCGCAAAAGATTTAAAAAGACATTTTAAAGAGAATGTAGAAGATTGGCAAACAGAAAATGCAAAAGTGATCCATATTAATAATCATCAGTAAAATACAAATTAAAAGCACAATGAAATCCTATTATATACCCAGTAGAAAAGCTAAAATGAAAAAAAAAATTAATCATTGGAGAGGATATGCAAAAACTGGAACTCTCATTTATGTTACTGACAATGTAAAACAGTATGACCACTTCGAAATTGTTTAAATATCACCCATACATCTATCCCATGACCCAGCAGTATCATTCCTAGGAATTTCTTGAAGAGAAATGAAAACTTCTATAAAAAGCCTTCTACAAGAATGTTTACATCAGGTTTATTCGTACTAGCCCTAAACTAGAAACAGTCTAGACAGTCTAGATGTCACTCAACAGGATACTGGATAAACAAACTGTGGTATACATACCTAATAGAATGTTACGTTAGAACAAAAAGGAATAATCAAGTGATATATACAACAACATAGATGACTCCCCAAAATGTTATGCCAAATAAAAAAAACTAATGCGTGAAAATGTATGTGCTCTTACCCCCATTTATATGAAACTGTAGAACAGGCAAAATTAATCTGGTGATAGAAATCAGATTAGTTCCCTGGTATGAGGTGTGAAGTATTGATTGGGAAGGGGTGTGAAAGAACATTCTGGGGTAATGAAAAGGTTATTTCTTGATAAGCAGTGTAGTTATATGAGTGTATGCATTTGTCAAAATTACGGAACTCTATATACTTAGGACCTGAGCATTTGACTATAAACAGCTTATACTTCAATTAAAAAAGTTCACATATAGGATGACCAAGTAGATTTAAAAACAAGACCCATCTATATATTGCCTACAAGAGATGACTTCAAAACCTAAAGACACAAACTGAAAATGAAAGCATAGAAAAAAATATTCATGCAAACAGAAGCAAAAGAAAGCTGGGGTAGCAGCACTTATGCCAGATAAAATACATTTTAAAACAAAGATTATAACAAGAGACAAAGAAAAGCATTGCATGATAAAGAAATCAATCCAACAAGAGGATATACCAACTGTAAATACCAAGGGACCCAACACAGAAATACCTGAATATATAAAGTGAGTATTAACAGACATAAAGGGAGAAATTGACCATAATACATGAATAGTAGGGGGCTTTAAGACCCCATTTACAACAGCAGATAGATCATTTAGACAGAAAATCAATAAGGAACTTTGTTCAGTGGCTTTGAATGAACACATTAAACCAGGTGGGTTTTACAGATATATATAGGATATTCCATCCCCAAACAGCAGAATACAATCTTTTCAAGTACCTATGGAATATTCTCCAAGATAGATCACAGGTTAGACCACAAAACAAGTCTCCATAAATTTAAGGAGACTCAGATCATAACAAGCATCTTTTGTGACCACAATGATATGAACCAAGAAATCAATTACAAGAAAATGAACAGAAAAAACACAAATACATGGAGACTAAACAACAATGGGTCAATGAAGAAATCAAAAAGAAAATAAAAAATATACTTAGAAACAAATATGAAAACACAATGCTTCAAAATTTTAGGAAAACAGCAAAAAGTTCTTTTTTTAATAAAGATTATTTTTATTTAGGAGAGATTAGCATAAGCAGGGGAGGGAGAGGGCAAAGGGAGAGAGAGAATTAAGATCTCATACAACTCAATACCAAAAAACACTAATAATCCAATTTGAAATGGCAGAGGACCTGAATAGATATTTCTCTGGAGAAGACATACAGATGACAAATAGAAAAGATGTTCAGTATCACTAATCATCAGGAAAATGCAAACCAAAACCACAGTGAGATATCGCCTCATACCAGTCAGAATGGCTAGTATCAAAAAAACAAGAAAATCAAGTGTTGGTGAGAATGTAAAGAAAAGGAAACCCCCATGCACTATAGGTGGGAATGTACACTGGTGCAGCCACTATGGAAAACAGTATGGAGGTTCCTCAAAAAATTAAAATTCTTAGAAATACCATATAAGCCAATAATTCTAGTACTGGGTATTTATTCCAAGAAAATAAAAACACTATTTTGGAAAGATATATGTACCCCTATGTGTATTGCAGTATTATTTAGAGTAACAAGAGATGTAAGCAACCTAAGTGTCCATCATTAGATAAAAAGATAAGACGTGGTAAACAATTAATTGAATATTACTCAGCCATAAGGGATGAGATCTTGCCATTTGTGACAATATAAATAGACCTAGAGAGTGTTATGCTAAGTGAAATAAGTCAGAGAAAGACAAATACCATGATTTCACTTATATCCAGAATCTAAAAACCAAAACAAATGAACAAAAACACAACAAAACAAAGACTCATAAATACAGAGAACAAACTGGTCGTCGCCAGAGGAGATGGGGTGGGAGGGATGAGTGAAATAGGTGAAGGGGATTAAGAGGTACAAACTTCCAATTATAAAATGAGTGAATCACTGAGATAAAAAGTGCAGCATAGGGAATATAGTCAATAATACTGTAATAACTTTGTATGGTGACAGATGGTAACTACACTAATCATGGTGAGCACCACATGATGTATACAACTGTTAAATCACTGTATTATACACCTGAAACTAATGTAACATTATATGTCAACTATACTTCAGTAAAGAAGTAAAATTAATTTAAAAAATTTTCAAAGTTCATGTATACCTCAGCTGAGAAATCCTTCCTTGGGAATCTATCCCTCCGCAAAAATGCATCAATATATAAAGATAACTTACTTGGACAAGGCTTCAGGTGAGGAAACCAAGGTTTCCACTGTATCTGAAGCTGATTTTGTAGGAATCATTTCATCTTTTTGGTCAATATTATAACAGTTTTTGAGGAGAAAGTGGAAAGATCAACACAAAGGGACTGCATGATCAAAAATGCATTCTCAAAAAAAAAAAAAAAAGCATTCTCAATCCAGATAAGCCAGATAAAAGAATTAAGTTTTTTTAAAAGATTATTTATTTATTTATTTATTTGACAGAGAGAGAGAGAGATCACAAGTAGGCAGAGAGGCAGGCAGAAAGAGAGGAGGAAGCAGGCTCCCTGCTGAGCAGAGAGCAGGATGCGGGGCTAGATCCCCGGACCCCCAGATCAGGGCCTGAGCCAAAGGCAGAGGCCCAACCCACTGAGCCCCAAGAATTAAGTTTTTAAAAGTGAAAGTCACATAAAATATAAAGGCTAGATTATAACTACCCCAAATATATGAATAAGCTTAAGGTTGTTCAATAAAAATACCAGTTATTGTGATTAAACAGGAAGTGTAAGAAAGCCCCACACTATTTCCATTCTATTTCTAAGAAATCTACATTTCTTTTAAACTATCACCCCTTCCTAAAAGCCACAGCACAAGGACCACTTAAATCTTTTCCCATGAATAAAGCTAGAAATGCAGAGTTCCACAGTACTTACTGGAGAAATATATTGTGGAGAAAAAAAAAGAGTATCTAATAACAGGTAAAACAGAATAAATGGTGGTTTACTCATCGTATGGCATATTAGGCACTATTAAAAAGAATAATTACATATATACTTTGACTTAAAAGGATTTCCATCATTTAGTGTTCCCTGAGAATAGGTAGCTGCAGAAGAGTATACAGAATATGATCCCAAATTAGTAAATAGTAACAAGAAAAAATACCAAATTGACCAAAAGATGAATGTAAGATATGTATATCACTTTCTGCCAAGACCAAAAAGGAAAAAAACATCTTATGTAAATAGACCCTAAAGCACAGATATCACAGACACACATACCTGGATGATTTAGCAGAGTATCAAGTTCTTCTTTGGCCACAACCATTCTTAATCTATCACTACTATCAATGACAAAAATAATGGCTTGTCCTTCTCTGTATAAGGAATGAGAAAAATTAAAGATAAACTTATATATTTTTCCATGTTTAGCATTCATTTGCATTTCCTACCCTCTGTATTATCTTTTCTTTCCATACTAGTTTATATGAGTGACTAATATATTACCATTAGTCATATTTCATGTAAAATAATTTCTTTTAGGTTGATTGATAATATGGTACATTTAATGCTTATTTCAAAATTTTTAAAAATTACAAGTAAAACCATAATCCTATTACACAGATGCAATCATTATTAATATTTTGGGGTAAATCAATTTTGTCATTTTTTGTGTGTACATATGTAGGAATACCTATATTTGTACTTAAATGGAATCCTGCTGTTTTACACCCTGCCTTTCTTATATACATTTCCTTTATCTCTTTTTGCAGTATAGTTTGAACTACTTTTTTATGAAACATTAAAGCTCTACACCAGTGTTTCTCAAATATTTCTTACCATAACTATAGTGAGAAATACATTTTACATTAAGATGCAGTAGACACAAAAGTATATGTAACTACATTTGAAATAAGTTTCCAGAAATAATACTTACAAATAGCTTTTATTTTATTCTATTTGATTTTTTTTAAGCTGATAACCAGCCACTGAAACGGCTTAAAGATTCATTTACAGATCACAGTGGCACTTAAAAAATCACTGATTCCCTCTGCACCTTTCCTTTAATGATTATAAAATATCCCATTGCACAGATATGTCATCAAATACTGTGGACTTAGAGATTATTTTTAATTTTTATTACTGTGAAAAACTTTGGAATAAAAATACTCCTAAATATATTTTTTAAATTTCTTGATATCTTAAGACTTGTTTAGGAATTTCTAGGAATACATACATATTTAAAGTTTTAGATAAACATTGACAAACTGTATTCCAGAAATACTTAAACAATTTATACTACCAGTACTTTTCCTGCCCCCTTTCCAGCATGGCTCTTAACATTCTTTCCCATTTTTGCCATTCTAACAACGTATTTTACACTGTATTTCGTTAATTGCTAATGAAGTTCACTATATTTGCATATATTTATTGGACCTTTCATCTTTTTCTGTGAATCACTTATTCCAGTCATAAATTAAGAATTTAAAAATTCAATAGCATTAGCAATCACATGAATTTATAAAAATAGAACAACTTTTGAGTACCATTTTCTCCTATCATTTTAAAAAAATGAACATAGGTTATCACTAGTCTATATTACTAGTAGCTACAGAAACTGATAAGATTGGAAATATCTACCAACAGTTTTAAAAATGTTCAATCTCTTTGAGCCAGTAATTTTATTTCTGGAATTTATGCTAAGGAAACATGAACTATGACAAAGATTTATGCAGCAAGATGTGTTAACTGAAGGATTGTTTATAATCTTCAAAAACTGAGAATAGATTTTATGTTCAAAAACACAATGATTAAAAAATAGGCATAGGCATATGAAAAAATAATAAGCAGCCAGTCATTAGTTATATTCTTTGTATGTTTTCCTGATTTATTCTTATCACTGAATGTTAACTAAAAAAGCAGGGTAAAAAACTATTTGTGATACATAATTTAGAAGACTCCTTTCTCAATTATGTAAAGTATATATTTTATATTTCAAAAAGAAAAACACAAAAAGATTAACAATGGTAAATTTATTAGTAGTGAGATTTATAGAAAAAAATTTATATTCTTCTCTATATTTTCTAAATATTAGAAAATGTGTAATCCTTATATTTTATACTTTATTACTTTTTCATATTGTAAAGATAATAGCAATAATTATATATTAATCAATGTTACAAGAGCAAATAAATGATAAAGTAAACTTCCCTTATAATCCTATTGTTCCAAAAAAAATGCTATTAATAGTTTGGTGAACATGCCACTAATTTTTTTTTCTTTTCTATATATACAAAGCACATATTTTTTATAAGAGTGGTATTATTCTTTTTATAATTGAGATACGTCATTATAAAGTGTTCAAAACATATTCTTCTATGTATATCTTTGTCCACTAGTGCTAGTCACAGGATACTTTTCAAGAAAAAAAATTATGGCTATAGAGGAAGAACATTTTCATTTTAAAAGATATTGATAAACTTCTCTGAAAAAGATGTTACATTCCCACCATAAAAGTGACTTATTTTGCCATAGTAGACTTAATCTTTTTAACCTCTTTCAGTCTAATAGATTAAAATGCACTTGTTCTTTCATAATTAGAAAAAGATACAGGATATAAATTTACTATTATTATAGACTTCTCCATAGTAACCATATTCACTATTCAACCTACAACTTAACTATCGTGTTCCTAATTAACTTCTTCCACAAAGATTTTGAAGAAAAAGGAATTAAAATCTGAAATGTTTCCTTTTCTTGAAACTATTTTCTATGTATTTTTGTGATCTGTAATTAAAATAAATGTTATTTTTAAAATAGTAGCAATAAATACATTTAAATAAAAAAGAATTATCAACTAACTGGAGGAAGAATAAAAAAATCCTATACTAAAACTCAGGTTTCCTAAAAAAGAAATCCAAAACAACTCACATTTCTCCAGAGAATTTAATGTAAGCTACCATAAACATGCCACTTTTCCTTTACCAAACTGACTCTCGAACCTGAAGAACTCTTTTCTCTCAGAGGTCCTCTGGATCTGTACAATTTAAATATGACTTTGATCTATTAAAGCACTCACTGAAAAGAATATCTGAAAAAAATCTCCTTTGGCTCACATCTGAGGAATACAATGTTTGTTCCCTCATTAGCAGGAAAGAACTAATCAATAAAAAATAAAATCTGATCTGGCAGCGATCTCATAACCATTCCAAGGCAAGAATTCATAATGACAAAAAAAAAAAAAAAAGAATTCATAATGACAAAAGGGCATTTAGTCAATGCATTCTGGTTGCAAATTTCAGACTCCAAAAGTAAGTTACGTTGCTTTTACATGAAGAGTCCTCACAGTATGAACAGTTAATGAACTCATTTTACTACCACATGCAAATCCTGAGAGGGCATAATAATCTGGGTTCTAGTAACTTGACAATGCTTAATCTGAAGTAATTAGTGAGCACTTTATTAGCATATGCTGAAAAATATCTTGTTTAGAATTGCTTGTAGAACAAATGGATCAAAGTACTGTTATTTTAACTAGATTTATTTAATAAATATTTACTGATCTATATGTCTGGCATCATACTTGACCTTGAAGAAATAACCTGAATCAGAAATAATCCCTGCTCTTGAGCAGTTCACACCCTCATTAGAGAGGCAGCTATGGTACATGACTTGAAGACATAAGAAGTATGGTAAAATACTGTGTGGACACTGGGGATAAAGTAACTGGGCAAAATGGTGGAATTTCACAGAGGAGGTGACTTCTGAGTTAACCTTAAAGCATGGCTATACTAACTTTAAATTGTAGCAAAATACAACAGGGCATTAAAAACAGAGAGAAAAGCATATGCAAAGATCCAAGGTCATGAAGGGCCTGAAGAATTTGAAAAATAATATGAAGTATGATTATACTTTTTCATTAGAAAACATTTTCAGTTTTTCATTAGAAAATGTGCTTAAATTATATGAAAAATAAAGAGTGCAACCTAGCCCATGTAATCCTTTGGATTTATTCGTTAATCATTATTATTAAAATATATTCATCTAGTTAACTAACACTTATAAACATACTTACTTATAATAGTGTTCCCAGAGATTCCTGTATCTTCCTTGACCTGACATGTCAAACACTGTAAAAGACAAACTACAGAAAAAAAAAAAACGAAAAAAAACAAAACCGAACACCAAAACAAAACAAACCATGACTACATTATAAGATACTAACTTAAGGTGTCACTTTTACTTAAAATTTTAAATTGTTTTCAAAGAAACCACCCTTGAATATACAATATTCAACTTGAACCCATTTTCAAGTACGAGTCCCATAAGACAAATTTTGTAACATAAATATTATTTTATAATGAATAACATATAAAAAAGATCTTTCCTTGCTACTGAGATTATCAGAGTTTGTCTAAAGTCTAAATTCTGAAAAATAATCTGGAGGTAGTGGCACAAATAATTTACCATTTATGGACTTCTGAAACAACAAATTACTTTTTCCAAGAGTAGAAAGAATGACTAGGTAGATCTAATATTATCACGTTTCACCCACAACTTCTTAGTCACAAGTATAATAAAGTGAATTACCTGGATGATTTGAATTTCTCTATGCTGAATCCTATGGTTGGAACTATATCTTGTGATTGAGCCTTTAAGAGAAAAGATAAATTGAGAAATCTGCAATTATCAAAGATTAATTTTTCCTTGGGTTAAAAAAAAAAGCATCTAGGTTTCCAATTCTAAAATTTGTCACTGAGGAGATGACAGAATTAAAATTATAATTTTTGTAGTGGGATCACTGTGTGTGAATTTTTTACAGAAGCTTAAGGTTTCCTAATTATGAAATGTTTATGTCTTAATTCACATTTTGTGGCTTTCTGTAAGTTATCACAGCTGTAAAGTGGTTTCATGAGTCATTCTGAGTTCACATACAGGACTTTATAATCTTTTACCACATACTTATTGAGCTTATATATGCTACTGCGGACTGTTCTCATGTCTAGACGGTGAATATACATGGTCCCTGCTTTCATGGAGCTTATTATCTAGAGAAAGTAAACAGCAATAAGCAAGTAAACTACAAGTAAACATGATATCAGGCAGTGTTAAGTGCAGTGAAAGGATTTGGGGATGGGAGGCAATGGGGGAGGAGGGCTGGTATGGGGCATGGAAAAAGGATGCTGAGAAAAAGCCTCTCTGAGGAGGTAAGATCTGACCCAAGAGTGAACATGAAAAAGGAGAAAAGCTATGACAAGATCTTGGCAAAGAACATTCCAGTCAAAGGAATTAGCCAGTGCAATGACCCCAATGCAATCAGGAACTTGCCATTTAGGAAAAGTATAAGGCCTGTATGTCTAAAATGTACTGAGTAAGGAAGAGATCTATATGTAACAAAGAGCCGTAGAGCCTTGAAGGCCATGGTGGGGAATTGTGTGGAGAAGAGATTACAAGGGGGCAAGAGTATAGCAGGAGACCTGTTAGCAAGTCCCACAGGCAATTAAAATGCCTTAAACTGACAAGACATCAAATGCCTCCTAACACTCCCACCATCAAAACTATTCCTCCTTCTAAATAAAAAACACCGTCTATTTTCTGATAACCTATGAGTTATTCTTGACTCCTTTTCTTACATTTTTTTATATAAACATTCTCAAGTTGGTCCTATCTCACTAACTTAGTTCAGGCCCATATCATTTCTTGCTTTGATTTACTACAAAAACCTTCTAATTACTCCTAATTGTTAATGTAATACCTTAAACTAGTTAATCAACTTCTCCAAACCTTGGTTTTCTCAAATGTGAAATCTATTATTATCTTTAACTTGTAAAGTTATCGTGATAATTAAATGAGTTGCTGAATACAATATCCTCAACACAGTGTCTGGTCCATAGGAAATACTCAGCAAATACTAAAATACCATAAGTATACTCTCATTGATTTCAGTCTCTTTCCAATTTTCTCCATAGAGCCACAGTGTAACTTTAAAAGAAAAACAAAAGGGGCGCCTGGGTGGCTCAGTCGTTAAGCTCTGCCTTTGGCTCAGGTCATGATCCCAGGGTCCTGGGATTGAGCCCCGGATTGGGCTCCCTGCTTAGGGGGAAGCCTGCTTCTCCCTCTCCCACTCCCCTTGCTTGTGTTCCCTCTTTTGCTGTCTCTTTCTGTTAAATAACTAAATAAAGTCTATAAAAAGAGAGAGAGAGAGAGAGAGAGAGAGAGAGAAAGAGAGAGAGAGAAGAGAAAGAAAAGAAAAGAAAAGAAAAGAAAAGAAAAAAGAAAAGAAAAGAAAAGAAAAAAGAAAAGAAAAAGAACCCTTTAGTTCATCATGATGCATTTGTGTGAAAACAGGAGTAGAAGGTAAACTGTTGCTCTATACCATTATGTTCAATTTGGTAGTCCACTTCTGGAAATTTAAAATTCAAATGAAAAACACAGCAGCTGAAAAGTCACTGGAGCTTAGTCACCTTAGAAATAATGTAGTGGTGAAAAGGCTTCCCTAGAGATGCCTGCTTTTGCCTTTCTAAAGCTTGTTTATTCAGCTTTTCTTTCCATCCTGTGAGCTAGCTGCTTATATTCTTCTAAGAATATCATTCTGTTTATGTTAGAATTTATTTCCTGCCATTCAGATTCCTGCCTCAGTCCTTAGGGTTTCTACATTGCACAACAAACTTTGGAATAGTTTCCTAACTTTTGTTGTCCCAAAATACTCCACTGTTTTGATTTCTGATTTTGATCAAATTATGATAAAGTCATTAGCTATTACCATTAGGAAAAAATACCAGTAATAAAAAAGTGAGGAAGTTAAATGTTTAAAGAAATCTCAGAAAATGCACATCAAAATATTAGCCCTGTCTTCACTAAACTGTAATTAGAACATTTGCCTAGCCTTTCCATAATCACCCAGCCTCTTCACAAACTCTTGTTTCCAGAGCTTCTCTTTTAACTTGCTGTTCTACTTAAAAAGCATAAAATTAATCAACCTTCTTCCCATCACTTTTTTTTTTGAGGAGAGAGAGAGAGTACACATCAGCAGGAGAATGGGCAGAGGGAGAGGGAGAGAGAATCTCAAGTGGACTCCACACCTAGTATAAGCACTGGGCTTGATCTCACAACCCCAAGATCATGACTGAGCCGAAATTAAGAGTCAGACGCTTAACTGATTGAGCCACCCAGATGCCCTTTTTCCCATTACTTCTGAAGTTCTAATGGAACATAATTAAAAAGAAGAAACTCCACAAATTAATCAGGATTAAAACAAGATATGTGAGCTCGTGCTTCCACATTCAAGAGTGATTCATTTTTCTCTAAAGAACCCCAAAGATTATCTCCAACATTAATCTTCCTCTGCTCTATCTAGGAAGAAATACATTTGGTTATTCTCTGAATTGGTCAGGGAATGGTATAAAGCAAGCAAAAAGTGTAGGAATTACTACCTAAATGGAATAGCCTATCTGAGATAGGCTAGCCCAAGGATAGACTAACATCAATAAGAATAGAACAGGATTTCTTTTTTTTTTTTTTTTAAAGATTTTATTTATTTATTTAACAGAGAAAGAACACAAGCAGGCAGAGAGGCAGGCAGAGGCAGAGAGAGGAGCAGGCTCCCCACCAAGCAAGGAGCCCGATGTGGGACTCGATCCCAGGACGCCAGGATCATGACCTGAGCCGAAGGCAGCTGCTCAACCAACTGAGCCACCCAGGCGTCCCTAGAACAGGATTTCTGAGAGAAGATCCTATTTGTTTAGTATCATTAAATTTTTGGTGCCATCAATCATCATTCTCTGCCCAAAAATGAAAATTAAAAAATTACCTATCATTCCATTCATCCCCAAATACACTTATATATCAGGCAATATTTAGGTATTTAGGATTTAGGCTTGAGCAATATCAAATCTATGCTCTTAAGGAATTTAAATTTATAAAGAGGAAAATTTTAATAAACAACCTACCAGTTAAATATGCAAGATAATTTCAGATTGTTTTAAATAACTTAAATCTGGATGATGTGGTATTATGATAGGATTTATGTGGCAAAGGGGGTAATGCAAATTGGGGGAAAAAAGGTATTTATAGGGTACATTTCTAAGAAAATACACTTAACTCCAGATTCTTGAGTGATCACGTTAAAATGCCTCCCCACCCTCATTCATCAGTTTAGAACACACTAGCAACCTCAATACATTGACAATAAATAAGCATTAGGGTAGCTTAAAGTCAGTTTTGGTCCAGAATTATCTAGTTATCTGGAAACTGATTTTATCCACAAAAAATAAGAGACATAACTATAAAATGAGATTTGTGAATTTTTTTGCATTGTAGATTTCTATAATTCACTTAATTCATTAAAAATTATGTTTCTAAAAAAATTATGTTTCTAATAGTGGATATAAGCTCACAAGAGATTTCTTCAGATACATGGAGGAAATAAGTGTTTTATGTATACCAGTGTGATGGAGGTTTTGAGGTCTTTTTTTTTTTTTTAAGATTTTATTTATTTGACAAAGGGAGAGAGATCACAAGTAGGCAGAGAGGCAGGCAGAGAGAGAGGGGGAAGCAGGTTCCCCACCAAGCAAAGAGCCCCATGTGGGGCTTGATCCCAGGACTCTGAGATCATGACCGGAGCTGCAGGCAGAGGCTTTAATCCACTGAGCCACCCAGGCGCCCCTGGTTTTGAGGTCTTTAAGAAATTCTATTTCAAGTGGTCTTTTGGCTATCAGCACCAAATTAACAACAAAAACAAAACAAAGCAAAACTACCACAAAGCAACTTACTGTGCTCTCATGATCTAGAGGTCAATTTTTCTGTGGAGACGGGATAGTTGACAAAAGATTAAGTATCAGGAAGTGGTGTCAGAAGATAGGTGATCCCCTTAAAATAGCCCTATAGCAAGTCTAGGCTAGTTCCAAAATTCACCAGAGGTAACAGAGAAACAGGGATGTTGGAAAGCACTGGAAGATTAATTAAAAAACCTTAGTTATTGGCTGTGTACCCAGATTTTCCTGGGGGTTCTCCCTAACTAATGTGGTGTGTTAGACAGGGTTAAGAGGCCACAAGGCCAGCCTGAAATGGGGGTATTAGAGTATTTTAAGATCATAGACGGAGTGCATATCTCCTCTTTCTGCCCTAAATCCCTAGAAATGACAAAAGAAATTATGAAAAAAAATCCCTATGTACGTTAAAAAATAAGAGCAAGTGTCTTTAAAGGTACATCCTTATTCAGAGAAGAAAAGTGTTCTCATTCATATCAAAGAATATTCCTATGGTAATAACCATGTCTTGGAAGAACACTATACTGTTGGGGATGATGGAAAGAGACTGTAATTTGTATTTTGTGTTTTGAATGTTATTTCTGCCAATTTGAGTACAGGAGACATTGGGGAATTGGTTCATTTTGCAGTTATATATAATTTCTAAGAGAAGGAAAAATGAGATAGGGGGAGAGGGAGAGAGGGAATCCCAAGCAGGCTCCACGCTCAGCACAAAGACTGATAGTGAGCTCAAGTTCCATGACCCTGAGATCATGACCTGAGCCGAAAATGGGTTAGCTGCTTAACCAACTGAGCCACCAAGGAACCCCCATTTTGTGGCTATTCATGGTGGCTCTGGTTTCGGTTATTTTGTACTTATTTGAGACTAGTTTTTTCTTTTTTTAAGGTTTTATCTATTTATTTATTTGAGCAAGAGAGAGAGGAGGAGCAGAGGGAAAGGGAGAGAATCTGGAGCAGACTCTGTGTTGAGCTCAGAGTCTGACAGTGGGCTCGATCCCAGGACCCTGAGATCATGACCTGAGCTGAAATCAAGTATCAAGACACTTAACCAGTAGCCACCCAAGACTAGTTTTACCAAAAAAATTTTTTTACTTTTGAGGCAATTCCTTGATGTAGAGAAAAATGTAAACATCTCTGATAGAATAGGCCCTTACCTAAAAAAATTTCCTTATAATCTTGCTTACTGCTCATAGATTTACCTACAGAAGTTCAGGTCACCAGTCACTGAGATTCTTAAGCATTAGCCAATTCCAAACATTGTTTGGAGGCAACTACCATATTTAGGAGCAATTATTTCCCATTCTCTAGCCATTTAGTTATTAAAAGTACCAGCTTCTTAGTTTCTGCCCTATCTGTATGCAGTTTATATTATTTTTTCACTCTACATTTTTCATTAATTCACTAATGGCTTTTACCTAGATCTGTGTATTTACAACTGTAAACGTTAGTTGTCTACCCAATATCCATTCTCCTCTTCTTCTATACTTATAAGACCCGGGGCGCCTGGGTGGCTCAGTGGGTTAAAGCCTCTGCCTTCAGCTCGGGTCATGATCTCGGAGTCCTGGGATGGAGCCCCGCATCGGGCTCTCTGCTCGGCGGGGAGTCTGCTTCCCCCTCTCTTTCTGTCTGCCTCTCTGCCTACTTGTGATCTCTCTCTCTCTGTGTCAAATAAATAAATAAAATCTTAAAAAAAAAAAAAAGACCCTATTATTTTTGGAAGCAGCAGTATGCCCTACTTTAAAAAAATTTAAAAATCCAGCTTCATTTACACATAGGGGTAGCCAATGTGATATAAGTTAGGAATCATTATTTGGTGCTTCTGGGTAAGTTCTTTAAGGAAGGTTTATTTAGCAAGTGGGCCTCTTCTTTTGCCTTGTTCTTTTCTCCTCCCTGTGACTTAGGATACAGTTAACCAAGGTGACCATGTGGAGATCTTGAAGATGAAAACCAGGCACTTAGAACAGCAGAAAAGGAAGATGGAAGATGCCTAGATGTCTCATGACTGACCACACAGCTGCACTACTGGCCCTGGAATACTTCCTCTGGACTTATTTAGATTAGAAAAAGAAGGTTCTATCTTATTTAGTCCACTATTATGAGGGTTTTTTTTATATGTAGCAAAACCTAACTTCTATGTACCATGTGTTGAATGTGCTAGCTTTATATGTTTTTCAATTATTAAAATTAGATGTTCATATACTTATTACTTAAGTGACTTAAAGTCATTCTGCTTACTACTACTGATACGCATACCACATTCTGGCAAGCTGCTAATTATCCATTGAACCCATAAAAATGATTCACCATTCTCTGTTTTGTTTCTCTTGTAAAGAGAGAGCCAAAAAGAAGGCAATGCTACCTAAAAGTGAACTTGGCAAATTTGTTAGGATCTTTTAAGAAAAAAAGACATTTGGAAAATATTCCATCTTAAATAATCAAGACTCACCAATATATCTGCATAAAATACACTGTAAATTATGTCTGATTGACATTTATTACTTTAAGGTACTACAAGGTTAATAGAATTTCATAATATGATTATATGAAGTAACGATGGCAAACAAAATAATCCTGCATGTTAACTTTCTCTAGCAGAAAATACATAAAGCATCTAGCAAAGATACTTACATTTGAAGGTTTAAGTTTGTTAATGATTGTTGTTTTGCCACTATTATCCAGCCCAAGGCACAAAACATGAACCTCCTTCTTCTTTAGGCCAAGCAAGCCTGAAAGTCTGTCTAGCAATCCCATAATGTGATTCAAATATTTACAAACCAGCTGCAAATTAGAAAGTAAAAAAAGTATATCAATCACAGGCAACCTAGGTATGGAAAATATAAGCAGGTGCATAAAAAAATTTAATAATTTAGAGACACAATCATAAAAGCCATGTCAATGTAGCTTTGTATTTAGTAAACAAAGTTTAAGCTGATTAGCACGAAGGAGCCTTATTTGAAGTGCAGATTGGCAGCTTATAACCCTAGGGAAAACAAAGAACAATGCCCTTGAAATAGCTGTATATTTCTTTTGGTAAATTATAACATTTAAGAAGAAAATGTTGTAAAACTCAGTATGATGTGGAGTCTGCCACTTGCAATCTTGAAAGTATCTGCAGCCCTTCTAGAAATCCGGAATAATGTATGGGCAAAGGAGTTCATGTAGAGCCTAATACTAAAGTTCAGAAAGTAGAAGGCAGATCAGAAATGAGAAAAACTGAGATTTTGGCTACACTATTTGAGCCACTGGCTAAATCTTTTCCTGAAGCCAGCCCCATTGTTATACTATACAATAATCTGAAGCAGTAACAATTAAATACACTGATTTTTGTTTGTTTGCTTGATTATATCCAGTTTAGGTTGCATTTTCTATCAAGAGGAACAAAGAACACTAACAGCTATATTTACTTTAATATATACTATATCGCTACAGCTATCACTTGCTCATAACCTGCTATGAACTTTCCAAATGAAACTTTCCAAAGGTGTTCCCCTTTGGTCCATCACTCCCCAAAACATTATCTTGGGAGAAGAGAGATATCCCTGTTGCCAGTCCTCAACTGACGCAGGGACTGCTACAGCAGTAACTACAATCTGCCTATGTCCCAAATATTTCCTATTACTCTCCTAACCATCATTTTCAAAGTTCTCTAAATAGTCATCTAATTTAATTGATTTAATCTCCATCTAAAGTTCCAGGAGCCTGTCATCCCCCAACTCCTTCAGTATTTTTATCCCACACTATCCTAAGCAAGGCCATACCTTGAAAGATGTGTGAAGCTGCAGCAACTTAAATAATGAGGTTTCCAAGACTATAAAGCACTGATTGTCAAAAACTTAGTACTTGAATATTCACTTTCCAAAGAACCCTGGATTATGATTTTCCAGCCCTTTTTCATGGATTATTAAAATTAATGCTTGTTAATGAAATATTTTGGGACATACACTTTATAAGTCAATTGTTCTAAAAGATGTAATTATAGCCTTATACATATATGTTTCTATTTATTAGTAATCATACATTTCTGTAACTTTACTTTTTCCATGTATGAAAGAAAGATAACAATTTAAGCCATTCAACATTTATTCACCATGCCATTCATTATACGCAGAGTGGGAGATAAAGTTTTCTGTAGCTCCCTATGCCTAAAGCCATGATTCTCAACTTTGGCTGCACACTGGAATCAAGTACTGAATTAGTATTTCTGGTGATGAGAGTAAGGCATCAGTATTTTAAAAAGCTACACAGTGTTTCTGATGTACAGTTACTACTGAAAACTGCTGGCTTTCAGAATAAAGTCCAAACGTTCAGGTGTAGCTTTTAAGGTTCAATCTGGCTCTGATCTATCCTTAAAAGTTTCTTATTTTACTGTTTTACCAGTCAATCAAATTCTTCTGGTTGTTATCTGAGAAACTGCTTTCTAAAGGATTACTTGTTGCCAAAAAAGTCTTGAAGAATTAGGATGTTATCCACAGTAAAGAGCTTGGAAGGTAGTAAGCCGCAGACTGTGGGGCAGAGAAAAACACCATGAATGGTACTTCATAAACTTAAAAAAAAAAAAGTTCCTAGAGTGAATTATGGCACACTTTTAGGACTTCAAACATTTTTATTCGGCTTTCAGTTTTTGATGATGAAATTTCCATTACATTTCCCACACACCAAATAAAAACACAAAACTGGGCGGTGATAAAAACAACCAAACAAATTCGCCCAAACCATGCGTCTTCTGGGATCCCTAGTACTAACCGCATAAATCCTCTCTCCTTTTCCACCTCTTACGCTTTAGAAACAACGGTACGGAGTGAAAAAACACAGGAAAGCGTAAAGAGCAATTCTAAAACGCGACGGGGGTGGTGGTGGCTGACGCCGGCTAGACACAAGGGCGGAGGGGGCGGGAAGATACCTGGTCTTTGAAGTTAATCCTGCGGGCCCAGGGGCTGAAGAGGAACAGGAATGGACCACTCGCTGTATCCGTCTCTGAGACGGGCGTCCCTCAGCCTTCGTCTCTATGTCTCCATTCTAAGAACCTCTGCTCCTGAGCAAAGCCTCTTCTACAAGTTGGGTGACCGGGTTGCCTGTGCCTCAGCCGGAGCATCTGTGGCTAAGCAGGCTCCTAGGCGCGTGGCGTTCCCTTGGCAACCGGACGTTCTTCCGGTCCCGAAGCCACGCCTCCTTGGACTTCCTAGAGCAGCCGCGGTGCTCTTGTTTACCCGATTTAAGAGCTCCCGAGAATGCCAGAGGCACACCGAGGGGTAATTAAAGGTGTGAAGACAGGTGGCGGAGTGAACGGCCCACTTCTTGCGAAGAGAAGTGTTGTCCCGACTGGAGCATGATGGGAGTCGTAAGCGTGCGCACAGCCTGCTGGGAAATGCTCGGCGTCGCGTTTGCTGCGTACACTTCTTTCCGCGCGTGTCTTTCCGAGTCTCTCCGGAAAACTCGTCAATTCCAGTACGCCGAGGCAGGCGCTCCCTGTGGCTGCCTGAGCAACGAGGAACCTCTGCGTCTTTACCGGGCGCGCGCGCACGCAGCGTGGTGGCAAGGACCGAAGAACACAGCTGGCAAAGCGTGTGCCAGTTTCCCCGCTGCCCCTCCCACGGAGGCTTTCTGGGCCCTTACAGGCCTCAGAGCCTGGAGTCCTGAAGTAAAACTGTTAATGTAGGTAGGGAGTGGAGATAAAACTGGTGTGAAAAGTCGGAAGTGTGACTTGGCAGAGGAAGTATACTTGTACCCTGGCTTCTTAGCTGTCTGATCTCCTGAAGAGATTTCCACTAGCCATAATCTGTGATTAGATTACTGTCCCCCAGTCAAATCCGTAGGTGGTCAGGAAAGGAATAGTCTCAATGTGCAACGTTAACCACCTTTTAAAATTGCACCTCGATTTTATAGTAGCAGTGATACTCCAGTTGAAAATATTTAGATATACTTATTTCTCCACATTTTTATAACCACGCTTTCCAAAGGACAGACTACGGTTGGAGTAATATTTCAACCTACCTAGCCTCAGCCCTCCTACCCGCCACACCGATGAATGGTTTTCATGGATGAAACCCTTCCTTTTAAATTTTCATCTATAGTTTCCTTTTTGGCCAAGAGTATGGGAACCCGCCCCCCAAACACACACACAGTAGCTAGGGTTACGTTTCCCACCCTGCCTGATCTTTGTCCTATTAATGAATTTTACCTATTAAGCAGACTAGGTGGGTGAAAAAAGTCTAGAAGAATTCTATAAAATTAATGATGGGGGTGTTTATGTTATATTTTCAAATTTGTAAATGTTGTTTTACAATGAAAAAGAGTGTGCTTCTGGGTCACTCTTAAAAGGCTAAAACTAACAAAAACCTAATAGTTCTATATTCCAAAATATTTACACATGTCCTTGGGAAAAAAATGGAGAATGGATATATTCTTCCTAACTGTGGCCTTAGTCCAGTTAACCCTTCTCCATGCTTTAGCTTCCTCACTTTAAAAAATACAATACCTCATTTGGTAGTTTTGAGGATTGAATAGGTTTAAAAAGTATATTGTTTGGCACATGGTAGATGTTCAGTAAATAAGTTCCTGTCTTCCTTTATCCTGAAATTTTTACTATATGGATAGGATTTGACCCAATTCCTAAATATTCTGGTTCATTAACTTCTCACTAAATGCATTTTCAGGGAAGTATTGATTCCTTTTCTTTGTGTTGAGCATTTGTGATTCATTTTGAGACATGAAAGCTAATTTCCTTATAGCCTGAATATGACTTTTTTCTTAAAGTAGAAATCTTGTGTTTCAGAAAATGTCGGTGCACAGACTTATTTTTTTCCTGTTTGGAGTTGGTATTTTCTGCCCTTAGGTTGAGTTCTATTTTTGCTTAGTACAAAACATTTGGTAAAAACTGGAAATCTGATGGGGAGGTTGGATATCCAACTTTTCATTAAATTTAGGCATATACATAATTTTGTGACAAAAAAATAGCTAAGTAAATCATTATCTTAGACAATTGTAGTTGATGTGATGGCTTATCATTAGAGATTAATTAGTGAAACCCACGGTGTACTCAATAACATAGAAAATGCCAGTTTTAAAAATATGTGAAAGTTTAAAAACATAAATATTTCATATGGTTGAATCTGCGTTTTGGTACTTTGCCAACTGAAACTGCTTTTGAGTACTGACAAGCTCAGCATAAAAATTATTCCACTTGATTTAATTAGTTTTGCTGTCTTCATTTTATTATAAGAGTGAGAAGCTTTAAAAATGGCATATGATTTACTGAAGGCTGCTTAAAATATCTGTGTAAGAGAAGGAAGTTCAGGTATTTTATAACCAGTTTTAAGAACTGTAGTAGAAGAATTATAGAAGAGTTAAGCCCAGGAGGATGACTACAACACTATTCTGATTAATTGAGGAACTTTTAATATATTTTCTTACCAGCAACTTTTAAAAGAATATAGAAAATACCTGATTCACAATTTATTGCACATTTTTGGAATGAATGCTGATGGTGTAAAGCCATTTAAATAGTTGGACATTATGTATATCTTTTGGTCATCTGCAATTTATGTACGATATTACCTCTGCAATGAACAATTTAAGCTCACAAATAGTTTGCCAATATTAAATCACTACAAAAATTTGTATCTATTTATAGTGATTTATGTGATTTTATGCCTTGACGCTAATGACATTAATTATTTTGAAAAATTAGAGCTATGATTTTGCATCCAGATTTATGTAGCTAAAGAGCATCTAGATTTAAGAGACTGAAAAATAAATTATATTTAATATGCATCAATACAACAGTACAAAAAAGTCACAGATTTAACCACCAGAACTGTTACTTTTATTTGCTAATAGATATTTTAATAAACAGGCTTACTCCATCTGTAAGACCCTGGTAATGCCTCTTAGGAAATCATAGAAAAATAAAATACAATAATTAGTAATTTGTACTTTGTACAAAAATCTTATTATGTTGCTCAGCAGGTAGTTTTGCTAAACACCATATTCTTTCAGCAAATAGATAGATGACATATGTAATGCAATTAACCACAAACAGTCCCTCATTGAGAGCTGAGCATTCTATAACACTATTACTTGTAAGCATGCCAGCACATGAAAATTTACATGGAACATTGTAATATTACAGCAGATTTTTATAAGATGAAAACAATACCACCTTAAGTAAGTCTGGACTACTTCACTGCTATAGCGAAGTAGATAATAGGTAGGATTGCGGTTCAATTGTTAACATCCTTTCACTGTGTTTATCTCTCTACAATCTTGTTATATAACCAGAAAAGAGAACATAGTCTGTGTAAGGAACCTGAGTGGAAGGCATATATTGAAGCTCTAAATTGATATCAAAGAGAAACTGTAATAACAAAGAGAAAAAAATATGGTGTTGTACTTTCTTATTCTTACAAATAGATCTTTTCCCCCTTTTGTGAGAGGAGATGGGTACACTGCTAAATTCATAATTAATGATAATTAACTTTATGACAGGTTACAGAGATACATTTTAAAAATCATATTCATACTTAGAAGGAGGAGAAATGTTTTCAGCTGCAGTTTTTCATTAGTCAAATATTGTTCTATGAGGGATTAAATGCCTCAACCTAGAGAGAACTCTAGGTATTTTATTTAAATGTACTACTAAGTATTAAATTAGACTTTTTAGGGTTTGTACCACAAAGATTTTTATAACTGAATACACTGCAACTGTCGACATCTACCATTTAATATTTGACATGGCCGTTTAAATATTAAGTGTTTAATCAGATACATATTCATATGTACACGTACATCTTTATATTTTTGTCTATGCTAAAACAGCAAAAAAATGGAGAGCAATCTTATTCCATTATTCACAATCTAATTTTACATCAAATCCATATGCACCTATAAATTCAACACATTGAATTACATACATCCTATCCAGAAATAAAGATCCAAGCACAGTTAAAATATCACATCCTTCCAACAGGATAGGGAGGATACAATGAAGAAAACAACCATATTGCCCATGTGTTTCTCCTAAATGACAGATGGTACTGATGTTTTTCATATGAAAACAAAACAAAACAAAATAAAAGTGTTGTTCTGCTAAATTATTAGAGCCTGTTTGCCTCTTTTTTTTTTTTTTAAATTCAGATAGGGGCTCAAAACCTTCCAAAATAGTATTCTGAGGAAATTGCCAGCTTGAGTATATAATAAACATCTTTCAAGATTAAGCTAATTTTAATTTTCATAGGCTGTGAATTATAGCAGAATACCTACAAAATATTTCTGTCTTTTACAGACAAAAAAATAACAAAACATCAGATGTATCTATGGGATTGAGAAGTCCTAACTTAATCTCTACATTATGGAAAAGAGATCACTAGAGTCCTTGGAAAGCACAGAATTATTTCAGGTCCTTCAAAGAAGATGTCTCAAAAATATTCAGTAAGAATGGTTTTAAAATATTTTATACAATACGTCTTTTCCCCATAGTGTATTACATACACACCAATACCCACTGACTGTGTTTATGTATATATGCACGTGTGTGTATGTATGCATACACATATATACATAGTTCATTTTTCCCCTTTCCAACTACGTATACCTCTGTCTTCCAATTTATACTCCCTTCCCACTCTGCATATTGACTTTTATATCAGTGGTAAATAGAACTACTCATATAGTAACATCCTTACCTTTCTACCACAAATCTACCAACCTATCTGCAATTTTGTCTTCCCATTGCAATTCTATGTCTCCTCTATCAAAAAACTAATCTCCCTACTTATGCTATGAATCCTAACCCTTCTACCTCTCAAGGTCTTTTCTATAATAATATTTTCTCTTGCATAATCATAATCAGTTTTCCCTTTTTTACCAGATCATTCTCGTTAGTATATAAACATACTCTAGCATCTTTTCTCTAAACACACACACACACACCTCCAAAAACCTCTCTTGACCCCATATCTCCCTCCAGCTACTGCCCTATTTCTTAGAGTAAAATTTCTAGAAAGAGTTGTTTATAGATATTGACTCCACCAGCTTTCCTACCATCTCTTCTTAATCCACTTCAATCAGGCTTTGACTACACTATTTCATAGAGACTGTCCTTGTCAAGGTCACCAATAACTGCCATGTGCCAAATCCGTGGCTACTTACAAGCATTTAATCCAGATGACCAGTTGGATTTCTTTTTTCTCTACATTACCTTATACTCCTTAGTGTCCTATGTTGGCTTCCAATTCTCTGCCTAACTTCTACAAATGGGAATGCCTTAGACCTCAATTGCAGCATACTTCTCTACCTTACATCCTTTCCCCAGGTAGTTTCAAAATTTAAACATCATTTATATGCTGATGACTTCCAAATATTGATGTCTATCCCTGACTGCTCCTTGGAACTCTCAACTACACTTGTTCTCTCCATTTGAATATCTAACAGGCATTTCAGGCATTATGTAGCTAAAACCCAACTCTTGATTTTCCCCTTCAAACCTGTTTCTCCCCACCACCACTTAGTCTCTCATTCCCCACATAATATAATTTATCTTTGATTTGTCTTTCTTTTCAACCCTCGTACCCAATTCATTAGGAAGCCTTGGGTTCGAACATAGCTCGATTTCTAATTCTCTCTTTACTCCTTCCACTTTAATAAAAGCCAACTTTTTTTTCTGCTTAAACTATTGCTGTAGCCTCATAAATGTTCTTTCACTGCTGTCTCATTTTGCCTCTCTTCAGTTCTATTGTGCACTAAGCACACCATTCTCTTTACCCTCAAACACTCTAAACTCCCGCACATTAAATTGGTCTTTCTGCCTGGAATGTTCTTGCCTCCGATCTTCTCTTGACTGGTCCCTTCATGCTTTTCAGATAACAGTTTAAATGTCACATCCTCAGAGAAAATTTCTTTTACCAACTAATTTAAAAAACCACAGTCATGCTATGTAACTTTATTGCTTTTAATTATCAACATAATATTTCTTTATTGTGTACCTCTACCACTAGATCATTCCATGAGGCAGGGGCTTTTGCTTATCTTGGTCACTCTGTATTTTCAGTGCTTAGAAGCAGGACAGTGGTACATGACAGTGTTTAATAAACATTAGTTAATGGAACAAATGAACTTATGGATAAATATATTTAAAGTAAATCAGTACTAATCTTAAAATTTAGGAATTATACAATTTTCGACCAGCAAACAAATAGAACTTCCTTTAATTTTTTTTTCTTTTGTTTCTTATATCTGTTTCCCATAGTGTCAGAGCTTTGGAGAAATCATGCTCTGTCGTTCTTTTCTATATTAAACTATAGTTACCTAATTATTTTATTTAGAGAGAAATTGAAGTTGGGAGAAGGGAATGTTTTGCTTCCTCAACGGGATGTTTGGAGTCTCTGAAAGCAGTTTATACAAAAATGGAATGGCTTTTCACTTTTCTTTGTGGTATCCCATCTGGTGAAATTTAAAAAACTGAATAAACAGTAAGTAGTGAAAAATAACTATAAAAATATGTGTTCACTATTTTGAATACACAAAGTCCAATTTAAGATTTTCTTTTTGTATTTCTATTCATGAGAAACTAAGAGTTTGCCTTCTCCAGCAGACTTTATGAGACATCTGACCCATATTAGATTAAAAAAAGGATAACTTCCAAAGTAATAACTTCTAGCCACCGTGTTTGGCATTTGGTTTCAACTCTTTGAGAACTGGAAAGTTATAAGTATTATGAGACTGAATGGAAATATACTACATAAAGCAGCTCGTTTTCTTAATACTTGAAACAACTGAAAAGAGAAGGCAATCTCCTTGAGAGAATATGAGCACTTTGAGATCATAACATATAACATAAAATTAATATGCAGATACTACATTTTAAACATTTGAAACTATGTAAAATTTATATAATTACATAAAAGCATAAATTGACTTAAAAGACTACCTCTTTAACTCAATTCTTTTAAACTCAATCTTATATAAACTTTTTACATTTAATAATATCAGAAAAACAACTCATTAATGAGAGTGATTAGTTGATATGTATAAAATGCTTTGACAGTCCAACATTCAATGTATTTTTTGACAAATTCTTTTATTATATATAGGTTCCAGAAATGAAAAGAACTACTAATATGGAAATGTTATTAATTGTGATCATTTGGTTTATTAATAAATTTTTAAAAAATAAATTTCTATTTTCGATTATTTTGGCAAAATTTTATATTTTTAATTTATAAAATTTTATATATCACTATATATTTTAACAAATATTAAGACTTATTTAAATTAGAGATTCCCATCCTCAAAATGCATTTTAGTTTCAAAATTACTAAAAGAGTAGTAAGACAAAATTTTTAATCACTCTTTTCTAATAGTTTTTTTAATGTGGTAATTAATAGTTTTGACAAAAAAACTCCTCTTTGTATTACCTTTTTGTCTTTTCCTCAGTTTTAATGGAAATTGGTCTGTTTCCAAGTTCTGCATTAATGCTCTGCCTCTGAGTTTAAAAAAATAAGGTTATTATAGAAGCTATAACATAACCAACATTTTAAGAAACATTGTTAAGAAACTATTAAAATTAAAAAAAAGAAACTATTAAAATTGAAATTAAGCTGTGGAAATTTGTACTGAATATAAAATTAAACCCAAGTATAGTTTATGAAAATGTCCATAGACATTTATATTCTATAGTTATTCAGATTTTCAAAGAAACAATCTAAGACGGGATGTGATTAAGAAAATGATTGATAATGTATCAGAAATAAAGCACATATAGTAATCTTTAAAATCAAATGTTACTAGTTCATATTTGTTAGGACTACTCAAATATTATGCCCTACCAGAAAAAAAAATGCTCTTATTTCACATTTTTTTCTCTTAGAGGCCTAAAAAACCCCCAAAATTATATGAAAACTCTATATTTGTAAGAAGAAAATGAGATTTTTGCATAGTATAGATATATTAATACAATTTTCTTTGAATGCATATGTCATGGGAAGAAACATCATATTAAAGCAAATTAAAAACTTCAATGATAAACATTTATGCACATTAAACCTTATTTTTCAAGCAGTGCAGGAATTTTAAAAATCCCCAATCATTGTTTATTGTCATATTGTCTATCAAATTCAGTACTGTTTAAAGGTACTTTTAAAGATATTGAAATAATAGCTTTAGATAAAATTCCAATGAATATTCAAATAAGTTAGATTTAACAATGGTCACAATCAATCAAATGGACAGAAAAAATAGCTCATTCAGTTATAAATTTGTTGGCAAATGAGTAGCTGTTGATTTTGTCATAGAGCTTCTAAAGACCACAATTTTAAGCAGATTTATTTCAAAGATTAAAATATGTGGCAATAAGTAAAGCATGTACAGTCAAAGAAAAATTTTATTACAACTTAAATAATGATATTACTGGGTAAATAATTCTAAGGAGAGCAAAAGTTACTACTTTACATGAGAAATGAGCTAACAGAATGAATTATATTCTAGCTTCTGAGTGAAGAGGTGTTTAAATAAAAATTTAACAAAAGCAATTTCTAGCTAATGCATACATTTCATTCTACAAATTACTAAATGTAGAAGAGAGATTTAATTTATTATAAAGGCAATGGAAGAGGACATTTTAAATTAGGTAAAAATCTTGTAAGTGCATTGTTTACTCATCTTTATGATTTAGTACTATTCACTCCATCTATCATGATTTCAAAAGTTAAATGATATTTGGTCTTTCTAGAACACAGGCAAATGAAGACTGTTCTGAGGATGATGATTTATAAATGTGGCAAAACTCATAGAAATGTTTACATCAATATTGCTTGCATGTAAGCTCATATTTAAGTTATGAAAACAAGGACATCTATCTTCAAAGTTAATAATGCCTAAATATAGAATTTGGATATATGAAAAATGAAGGTTCTCATACCTTGAATCTTTCTTTATGATAATATATCATTTTGGAATAAAGACAGTTTTCCCTTCAATGAGGGCTAATGAGCTAGAGACTGGGCTAACTAAATAGGAATCCTGAAGTAGGTTGTTCTTTCATAATTTTGTAGAGTACTCTAAAGTCATATCTCAGTTGTTCTGATTTATTATTTGAGTCGATAACTTATTATCTTAACCAAAAGTGAGTTTATTATAACAAAACAGACATCCAGAGGTTAAAAATAATGGAGAAATGTAGGTAAGGAAATAGCTTTACTTGAGAGAAGATTTTTCAGAGTTTGATACCTTTCTAATTTACAACTCCCAGGAAATTGTGTTGTTAATCTGTACTTCATATTCTAATCGAAAGTCGGAACTACTTCTTTATATTACATTTAAGAGCTATCTTTCATCCTCATCTGTCAGGTAATTTTTCTGTAATGCCTTTGTAATCCTTAAGAATGAATTAAGTATGTCTAAGGATAGTGGTATTTTTCCTTGAGATTTTTCCCTTTTAAATGAAACAATCAAAAGTTCTCTTAATGATATAGAGACCTGGTACTGTAGTTAACCAGCATGGCATGGAAACTCAAGTGAGAACCTTTCTTTGTTTTATTTAAAAAGAAACTTCTTTCAATGGGAAAGAGCAAAAATATAATATAATGGAAGTGACTTGGTATCACTAAGAGATACAGAAAACTTTGTATTTACCATATTTTTTTAAAAGATGAAGTTTATATTCTTTTAGTAGTGCTTTACTACCCTTAGTAAATGAAAAGTTTTCTTCATATTATTTTTTGTTTCATTTTTAAAATTCAGTAATTTTGAATCAACATTGATAAGCTAAAAGTAGACTTTCAAATCTATTCTAAAATCCTAAAAAAGTAAATGCCAACCAACCAATTTTTGTTTTGAATTAAAAACAAAGAACCCAAGTCTTTTTTTTTTTTTTTAAGTAGGTTCCATGCCTAATACGGAGCCCAACATGGGGTTTGAACTCAAGACCCTGAGATCAAGACCTGAGCTTAGATCAAGAGTTGGACACTTGACCAACTGAGCCACCCAGGTTCCCCCTAGTTTTTCAATTAAGATGTAAACATCATTTTTTACACATTTATATAAATCCATCATTAATTTAAAATTCAAATCTAATTATTAGAAGAAAGAGGATTAAATTTATATTTTGATGACCTGTATCTTCCAGATCTGCTGACCTTTTTTATCCCCAAAGTGTCCCATCCCATATAACATACAAAATTCATGTTTATCCTGTGAAATCTTTGAAATACCTGCCTAATATTTTGTTTTTTTAAGGAAACAGTAAGAGGAAGAGGGGTATTTATGCCTCTGCAACTTAAGATTTTTCCTTTCCTTTATTTCACCTAGTAATATGTTAGATCTACTAGGCATGAGTGATCATCTCTTTCTCTCGTTAAATGTATCATGTTTGAGAGAATTCTATGCAACTATTGCAGGTTCATAATTCCTATGTTTACTAACACCAGTGAATTGGCCTAGGTAAGAAAGAACTCCAGAGTTGTTTTGAAAAAAGGCTAATGTTTCCTAACTGGAGGCAACTTTGAGGTAGTGAATCTATGCATGAACTGAAAAGTTTGCCCCAGACAAGAAAAATCTGTGACTCCTAAGGAGAGATTGTCTTAAAAGAATTCTGCCAGCATGCTCCTCTCTTCTAGAAGAAGTGTGAGGTGTTGTATGAGAATTTGAGGTGCAAAATAAATTTCTCTCTATAAAGATTGCAAACCCAATTCACACTGGACATGGCTTTATTAATTTATCTAATGTATTTTTGTTCTATGGAAAGAGCTGGCCCTTAGTGACTTGGCAATCACAGCAAACATAGCAAATAGGCTCCAATCTCTAAGTTTTAAGCTTAAAAGTTATTTTGAAGGTAAGGACAGTGTAGCTATACTCATCTTTGCCATAAAAATCTTATGTGTATAGGACACACTTCACAGATATTTGTTAAATTGAACTAAATAAAGTTTATACTGTCTTTACTAACCATTATAAAGATTAAAAGTTGCTGAAATGTTGATCATAAAAAACAAAAGTTAGGTGACTTCAGTGCCTGGTGTCCTAATGAAAGAATAACATCAATTTGACTTGGTGCATTCCTCTACCTTTTGGAGTCTTCATATAAAAAGCATCAAAATATTTTTGGATTGAACATGAAGTGATATGAGTCTTTTCTACTAAATGGAATCTGATCTGGGAAAAGTTAATCTGAGAGCATTAAATAAGTGATATATTTGCTTCTAGTCTCTGTTATATGTACACCAACTGTGAAATAAATACAAATTTTTTAATTAATAAATTTCCTTATCTAAAGCTATAGAAAAGGATCATCATCATCCATTTTGAAATTACTTGCCAAAGCACTTAATTTCCAGTTAATAAAAAGCCAGAGTTATTCCCTCTCTGTGAGTGCAAATGCTCCCATTTATGTGGTGGGACCAAAAATACTAACGTATGACTTCTGCAACATTCCCTTCTTCCCTCCATCTTTGGCTTCTTCTAAAGGAGAGTGGTAAGACCTTTGTTAGATTTTCTGTGCTTTCTTTTGCCAATAGGGATCAGGGTAGAGTGGTAGAAGCTGAGAAAGGAAAAAAGATGCGATGGAGGAATAAAGAGAGAAGAACAGAGGGGGTGAGGAAGGAAGTTTTAGAAAATTTAATGAAGGAACAGAAAAAATAAATCTAATGTTGGTGAAAATTTTGGGATAAGAGATTTAGCTGAATGATTTATAAAGTAGAAATTCAGTAGGGAAAGATATAAAAATTTGATTTTTTAAGCAATGTGGTTGAGATTAATTCTTCACCACCTCTTCAGAAGAACTCTGTAAAGACTTTGCTTATCAAAAACTGAATTTGGGTTTGTTTTCCCTTTGAGGGCTAAGATAGATCTTATAACTGTAGTTAGAAGGCTGTTTTATTCAAGTGATAGCTGGATAGATTTTAAAGAGTAATGCACAGTATTAAAGTATACAAATCTTTTTTTATTATGGCTTGTATAACTTTTTATCAACAGCTATAAGATAACTCAGTGCAAAAGTGCTGTAATTTTTGATTCTTGTTAAGCCAAGAGCTTTGCAATTTCTGATTGCTTTTATAATGATTTACATACCTAATCTCTCTTCTTGATTGTACATTGTTTTTACATATTTTTTCCAAAATATCCCTTATACTATGGGATAATGAGTTGATTATAGACTGGAAACTGACCACCCAGGAAATAAAATGAAAATAGTTTCTTCAACTGTCTGATTTACAAAATCCAAAAAGCTCCTCAGTAGTATAGATTAGAAAATTTAAAATAAAGCAGGTACATGAATGTATGTGCATATTGAAGTTATCAAAAAATCATTACTGAAGGCTGTGATTTATGTAAGTCACTAGTTTTCTTCCTATAATTAAATTCTATACTTATGCACATTAAACATTTTAATTACTAAATATGTGCACCAGTAAATCCAAAAAATTTCACGTAAAATTTCCAAATAAATTTGGCAATTTAACTGTTGGTATTCCTGGATCTTATAATATCCTTGGGATCAGGGGTCTGTGATTGGTAGGCAATTAAGAAATAGATATACTTATTTTTTTTAATGTTTTTGCTTAATTGTGCACAAATATTTCAACCATGTGTGCACACAAGATCTCTGACCATTAGGAGGTTCAAAATTACACATAAAATGATTATGCTTACAGTTCTAAAAAATATAAATGTAATTATGAAGAAATTTTAAAGAGCATTTGGGCTAAGAGATGAAGGGGAGAGGGAGTTTTATAATACTATAGAAAGATGTTAGGGAAGAAAAAAGAAATATAAATTAATCAGATATAGAAAAAGATCTCTGTATTTTTTAAGAAAAAAATTCTTAACTGTGAACTTTAATCTTGCAAGTACTGAATGCCCATCTCTTAGAAGTTTAAATACTTTATAGAATTTATTTCATCAAAGTATACAGATGTTGCTGACGGAGTCCTATGGAAGACCATAATTATTCTATTCCTTATTTTTCTAAATACTTTTTTGTTGTATTATAAAAATAAATATATATGATTAATAAATTTAATCTGTTTTACATCTGTTCTTATTTAATATATATTTGAAGATAGGTAAATATGGAAATTTTATATTTCCTCTACATGTAAGCAGATTTGTGTAAATGCATCAAGCAAACTTCAGATAGTGTATGAGTGATGCATGACCATGCAGGTGGTGGCTAGAAAATGTTGCTAGCTATTTCTGACACACTTACTTAAAAAGTGATGAATTTATCACTTTTTTCTTTTTTAGTATACTTTAAGGAATACTTTAAAGACTCTTCCTTCTAGCTCTATACATTTTTTTTTGAAATGAGAAAAAATTAAGCTGTGGTAGACAAAAATCAGGATATAAATCAGCAAAAGAATGTATGTGGAAGGGTCTAGTCTAATGGGACAATCAACAAATCATAAAAGAATAAAAGAAAGTGAGTCTCCTTTAATAGCAAGACAGCTGCTATTACCAAAAAATGTGATTTAGGTGGGAACTGGAGAAAGTGAGTTGGGCACCTTTATATCTTAAATCAAAGAAAAACTGATTTATTAAATAAGCATCTTTAGACAACCTGCTCTGTTTAAAATCTCTCTCTCTCCACACATCCTCCCTACTCTTCCAAACCCAGCACAGGAGTCATTCTGTATTTTCACAGACAATAGCTGATTTTACAATTGAACTTACTCATAAAGCAGCACTGTTTTGATAAACTGACTCAGCTTAATTCATTGAAAAATATATTTGCCTTTTTTTTTTTTTTTTGCAGCGTCTGAGACAATTATGACAACACATTCTAGCTGTGTTCACATTTTTATGTTATTGTGTTATGGGCCCAGGTTGACACACAATTTATATATGCTCATGTGTTAGGTCTGTTCATATCCTCTTTGGAACATGCAGTGGCATACTTGTCTCTTGAAAAGTTTGGAAAACAGCTCAGCATGTTCATGTAACTTATATTTTAGGAATAAAATATAAAAATTCTTAAACTTGCAAAATGCACCAATATCAGACAGTCGGTTAGATATGTTTAGTTTGGGGGCCACCATATAGCTATCATAAAATTGTGTTTAAATTAAATTAAGTACTCTTTTTACATTAAATTTAAGGTGATAATCTTAGATCTTTTATTCAAAGCAATTCTACTGAAAATAACTAATTTTCTCATTGTTTTGATAACTGCGTTTGCAAACTCGTGAAGGTGAACCAAGGGAATAGACATGGTTTTATTTCATGCTTCACTCTATGAAACCCTTTAAAACATTGGACTCACTCTTGATCTTTCTGGGGTGATCTTCATAAGGTAGGAGAGAAATATACTATAGTTAGGAAAACTTAGAAGGGAAAACCTCTAAACTACCACTTACTATGAAATAAGTAGGACACTGTAAAGTCAATTAAAAAAAATAGATGAACCCAGCCTTAGAAGATTAAAAAGCACAGTATGTTTCCCCCTCCTGATGACCCCCTTCTTAGTGCAGTCACACCTGACAAGAATTCACCAAATGACATTGGTTATTTCTGCAAATAATTCTAACAACATCAGGCATCAATAGTTAAATAAAGTAACAATATGATCCATAGAATTGAATATAATTATCTAAAAATATTCATGTCATTTGGAAGCTACTTGATCACAAAACATTAAAGAAAGGTCAACTATTTCTTTTTTTATCTACCATCAAACTCTAAATATAGCATTATAAGGAAGCCACACTGCGGCAAATTCCTTTGGGTTAAGTTCATGAACACTTCCCAAATACTGTTGTACAAAGTTACGCATCCATGCTGAGTTATTTACCATTGCGTAGTGATAATCTGAGGTGGGCCGGGGTTTTATTTGCAGGTTATTCAGAGAGGAGCTATGAGGCATAATTTTAAAATCCAGGTTTGAAGCATAAACAAAAAGTGCGTGCCCATAGTCTGAACAGGAGACTGCAGTTTGTGAAGTGTGTTTGGAGAATCAGAAGAGAGGGTAGTAGAGAGGATATCTTTCATTTTAGAAATGCTGAGGCACAAAACACAAGTGCTTGTAGTACTTTCATACATGAAATCCTTTCTCCTGTATATGCATCATGTGTAAACGTAAAGTCTGTATACTGCTGACTATCCGTCTCTGGTGTCCAATGAGCAGGACTCCAATTCTTCTAATATCACTGTGAGAGAGAAAAAGATAGAGATGAGGGTGGGGGGAGGAGAGAGAATATGAACATTTAGATCTGGAAAGTACAAGGACACAGGAAATGAAGATTTATATATGGTAAGTATGTTCCATGTCAGATTTGCTTTATGACTTTAACAAAAATTGTGTAACTGGTAAAATGAGAGTTTAAGCAGAGATACAAGTGAGCAGTTACACTTCTATTCTCCCTGGTGCCAAATAACGTATCAAGTCCACCTCAAATTTAAGGATACAAAGAAAAATTTCAAATTCAAATACCAATGTAATGTTCAGACATTCCATAGACCTAAAGGGAATACAACTTTTTAAAAGATTTATTTATTTATTTTAGAGAGAGAAACAGAGAGGAGGGGCAGAGGCAGAACGAGAGAATCTCAAGCAGACACCCTGCTGAGGGTGAAGCCTATTGTGGGGCTCGATCTCATGACCCTGAGATCATGACTGAGCCAAAATCAAGAGCTGGATGCTTAACCAACTGAGCCACCCAGGTGCCCCAGGTATACAATTTAGATAATGATAAAAATTTTCAACAGTGTTAACAAAATAATGCATAGGGTAGAAGATATAATGTGGACTGTATCTGAGCTCTACGGTCATTCAATAATCTGAAAGAAAAAATGCCCTTGTATTATGTTGAACTATATAAAGTTGCCATTACTATTTCAAACTAACGACAATTTCATGATTCAACCAACTAGTTTTAGTATCTACCTTTTAAGCACATGTTTTACTGCACCCAGCCAAGGAATAATTTTTGAGACAATGGAAAAATGTCCAACTTGTATAATATAGAGAAGGAGCTCTGAAATTACATGATGATAATATACTATTGCAATTATTACATTTGATGAAGGTAATATGAATTGATTATGCAAGATTAGTATATGTGAGTCATAAGTAATTTGCCTAGGTAAACTGCTGATGTAAAGTCTAGGATGTGAATGAGAGTAATATGCATTTCAGAAAGCATTTACAAATTTTTAAAATAGCTATTTGAATTAAACATATTCTTCCAAAGGAAAATAGTTAAAAGTGTAATGTCAATTTCCACTGGAATGATATCAGAAATGGTGAGTAAAGATAGGGAAATGCCATACTAGCATTAGGAAATATAGTTGAATCATGGTGTTTTGATCCAGTATTTGAATTTGTAATGTCCTGAGTGACTGCTAAACATAATAATAAACCTCGAACCACTTACTCAATGCTCATTCTTGAAATTAGGTCAAAAGTCGTAAACCCTGCTGCCATGAAGTTATTTTTATATTGCCCCATCTTTATAGAATCCAGCCATTCACCAACTGTGACAAACAAAGGATATTCCGGAACTTCACCAGGCGATTCTGGCATTCTACAAGAAAAAAAACCCATGGAGACCATTTAAAATTCAGATAAAGCAAAAAAATACCCAAGTTCCTTTTTTTCCTTTTACAATATCCTTACCTCTAATGTTTTCATACTCCATAAAAAAAAAAATCTCTAATTTTCCATTATATTCAAATCAGTCACTGTTATCTCGTCAGTTTCACTTATCAGTTTGTCTTTTTCTGCTTTTTGTTACTAACTGGGTGTTATACTAGATATATCTCGAGAAAACCCACATCTTGTCAACTGCTATTTACTTTATCCTCTTGCATAAAATTGTGTTTTCGGACCTGAGGAGTAGCCCAGTCTTCATCCCCAAAGGACAGTTAGAAGCCACAGGTTGTTTACTCTTACACTTTCTAACTTGCCACCAAATCCTTGCCCTTTTTGCCTTTTTTACATTTGCTCTGATAGTCCTTTCTCCTTTTCACAGTGAATTCATTGATCAAGCCTCCATTTATTTATTCTCAAACATTCAACAAGAATTTATTATTTATTAAAAAATAATTTCTTTTATTACATAGCTAAGTTGCATGAAGATTTACATACATCCATGCCTAGGGTAAGACAGCCCAAAGCACAGATATTAATATGACATAAAACAAAGCAAAATCAATGCAAGGTTGGGTTAACAAGAAAAGAGAATCCAGAATTGATGGATCTTAACGTAAGTGATACAAACGTCTGTATTTTTTTTCTAATATCTAATGCAAAGGGCCTTGCAGTTGGGGATATTTTTGTAGATTAAAAAAAAAAATCCCAGGGGGGTGGCGGGGAAGGAGCAGAAAGGGAGAGAGAATCGAAAGCAGGCCTCATGACCAGCACAGAGCATGACATGGGGCTCAATTCACAACCCTGATATTGTGACCTAAGCAAAAATCAAGAGTTAGACAGTTAACCAACTGAGCTACCCAGGAGCCCCATATTTTTGTACTTTTAATATAAGAATAATATGAAGGTATTATTTTGGAAAGGCTAGCAGATGTGTATGTATTCATATATAAATATATACATGTTATATATATACATACATTTATATACAAAATAATTTTATATAAGCTAAAGATATAATAAACATGGAAGTAACCTTAGAAATTATAGTAAAATTAACTAAGAATTATGTATTTAACTGAGTCTGGCAATATAGTTTATTTATATTATTCTCCTTATAGAAATACATGAAAAATTGTTAAAAGTATTTTATATGGTTTTACAAAATACCTGGTAGTAAGAGTGCTTTCATAAGCATGTTATTAGGCCTCAAGGGTAATATATACATCATTTAAAAATTATTAGGTCTAGAGTTTATATTAAATAGTAGAGCAGTAACCTTTTTTTGTGATGGTTTTTGAGTCGAATCAGTATTTTGTAAGTAATGAAAAATATTCCCATTAGAAGTGAATCATTGAATTATTTTTTATTAGAATATTTAAGGTTAATCCAAATTTCATTTACTTTGCTTTTAATTTTTTATAAAATTAAAGAACAAAAGAATCCATAGAGATTTAACTAGATCCATAGTTTTAACATTCATATTTGGAATATTTCAACATAATAGTATTTACCATTCATATTTGAACTATTTCAGATTTAACTAGAAACTGACAGTATGTGAACACATATGATGAAACCACATGAAATAATTCCTCCATTGTGAGGCAGAATGGAACATGCATGCTATATAACTCTGGTATTGTTTTGTTAAAAATATATGAGAACGGGAGTTGGGCTGTAAGGTTAGTGCATAAGGTAAAACATAGAAACCTCTAATAATCAAAATTACCCATAAATATCCTTTAAATTACCCTTAAATCATCAGGCCCTGGGTCTTTAGAAACACAAAAATCAGAGACATTCAGCCATATAACTTATACATTGTACAACTCCTAAAGACTCTGCAAGGGGCCACTTGGAATTTTTCAGGACAGCGTCCCCACTAAAGGCCTCAAATTCATGCCTTAGGTTTTCCTTTTATTTCTACACTGACTTCCCTTTTCCCAGACTGGGGTCTAGTTGAAGATGGGGATGAAGATGGAGAGAGACAATGAGGAAAAAATAGGGTTTTTGTTTTTAATATATAATTCAAAATTGCATAAATTATATGCATGTATCTTGTGACTACATAGTGGTCCGCAGTGAGTCTGGTAATTCTAAACAGTGACTTGTATCCTTTTTACTAGCATTCATTTCTGTTACTCTGGGAGGCTGAAGAAGCTACTTGCTCTTTTCTTTTTTCTTTTTTTTTTTTTTAAAGATTTTTATTTATTTATTTGAGAGAGAGAGAGCCAGAGAGAGCATGAGAGGGGAGAAGGTCAGAGGGAGAAGCAGACTCCCCGTGGAGCTGGGAGCCCGATGTGGAACTTGATCCTGGGACTCCGGGATCATGACCAGAGCTGAAGGCAGTCGCTTAACCAACTGAGCCACCCAGGCGCCCAACTTGCTCTTTTCTTATACAACAAATTGCAATGCTATTTTGATCGTGGGCTAATTCATTCAAATTAATAACAGAATGATTCATGATTTGACCCTAATGAAGATTAGTTATATCCAAAGATTGAAAATCTACCATAAATACTTTATTATTGCTGTATTTGTTGTTTCCTAGAGATGTTCATATCAATAAGTATTATAAAATAAGCAAAATTCATATAAAATAAAAACTAATAAAAGTATCCACTGCAAACAGAGTTAAATAGGATTTTTAATTAGAGCATTTCCCCAAGTCTTCACTGTTCTAATGTAAAAGTGAACATACAAGAAGATTAGCAATAGCATCTCCATTATTTTCCTAAATTATCTGACCAGTTTCAGTTAAATATCAAAATACCAGGGTACCCTTATTGCTTATTAACATAAAGCCACACATGCTAGAAAACTGAATGTCCTGTTTTAAAACAAAGTGGCTCCCATATCTTTTACTTGTCAAAGACGTTTGTTGAGACTGAACAAAATTAAAAGAATGTATTTAAGTGACTTTCCTTTCATACTCCCGTACCAGTCTTGATGCACAGACAGTGTCAAATGACTTCCACTTCCCTCTCCTGAGATAACTCTGGAATAACTCTCGAGCGTTCACAATTTCATATAATCCGCGAATGGAAATGTAATTCGCTAATTTTATGTCCATAGTATAGAAAGGTCATGGAAGGACATTCTGTATACTAAAGGACTTAAGTGGCCTATTTCTCTGTTGAAAAGCATTCACTATTTGCTCCCAGAATGTTTCAATACCATAATTCCCTTTCTCTCCACACATCTTTAGTAACCTAGTTATTCTTTGGCCTTTCTACCACTGTACTGGCAGTTGATTTAGTAAGGTCAGGGTTCCCTCATTGTTCACAGCCACTGTGCAATAACTCTTCTTTCACCTTATCTTATAACGAAGTTGAAAAATGCTGCTATTTTCTGGCTTTGAGGGCTGGGTACCATCACCCTCACATGAATTCTCTGGAATATTACCTAATAAACAATAAATGCCCTTTCTTATCAACCATGTACAATGATAAATTCAGTCTGCTATTTGCTGAGCACACAGAAATTTCTGCTATTTGGTGATTAGTGGGAGCTGCCCACCTGAGAAATGTCTTTACAGCAAAATCTGCAGCTTACATTGAAAAAAAGTACATATTGTAGAACAGAAGGTCAAGGGTCTACTACTTTCCTCAGAAAAATGAGGAAGGGGTAAAGTTAGGAAATTCTAAATGTATAAATGATGGTCAATTTAGATTAGAGAGAGGGCTGAAGTATAGGTAGAATAGGTAATGACACAGTTTAAGGTTCAATAAATATATACTGGTAATACATCTAAATATATAAAAATGAGTAGCACTGATAAAGCCAGTAATTTTTTACTCTAATGACCCCTTTGAGTTCACAACAGTACTATTTTTTTTTTAAGATGTATTAATTTATTTTAGAGACAGAGCATACTTGCAGGGGAGGGGAGAGAGAGAGAGAGAGAATCTCCAGCAAACTCTCTGCTGAGTGCGGAGCCCCACATGGGGCTTGATCCCAGGACCCTGAGATCATGACCTGAGCTGAAACCAAGAGTCGGATGCTTCACTGACAGAGCCACGCAGTGGCTAGTCTTTTAATTTAGAAAGTTCTTATATAGGGAATCAATAGATATGGAAACTTCCAGTAAAATGTAAGGTTTTTATTCTCAAAAGTTTTCCATGTTTTATATTTATCATGCAAATATAATGGTAATAGATTTATTAAAAATTATTCAAGAAAGGTTACTATTGCAAAGTAAGATCTTGTTTTAATATGAAGCCATCACATGCTTAAAGGCTTTTTTCTTGTTACGACTCTAACATAACTTTTTCCCCCCTAGCTCTTATATTTACATATGGTTAGTAGAACTGCACAGATTAGGTCCATTTTATTTTACATTGCCTTTATTTCAGTTATTTATTAATACTTGGCATGTTTCAGTAGCATTCATTACTATTAATCAAATGAGTGTATAATGTTCTACATATTGATGTTCAATAATTTAACTCCCCAAAGTTAGGCTCCTAGGGTGCTAGCAACATTCTTTTATTACAGATATCTACTCAATCTTATAGCATGTATCTTTTTGCTTCAGTTAAATTACTTCTTTGGGAAAAATCCATAAGACAGAAGAATTTTTTTAAAGGGTAGGTTAAAATTCCCCAATGGCAGGGACCGTATCTCACATATATTTCTTTTTTCTGTAGGCCTTAGCACAATGCTGAAACTATTATAAGAATTTATTAAATAAGTGATGATTTAGACTTGAATATTCTCTATAGAAAAGTTTGGTCCATGACATAATGGCTGCCTCATGATGGATGATCTATTTTGATTTAGTGCCCTTAAATTGAAGAGTAAATATGTATTGATGGTGCTTGCTTATCCCTGCCTTTGCGTGTTTCCAAGTAGAGAGGCAGCTATAGGTGGGGTAAGGCAGCCCAGAGTGAAGGGACCTAAAACCTCAGCAGCAGTGTTCAACTTATTCAATATCACCATTTTTACATGCATTTCTGATCTCATAACTTAGGGATTATACTTTGCACTATTTAGTTAATTCATAAATAATATACAAACTATCTACCTAAACTTTGAAGGAAGAATTTATTTTATCAGCTAAAAAAGAAAACATTGTCCTCTCTGCAGTTAGGCTGGATAGTAAGCTTGAACATGAGTTAAATTAATAAAAGAATTTTGATAATCTTTTAAAAGTTTTAAGGTATAATTTTACTGAAAATATTATAAAATTTCAAATGCTTAGAACCATGCCATATATTTTGTGACTGTTTTATGCTTGTGGGCAATATCTCATGGTTCCAAACCATCTGACTCTCCACAATGTTAAATTGGGAGGATGAATTATTTTTCATCAGCCTTTTATTTTCTGTAAGTCTTCAGGTTTTTTAAATTGATATGATTATTAATTCTCATAATAAGGATGATAACTAGCAGAAAGTAGGAAGGAATGAAAATTTTAAGATTTTAGAAGTGTTTGAACACTAGGAGGGACAGACACAGAGTAAGAATATTACTGCTTAAAAATCTCCCATAATTCTGAATACCTAGCACATTGTCCCTATAGCCAGGGTGATAGATCACTGACCCTCAAGGAAAGCCTATTTTTGTGAGAAAATAATATAGGGACAGAAATGGATTTCTTTTTTTTTTTTTTTTTCAGAAATGGATTTCTTATCACATGGTAACTACAATTCATTGGCAGTGGTTGTCAAAATGTGGTCCTAAAAAGGATGCTACGACAGCATCTGGGCTCAGTGGGAAAGGGTATTGTGATGATTGGTAATGTCTGCCAAAACTAGGAAAAGAAGGAAAGCATATATTTGCCAACACTGGAAAAATTCAATCTATAAAATGCCTGAGGAGGTAATTCTGGAACTGTGTTGCTGCCCTATTTTCCTCTTTTATTTTGTTGTAGTTACTACTTTTTTTTTTTTTTCAAGTAATGTTCTTCAAGTGGCAGAACATTGTAGGAGGATGTTGAGGGGATATGTTGACTATGTGTTTGCTACTTATTCCCGTGAATGAGGGCATATACTTTACCTCCTTTTATTAGCTTAGTAGAACATAAAATAACAGGCTTAGCTCCACTACGAATTCATTTTGGAATTTTAATATACTCCATCCAGGAAGTCTGATTAGTCCAGAGAAAATCTATGTAGAAATGTAAAAAAAAAA